>CM062818.1:152977114-153577114 GCA_031772625.1 Pinus tabuliformis | reverse complement strand
TGGCTGTCAAGTTCTGGCCTTCATCCTGGAAGATCTCCATGATCTTTTGCAATCTCTCCTTCTTCAGGGTCCATATAGGTCCAGTGGCTGGCAGTCTTGAGACTTCTGCAATTACGTCATCGGTGACTGCTATATGTTTTCCCCTTACTGTGGAGTGATTTTCTTGTAAATTCTGTAAGAATTCTATTGCCATGGTCTCGTTGGATTCCTGTACGCGATTAAGATAGACTAACCATCCTACCCTTGCCAGGAATTACTGTGCAGCATCGGAAACTATCAATACCTGTGGTTCTCTTTGAATTGACCTTCCTCCCATGCTTTAGCTCACTGTAAAAACACAAAAACGGCAATGGAACAACAAGTTGTTCGAACTGTTAGAAACACAGAAAAGATAGCAAAATCGCAAGGCTCGTTCAAATCTTCCTAGTTGTTGCAGATGGAAATATCTTAGGAACAGCAAGGCATGCAAATTGAAAAACGAGATATCGTTAAGCCTTGTTATTCCTGAGTAAGAATTTGCCGAATAATAACCTGAGACATATATCAGCAAATTATGTAGTCAGCCCCCCCCAGCAATGTGATAGGCCATCCTCGGTCGTCAAATGAAGGAGCGGCGGGCCGATCTGTTCTGGTACAGGTTCATAAAGGAACGGCGTATGCCACGATGCCATGTTTACAAAAAGGAGCAGGTTACCGAAATCAAGGTGTATAATAGGATCACTTAATAAATAAGAAAGTGCGGTTACATGATGCGAGGCTGGGAGGATAGGACAACTGACGTGCACAACGAGTGTAATGCGATCATTGTCTACTTTTTCCATCATGATTGGTTATAATGGATTTTCATGTTTTTAATGGTTCGGGGAAGTGACATACATAATCCTATTTGACATATTACAAAGGTATAAGACCGAGAAGGGTATTAATGATGACTATTGGTGTATAAGAAATGTGACTTCAATACCATTAACAGAGCTCTGCTGCCGACAGGTGTCCATAACCTTGGCAGAGTTGTTTGTTTCACCCATGGAACCATGATCCTTTGTGTATGCCTAGGAAGTTTTGTTCGGTGTCAAAATGGAGGTCATTATGCTGGCTTGGTAACCAGTTAAGTCATAATGCCATTCACCAGAAAGGAGTGAAAGGTGGGCAGGCCGGCTCGTGATGAGACCTCCTGTTCCAAGGACTCTTTATTATTTTTTTGATGTGCCTCTTGGACCATATCCCTGGTGTGGTGGCCATAGTGGTTCGGCCCTCCTTAAGAGTAGGAATGGTGGAAGAAGTCTTAACATCTCAATAGAAAATATAAACCCTTTGTTCTTATTCCTTAATAATTATCAAAGAAGATTATGGGAATTTAAAAAGAATCAGCATGATAAAGATGACCAATCATGTCAGTATTAGTAGAGTAATGATAGCAAAAGTAATGAATGATTGCGTCCTTTCTTTGTTCCTCGTTATCAATTCACAACAATTTCTTGTAAAAGTAGCGAGTTTATATAATTCTCTGATTTCAGTATGCTCTAGCTTTGTATCAATTGCATGAGTGTATAGCTGTGTTCCAAAAGACCTGAAACAAGAGGAACAACGGGTATCTCTAGGCATAAGTAGAAGGAATACAAGAGTGTTGTCATTTGAAAAGGAAGGGCAAAGGAATAAAAGTGTTGCTCCTTTGAAAAAGGAACAGCAAAAACCGAAAGTGTCGTTCCTTTGGAAAAAGGAACAGTAGAAAACCAAAAGTGTCATTCCTTTGGAAAAGGAACAGCAGAAACACAAATGCTAAAAAGTGTCGTTCCTTTAGAAAAGGAACAACAAAAATGCAAATGTTGTTCCTTTGGAAAAGGAACAACAAAAATAAAAAAGTGTCATTCCTTTGGAAAAGGAACAGCAGAAAACCCAAATGTCGTTCCTTTGGAAAAGGAATAGCAAAAATCACAAGTGTTGTTCCTTTGGAAAAGGAACAACAAAAAAATTCAAATGTCGTTCCTTTGGAAAAGGAATAGGAAAAAAATAAAAAATAAAAAGTGTTGTTCCTTTAGAAAAGGAACAGCGGAAATCAAAAGTACTGTTCCTTTAGAAAAGGAACAACAAAACACTCAAATGTTGTTCCTTTGGAAAAGGAACAGTAGACCACACAAATACCGTTCCTTTGGAAAAGGAACAGCAAAAATCAAAAAGTGATGTTCCTTCAGAAAAGGAACAACAGAAAACCCAAATTTCGTTCCTTTGGAAAATGAACAGCAAAATGAAAATGAAAAAGGAACAACTGAAACAAAAAGTGCTATTCTTTTGAAAAAGGAACAACAAACAAAAATGCTGTCTCTTTGGAAAAGGAACAGCAGAAATGATAAAAGTGCGCACAAATGCTGCCCCTTTAGAAAAGGAACAGCAGAATGACAGTGCTGTTAATTCTGAAAAAGGAAGAGTAGGAAAAAAAATGCAGCTACAAAAATATATACAGAACAAAGAAATTATGTACAAAGTATAAAAAGGTAAATCACTTAATGAATCACAGGTGAGGAAGATTTCTCTTCCTCCTGTAGAATTTGCATAACGGAGTCCTCACATAGTTGCTGATAGAAGGATTCCCGAGTAAGTCGCTTGCGGTATAATCAGACTCGGTGGCCATTTACTTTAAAGGTATGTCTAGATCCGTCAATAGTGACTAAAGTTAAGGTGCCATTATTAGGTACCTTCTAGATTTCATATGGCCCCAGCCAGCGAGTCTGAAGTTTCCCGGGAAAATCCTGAAACCTGGAATCATATAAGAGCGCCCAGTCTCCTTCGCGGAAGACTTTGCCTTTAATGAGAGCGTCATGCCATTTAGCTCGCTGCTGTTGGATTAATGCAGTATGTTAAAGGGTAGAGAGCCTGATTTCATCTATCTCATTGATCTGCTGTAATCTATTAATCTGTGCCTCGTTTAGATCTAGACCGACTTCTTGTGCTATTCGCAGTGTTTGGATTTCGAATTCTATGGAGAAAATGGGTTGCTTTCCAAACACCAATTCGTATGGTGAATAGCCAGTAGTTCTTCTCCATGTTGTTTTGTAGGCCCACAAGGCTTCTGGTAGTCTTGCAGCCCAATTGCGTCTATGTGACGCAATGGTTTTTGTTAAGATTGCTTCTATTATTTTGTTGCTACTTTCTACTTGACCGTTTGCTTGCTGGTGGTATGGAGTATTAATTTTATGCTGGATATGATAGTTTTTAAGTGTTGCAGCAATCTTATTACCAGCAAACTATGGTCCAACGTCTATAATTATGTCTCTTGGAAGCCCATATCGCACAAATATATGAAACAAGAATTGTATGACAGAATCCTCTGCAGCTCTCGGTAATGCTTCTGCTTCAACCCACTTGGTGACATATTCTGTTGCCACTAGAATATATTTTTTCTGATTCGAGGATGGGTTAATTGGACCAACAAAATAAAGTGCCCATCGCTCAAATGGTTCAATAACCAGCTGTGGGTTCAGGGGCATTTCATCGGCCTGACTAGGGCGTCCTGCTCTTTGACAACTGTCACAAGCTTGAACGAACTTCTTTGCATCTTTGAAGATTGTAGGCCAATAATACCCTGTTTACAACACCTTATGTCCAGTTCTCTTATCGAAAAAGTGTCCACCACATGGTCCGTCGTGACAAGCTTTCAAAATATCGAAAATTTCATCCTCCCGGACAGATCTCCTGATGTGCATATCTGCTCTTGTATGGAACAGGTAGCCCCCAATCCAAGAAAATCGAGCACTTTTCTGGACAATCTATTTTTGTTCATTGGGGTTCAGATGTTTTGGTAATTTACCTACTGCTAAGTAATTCGCAACATTAGCATACCAGGGTGTTTTAACAGTGACAGCAAACAAATGCTCGTCTGGGAATTGATCTTCAACTGCTGCTGCATCCACTAGTTTTGGCATTCGTGAGAGAAAGTCAGCTACAGGATTTTCTTTGCCCGGTCTGTCCTTGATTGTAATATCAAATTCCTACAATAAAATCAGCCATCTAGTTATTCTACCATTTGTGATTGGTTTATTTGCTAAATATTTTATGGCAGAGTGATATGTATACAAAATAACAGGATATCCAGTAATGTAATGCATGAACTTATTGACAACATGTATTACAGCTAGAAATTACTTTTCAGTAATAGTATAATTCAATTCAGCAGGGAATAAATTCTTTCTAATGTAATAAATTGCATATGGTTTTCTATCTTCTTCCTGCCCAAGTACGGATCCAATAGTTGTATCTGAGGCATCTGATGAAATCTGGAATAGCAGGTCCCAATTTGGTCCTCGAAGGACTAGAGCTATGGACACGAGGTTCTTTAGATCCTAAAAAGCACGGTCACATTTTTCTGTCCAAAGAAAGTCAACATTACCTGTTAGTGCATATAGAGGTGCAACAATATGTGAAAAATGTTCTATAAAACTTCTATAATAACCAGAGAATCCAAGAAAACTGCGTACCTCAGTTTGAGTGGTAGGAGTAGGTATTAGCAAAATTATTTGAATTTTGGCTAGGTCTACTTGCATGCCAGCTGCTGAGATATAATGGCCTAGAATAAGTCCTTCAGTCATCATCATATAGCATTTTCATGGCTTAAGCAAAGCCTAGTGGCAATGCAGCGCTGCAGGAATTTTTCCATTGTGTCCAATGCTGGATCAAAATCATCTCCATATGGTGTAAAATCATCCATGCAGACTTCGAGCCCCTCATTTATTAGGTCTGAAAAAATGTTGAGGATAGCTCTCTGAAATGTGGCAGGAGCATTACATAAGCCAAAAGGTAAAACTCTGTAGGAAAATGTTCCCCAAGGACAAGTAAAAGTGGTCTTGTCTTGGTCTTCAGGGGCAATCTGAATTTGATTGTATCCACTGAAGCCATCTAAGAAAGAAAAGAATTTCTTTCCTACTAAAGTGTCTAATACTTGATCAATGAATGGAAGGGGAAAGTGGTCTTTTTGTGTTGCTTTATTTAATTCTCTATAATCTACACAAATCCTCCACTTTCCATTCTTTTTCAGTACCACAACAAGTGGAGAGACCCATTTACTATCAGAGATAGGGTAGATGAAGTTAACATCTAAAATTTTTTGGAGTTCAGCTTTTACAACGTCTTTTAGATGAGGATTAAGTCTCCTTTGTGGTTAGCAAACAGGTCTCGCATCCTTTTCTATGTAAATGTGGTGTGTACATAACTGGGGATCAATTCCTTTCATATCAGGGTAGTCCCATGCAAATGCATTTTTATGTTTCCTCAATAACTAGATGAGTTTCTTTTCTTGTTCAGAAGTCAGGTTGGCATTAATGTTTAAAGTCTTTCCTGGCTCAATTTCCACAATTTTTCTATTCGAGACAGAGGTAGTAGGTATTGTTTGATCATGTGTATCTTTAAGAAGATCCTCTTCTAATTCATTATCAAATGCCGCTTCCATCATGTGACAATGTACGTGGGATCTAGGTTCAGCTTGGCTAATGAAATAATTAATGGCATCGTCTTCTGTTTGGTCTTTGAAATTGAGGGCCTCTTGTATGGTTAATGGAGATCTAATATTTTTGGTGAGGTATGATACAGGATGCTTGTTAGCTTTTATTATTGTGACACTTGGCTGCGCTGGGGGGTATAAAATTAGGTTCTTAATATTTGTCCCCCTAGAAATGGTCATATTACCTTGTCGATAGCCAATATAAGCATCGGCAGTTGCGAACCAAGGTCCGCCTAAGATCAATGGATGTCCATCAAGTCGGTTTTTGGGATTTATTATTAGAAAATTGGTCAGATACTCCCAGGAATCAATAGATACCATGACATCCTGTAGTGTGCCCTCTGGCCTAACTACGGATCGATCGGCCAGTTCTAATAAAGTGGAGGTCAGTTCTATTGATGTAATGCCAGTTTTTGGCAAGTAGTGGTTGTTAAGATGTTAATTTCAGCTCCTAGATCAACTAAGGCATTGTAGAAGGTTTGACCATAGATTTGTACGATTACTATTGGATTTCCTAGGTCTTTGTATTTAATGGGTGTTTCTTTTCTTGATAATAAGTCAAATAAAGTGCCAACTACTTGGACCTTTGGGTTATTTGTTATTGTCCTCCTTGGTTTCTTTATACATAGTTCTTTGATAGTCTTTGCATAGATCGGGATGTCTTGAATGGCTTGGAGGAGCGGGATTTTTATGTACAGGTTTTGTAATTCTCCCAGAATGTCAAAATCAGGATATTGTATAGGTCGGGGTATAATTAAATGTTTTGGGAATGGAGGAGAGGATGTGGTTGTTGGATCATGAATTTGTTGTCTAGTCACGTCCTCTTTGTGTAATGGTTGTTCTACAGGCAACTGATTTTCAACTTGAATTGTTTTATCTCCCTCTGTTTCAATGATACGCCCAAATCTTAATTGAAGGTCATTACACTCCCTTAGATCGGCTCCTGTCTCTAGTGTTTCAATTATTTGAATGGACTGGACCGGTCTATTATTTGGATTGGGATTGGGCTAGGCCGGGAGTTGCGGCCTTAAGTTAGATTGGGGGTTTTGTTGTAGGGCTAGCAGTGTAGGTTGAGGGATCGGGATGGTTCCTATTGGCTGATTCATCGGTCTTTGCCAGTTTGTCTACCAGGTTTGATTTTGTGAAGTAGGAGGAGTCCATTGTGTTGGAAAAACATTGTTTTGCCAATATGGTGGGGTGTAGGGAAAATTTGGCCAATTGGGTTGGCTTGCTTGACTCGGCCATGGAGATGATGAAAGGGAATGATTGTTGTGACCAATTCGAGGAGGGAGGTTGATTTTGCCACATTGAATTATATTGTTGAGTGTGGTATTGCTGAGGCTGGAAAGAAGAAGCTAGGTCTGAAAACATACCTATTTGTCGCGACTACCATTGATGGTGCTGATTAAGTAGATACACTGGTTCTGGCTCTTCTTCTGCTTCCTTGTATACTGCTTTCAATCTAGGAAGTGAGGGGCAGCTCTTTGTGGAGTGGTCTTTTGTACAAATGGCGAAAACTTGGACTGCATCTAACGGACACTCCTTGTGGCTGTGTTTCTTTCTGCATCTGGCACAGAAGATTGCCAAATTTTGTTCTTCTTCTGCTTACTTTTGTTTAGCCTGCATAATATCAAGTTGTGTTGTCAGCGTCCCCAGTATGTCAGTTTTAAAATTTTCTAATAAATTTCCAATTTCTACACGAGTTACTCCTTCCGCCAAAATTCTATTATCTCTTACAAATCGATCATGTTCTGCTAGTTTAGTCTTGTGCTGCCTCTCGAGCTCCTGATACATAAATCAATAATGTCAACAAAATTTTCTTGATAAATGTCTCCCTTCCCCATAATGTTTAATGTCTCAATCCATTGTTCCTTCATTCCTCTAATTAATGTTGTTTTTAATACATTATCAAGTAAGGGTAATGATGCATAAGGAGATCTTTGAAGATTATACTGGAATCGTTCAACATACTCTTCCATTGTTTCATTTGGTTTAGCTACCATCTGAAATATTTCAAGTTTTAACTCTCGAGACCTGCAATAGCCCTGATATTTTTTTAAAAAAGACTCTTACATTTGATCCCAATTATTTATAACACCACCACATAATCCCATAAACCATCTTAAAGCAGCTCCTTTTAATGTAGAGGGAAATAATTTCAGTTTCTGGGGATCGGTGGTATAGTCATATCCTCTACACAACACATCGAATTCAAACAGGAATGCATTTGGATCTTCTGATGTAAGGCCATGGAATGTATGGATATGCTGGAGTGGAATTTCTTTCATAGGTGCATTGGCTACAGTATCCACAATGGGGTATTGCAGTGTAGAGGTTTGGGTGTTAGGCTGATTCTGGGCCATTTGGTCAAATATGTGCCAATAACCTTCTAGGATATCTAGGAGGGTATTCCTAGGTTGTTGAGGGGGAATGGCTCTAATGGGGATGGCCTTGACAGCACTTCCTTTATCTAGGATAATGAGAGTGCCTAATGTCTGCGGGGATTTAGATTCTTGAATGTCGTTATAAATGATTTTTGCAGCACTTCCCTTATTTGGGCTACTTAATTGCTGAATTACCCTAAGAGGAGATTTTGGCTCTTCGCCTTCTCCTGTTTCTCCCCTTCCTTCACAGAGATTGCTAAGGTTCCCTTCTTGCAATGATTTTGGGCTAGAATTTTCAATTTCTTGAAAATCTTGCTCTTCAGTTTGACTGTGCACCTCAGCAAAGGCTACAGATGGTGATCCTGTGGCCTGAAGGGAACTAGTAGGCTATCTAGAAGTAACTTTTCTAGGTCCTACTGAAGGCTAAGATTCTACTTTCTTAAGGATTTCGTCTATAAAGGTCGATCGGCCAAGGGTCACCGGCCCCTTAGCTTTATTAGACTTGGGTAGAGGTTTGGGATTCTTTTCTGGCTTTTTCTGCTTAGTCATGCACACAAATCAACTGCTAGGTTCTACCCAAATAAAACAGCAACAAATCTGCAGGAAAGCGAGCAGGGGAGCAGGGCTATTACATACTCCACACGCAGGTTCTTACCTTCCATTTTTAAAACCCAGTTCTTTCCTAACAGGTTCTTACACTACTCTGAAAAAGAAACAAATGGCTACACTCTTCCCCGGCAACGGCGCCAAAATGTCGAGCCGTAAAAAGGGTCTCTTTCACCTCTAATTACCTCGCATTAACTTGTCAATCCAGGAATAATTTGTTATATCAAATAGCGTACTTAGTTCGAAGCTGTCATTTGTCAGAGTAATGCTAGTAGTATAGTGCTCAAGAAAATACAAGAGTAAACAGATGCTTGAAAGAAAATCTACCTACAACAAAATACTTTAAAGCCTAAATCATGCATTCAGAAAGCTAAACAATTTATCAGTCAAGGGTCCAGTAACGATAACTCATCCCTTTGGAAACTGATGTAACTAATCCAAGGAACAGATCATCAATCTGGGGACTAGACAGCAAATGCCAATGCCCACTACAGTTTCAGATCTTCTACACACCAAAGCAATAGTAACGCAAGTAACAGGAAATGGAACAGCAACTAGAAAATGTAACAACAACTAAGGCTGATGAACAACACACCTTAATCTACAGGAACAAGTACAATAATTGTATCCTACAGAAATCAAGTGTCAATCTTTACTCAAAGGGGAAATTGGACAGCAAATAGAAATGGAATGGCAACCAACTACCAATGAAATATAGAACAACGCTTAGAGCCAATTGTGAATATACAGTACCGAAATAAATAATACACACAACACGCAGAGATATTAAGAAAAACAGTAATCTGAGTCTGATACCACAAGTATTGATCTTGGTTAGAAAGGGTAACGATCGCAATTCATAATGGAACAACAATGTCAATTGAAAAACAATCGTATGAAGTATAAACCATAGATGAATACAGTAATACCAACTTAAGAAGATTACAGCTTGGTTATTCTACAGTTGAACAGCAATATCATTCTGTAAAGAACAGTGATGTTACATTAATGACTTTAAAGGAAGAACAATACGTTATAAAATCAGAATGCACAATACAACTTTCCTGTTGTAGAGAACGATATATAAAATATAACAGAGTTGTGATATCTGATAACGAAACACACCAGATTACCGATTAAAGCTGATAATACAAACCACACACGAACTGAAGGTAATGATACAGGAGCAAGTGTTCCACTAGGGCCGGGCCCTTAGCCTCCAGGGATACACCACTTGAAGTTATTCCAGAATCACAGATAGAACAACAACCAGATTTATATTAAAGCATTAAAACAGAGTTACAATGGATCACTTCTCAACGAGAGTCGATGATCAAAGTTTCAAATACAGAGCAAAGTTACATGAAAATTAACAGTCTCCCCCCGAGGCTAGCAGTGCTGCCCCTTCTTATAACAGCTGAAGCAGAGATATCAAGGATGCAAAAGTAGTTAAAGCAGCGATCCCTCAAGATCAAAGGATCCTGAGGGATTCGCCAAGCTGTTAATCCTCAGTTATCTGGTCGTTTTCTTGCGCCGAGTCGATATCTCCTTTTCCTTTCCTTGGCTGAGATGTTTTAATTTAGATCGTCTTGTTTGCATATGGTTCCCCGCCAAAGAGACAACGGTTAGCTTGGCCCTGTCATTTTCTTTGGAGTGGCAATCTTTATTTTTTCCCTTTCCCTGCATAAGAAATAGCAATTATTAGCATTTTCATGTTGCATATAAATCTGTATATATTTGTCATGATTTCCCATTATCTACCTAGTTCATGATGCAAAGATGTTACAAGTTCTAAAGAAAAGATGGAAAAATAGTCAATAAAAACATACCTTCTTCAATACTCCACAATTAGGTTCCAATGCATTATTAAATTAATTGATGTAAATTTTAGGTTGATCTTGCTTAAAATTTTCCTTTAAAGGTTCACCAGGATATGTTTTTCAAAATTCCTAAGAATTCAACTAGAATGAGAAGCACTCTTTCCATTTGATTTCAGCAATGAAAATCCTGGCTATGAGGGATAGAGCATACAAGTACTTTTTGAACAAACAACAAAGAGCGCAAACTAATGCAATTCCCTAAACCATTCCTTTCAAGCATTCACAAACTTTAATATGCACCATGCATGTTTTTCTTTTCAGTTTCTCTTAATGTGAATGATGTAATAAGAAAAACTAATGCACAAACGATTCAAAACTCTTTTCATAAAAAATGTCGATTTGTGACAATTTCTTTTAAAGGGAAAGGAAGATTGTACGACACTTTCGATTTTAAAGAAATGAAGACTATTGACACTTCAAATGAAAATACAAACAAATGCATAAACAAATCAATAGTTTATTTATGAAGGAAGATTTTACGACACTTCATTTTTCGAAGAAAATGACAATTTTACGACACTTTTCTATCGACAAAAAAATCGATCAACTATATTCTAACTTTGACTATAGACTGATAATGAAAAAGAAAACATTAAAGAAACATTAATCAATCCAATCAAAGTAGGGCTGAATTAAGGAGATGAAAGGTTGTTTTCCAGAGATGAGACATCATTTACATTCAACAAGCAATTCAAAATGATGAAAATTGACAAAAGAAACTTCAGTTCCTAGATGGGAAACTGGCCCTAAAAGGATCAACGCAGGCTATAGTTAGAGACAGTAAGATGCATAGCACTGTATCAATGCGGGAAGTGCAATGCATAGTAAGCATCAGTTAGAGACAATGCACTAATTATAGTGAGCAATTCTGAAAGTGTTTTTGGCTCAAATTTGTATCAATTTTCAGTAAATTTAGACTTGAATTCAATAAATGACAGTAAGTACAGTGTATTGGAATGTCTTAAGAGGCTACTTAGCTACTAAAAAGGGAATTTGTTCCCGACCAGAGTCTCCAATTTGATTAAGGAATATTTAGTGTTTTCTAGAAATGCCTAACCCTCTAGATCTAGTAGCTGATCTAGGAAAAACAGTCAAAGAAATATTAATTTTTCCTATAAGCAATAGATAAGATAAGGGATAGAGAACCTACTTGTAACTTCCGCTTGTTCCTTATCTCCCTTGACTGATTCCACTGCTCCTTCCCATACTTAAATCACTTGATAAGTGTTATCACTCAGGTTGTTCCCTGCCTCCTGAAGGGAATACGGCCGAGGTAACCACTAACTAATCTTTTAGCTACAGGTTAGCCTACCTACAACCAGAAAGGGCTCTCTCTTTGCAATTTAGCTTTGTTTTGTAATATTTTAGGCTAGTTATGATGCACAGGTTTTTGTTTTGAGTTTGTTGGAACGTAATTTCAGGTGGAACAAGGATGCAAGTAGGAAACAATTTCTTCCATTGGGTAGATGGAGTCAGAGTGAGTGAACTGGTGAAGTGTTGAAGTGTTCATTCGGTAAAAGGAGTTTGCTACAGAGCAGGATAGTCAATTTAGGAGCAATTTTGATATCTGAAATGGTGGAATAAAGTCAGTGAATGAAAGGCAATCAAGAATCTTTCATTATGCTGGTGTTATAGACAAATTTGTGCCTTACAGCAACAAGCATGAATTGTCAATAATCCAAGGGATCCAAAGTTCCCTAAACATGATGTTCCTACCCCTAGAGGAACAAGGTCAGCAAACCAACAGCTCTCAGATCAGTTCTCCACCTAAAAACACTCAAAAACAAGCAATCCTGAAATCAAAGCAGGTGCTCCACTAGGTTTCTGCGCTGAAACTCAGTTGCTCCATGGTGTACCTGCGTTGCAAAGCAAGTGGAACAAAGGCCACCTGCGCTGAGCGAGATGGGACAAGTGGCACACTGAGTCATTGCTATGGAATCTTCCAAAAATGACACTTGGATCAGGTATTTCGCCTTGTGATGAGTCAGAGGCTCTGTTTCTCCAAGTGGAAGCAAGGTTCTCCAAGTGGACTCAAGAACTGAAGATCAACTAAAGATTAACTGAAGAGAGAGAGGACACAAGGCAGCTACACATCAGTTGCAAGCTGACTCATCCTTTCTCAATTCATCTATATATTGAGCTCTCTCCTATGAGCTCAAGAGGCTGGAATTTTGTGCAAAGTAATGATATGCTGTTGGTTTCACTATAGAGCTATTGGGTGATTGTTTGAGAGAGGTGAAGAGGAGAAATTCTTTCTGCTGGGAGGTGTTGCTGGATTGGAGCCTTCAATGGTTGTAATACTCCTAGAACCTTTACTTCTTCATTAATAAAAGCTATTGAGGTTCTTCTATGTGCTCTTGTTTCAATAATATATTGTGATAATTGCATGTTTGGTTTACACTAATCCTTAAACCAGTTATGATTGCATGCTTCTTGTAGTTTCCTTCTTTGTTATGTTGCAGGATCTCATTGTAGCTGGGCCAGCAAAAGAGCAAGGAGCTGGGAGCAAGCAGCCAAAAGAGAAGAGTTTGGATTCGACATTAAGCGCAAGGCAACGGTTAGTGCATTTCTCCATTCTCTTTTGCTTTCATAAAGAAGTAAACCTTAAGTAGTTTGTTTTACAGTTGTTGCTGAGGTACTATCACCCTTAGAGTGGGATAGGGTCATCCGAGTCGGATACTTTTCCCTACAACAAACTGGCGACTCCGCTGGGGATCGTATCTGTTTGATTGTTTGTAGTATTTTGCTATTCATTTCCTGAACAAAAGAGTACCAGATCGAAAATCTTTTGACTATATCAAAAGCGAAGTAGAGGGCAGCTACTCTAGCTCATTTCTGAGCATGTTCATGATTTGAAGAGCTGATCTACAAGGACTCTTGTAAGCTCTTAGTGATAGCTTTTCATCCTCCTTGTCATCCCTTAGTGTGTACTTGACTGATAGCTTCTGATTTGAGCAAAAACCGTGAATTTTTGAGAAAACTGTGACCCGGAGACTGAGAAAACGCAACTTTCGTTTTCCAAAGCAGGCAGTACACAGGCTACCTGCTTTGCAATGCAGGTAGCCCCTTCGGGACCTGCGTTGAATGTCAAACAGGCAGTGTACTACCTGCTTTGATCCAGTTTTTCCTAGTGCTACTGGGGTTTCCTCCTGTTTCTTGCCCTGTTTTCACCATTGTTTTGCAGCCGGTTACCAGTCCATGTACCTATCTGAAACCAACTTTACTTGCCATTATTTTGCCTCAGTTATATAAAGAAACTGTACTTGTTCTTTTGTATTTCTTACATCATTTACAGTTTCCCATAACGAAAAGTGAACTAGTCTTGCTTTGGCCTCTTAGATCTGAACTTGTGTTAGGCATTTTGCTGGTCTAAAGAGTTAGCTTGTTTGCTGTCCATAGCTGATTAGTCTTTTTACTTTCGTCATTATGGTTTGATTTCATGTATTTCAGTGATTAAACAAGTAAATATTAAGATGTCTTTTGATTTTGGACAAGCTTGTTTGTTTTCGCTTTAAATCGAAATCAAAGTTATATAACAACTTTCTTTTTGTAATACATCAACATTAAGAAAGGGAAAAGAAAATACATGCATTGTGCATTTTGCATTTGAAAAATTTTGCATGATGATTTAGGAGAAAGTGCATTAGTTTGTGCTGTATGAACTGTGTGAAAAGATATGCCTTTCTTCTCCCTCAGTAGTTAAGTTTTTCATCAGTAAAAAAGATTTGAAAAAGCTTGCTTCTCATCTTAGGCTGCATTTAGGAATTTGTCACATACATCTCGTGGTGAACCTTGAAAGGCAAACTTTAAAAAGATCAACTTAAAATATACTGAATGAACCTAACAACGCTTTGAAACATAACGCAAACACATAGAGGTCTAAGTTAGAGACGTGTTTCGGCGTCGTTAAACGTAGTGACTGTCGATCTCGAAGAAGGTGGGTGATTCCTCCTGAGAGTCGGTGGCACTAATACGGACTTGTGCTCCCACGTACCGTCGAGTATATATTGGGAGACCCCTATAGGCATATATCCTTTATCCTTAGGAAGCCGTGTCGACCGCCCTACTGATCGCAATGCAGTGAACACAGCATTCACGAAGATTGACCACACGTACCGTAAAACGTATTCCGTGGTTTTGCAAAAAGTTTGGCACACCCTCTACCTAGATCTCCAGAGCAGTTTCTTTTGGCCTTTTTCAAACTCTATAACTGAACAAGTCCATCCGAGCATTTGTCACTTCGGGCTCGTTAAAACATCGAAGGAGACTAGAGTCATCTTTAGCTTTTTCTCGACTCTTTAAAACTGAAAAAGCAAGTTGTGTCTAAAGCGTCGTTATAAAATTTATTTTAAGCGGAATAATCATCACCTTTCCCTCGTTGATCTTCGAAGTTAGTCCACCACAAGTGGAAGTTCCTGAAGAATCACTAAGACATCTTTTGGATAGACTAGATATGTCTGAACAACCGTCGACATCTAGGACTGTGTCGTCCGAGACAGCAGCAGCAAAGCCTCCTACTGCTACTCCAACGATGTTCGCTGGTATACCATTTGTCCCGGCAAATTGTCAACAACAAGCCGGAGTCCAATCAGGGACAACGACATGGTTAGTTCCTATTTCTTCATCCGGATTATCATCTGGTATTTCTTATGTTGAAACTCGCCAAATTGATCCATTTGGAGGTCAATCTGGGCAATCAATCCCCTTGAGTTCCGGATTGATACCATATGGGGGGCAGTATGCCCTTTCATTACCTCCTCCGGGAGGATACCCATACGTGAGTTCACAACAAGGTTCAGGTCAAACTGGAATTACATCCAGCAGTTGGGTACCAATACTACCCCAACAACCAGGAGTTGTATATTCAATGCAACCAGTACACCCTGCGTCGAATATTACCACCACACCTGCTATGGCGAATGCATCGCAAGTACAAGCGCTACCTGTTGTAATACAACAACCTCTTGTCTCAGCGGCTCAATCACAATCTCAGGGTAGTGCCTCCTTATCTGGAGCGACTCAGGCTCAAACAAGTACTGTGACTCCTCATCTTGGTCAATCATCCAGTATTGGTCAACAGCAAATGGTCCAACAACCAGAGCTGGTTCAATCTCAACAACCGCCATTCCAGCAATCATATCAAGGACCTGAGCAACAAGTCTTTGTAAGTAATGGGCAACCATGCTATAATGGTTATGCCCATCAACTTTGTCAAAGTTGTCAGCACTATGCTGGTCTGCAAAGACCCATTGCTCAGGCGATACCATCTTATCCTGGATATGCTTCGCCTAACCTGAACCAACAGTTGCCCTTTGTAGCAACTCTAGAATTGCCAGATCTAAACCGGCCGACGAATGATCCAATTGCTTATGCCCCTTGGTGGCCAGCGATTCCGCATAAACTTCCATCGGACATTCCTAAATTCAATGGAAATCCAGGTGAAGACCCGTCGAATCACGTCATGACTTTTCATCTGTGGTGTTCATCGAACACTCTAAACGATGATTCGATAAGACTTCGCCTCTTCCAGAGGACATTGACAGGTCCAGCGGCTAAATGGTACATTGAATTTCCAAGAGCCTCTTTCGACAATTTCAGCTCCTTAGCCACGACTTTCTTAACCCATTTTCAATTACCAATAAGGTATGAAACGGGAACAGAACTCCTTACCAACTTCAAACAGACAACGGCCACTCACATATCTGATCATATACATGAGTGGCGACGTCGTCGTAGGATGGTGAAAACTTACGTTCCCGATCAGCTGTTAGCTGAATGGTTTATAAAGTCGTTACTTCTGGCTATAACGGAAGATGTGGCCAAGGGGGGAGTCGTAACAGAGGAGCAGGTCATTGCTCGTGCTCAATATCTGGACTTAGTATATACTCAGTCTGGCACGCTCTACGACAAAATACCTGACGCCCCTAGACCGGAATTCTCAATTCCTCCTCCTCCTAAATCAAACAATGACTCTCGCGTCGGCGATGGCGTGACTGGCAAACGCAAAATCTCTAGTCAAAATGCAGATGAGGAACTTCTTGCCTCAGAAGTAAATGCCATGTCAACCAACAAGGGAAAACAACTGAAGCAACCAAGGGGCAAGAAGAAAAGGAAAGGGAAACCCCCGACAGGGTGTCATATATGCGATGAGGATCATTGGACGAAAGATTGTCCACATATAGCTGAAGTTAAGAAACTCTTCAGAAGTTCAAAAACCCCAGCAGTATTGACTGATCCATTTCCTAATCCAAGACAAAATCTGGTTGCTAATCAAAATGCTTCTCGATCCCAAGTGCTTATGTTGTCTACCTCAAAGCAGCAAAATAATGCTTTGACAAGGAATAAAGATTACGGGAATCCACGGTTGTCGAATAACAAGGCTAATGAACAACCTAATAGTTCGACGACAACTTTGACCAAAGTTGTGCCACCCATCATTCCTGAACCAATGATAAAGTTGCCAAAAGGAGTAGTACACAAATCGACATTTAATCCTCGTGCCAAAATAGCACAGAATTATAATATAATAGAGGACCTGGCCCAATCGCCGTCCGCTATGTCGACACTTGAGGTAGCGCAAAAATGCACCTCCCAAGAGCAAGCTTTATTATCAGCCATAGGTGGGATTGGCCCAATGGATTCCAATCTTGTGGCCTTTGATCATAAAGGATATGACCCTCAGATACCAGCTCAACTAGCTTTCCTTATTCAAGTGAAAGCCCTCAACAAAACTGTTCATCGAACAATTATTGATGAGGGGGCATCTACATGTCTTATGTCGATGAGTTGCTGGAAAAATTTAGGCTCACCACCCTTGTCAAAATCGTCAACGACATTAAAAGCATTTGATGGACGATCATACACTCCATACGGGATTTTAAGTAACTTGCAAGTTGAACTGGGGGGCAAAACAGTAGAAGTTGATGTGGAAGTAATCGACGGAAACCTCGATTACAACATCCTACTGGGAAGGCCTTGGATATATGCCATGGCTGCAATTGTGTCGACCTACTTCAGGAGGATTGTATTTCCTTTTCAAGGAAAAATAATCGTCGACCAACAAACATTTCTCCCCAACAGTTCTCAAGTTACGGGAAGCAGCACAATGATCCATGAAAGTAATCAATCGCTCCAAAATATTGGAGTAGGTCTCCTAAAAGACCCTGCCTTAATGGGTACTTTTGCCCTACCGCCGGCGGGTAATCTGGCGGAAGTAGCCACAGTGGAAACCTACAATATGAAATCTTCTATATCCAACGGATTCGGAAGATTCCTAAATATTTTGTCAGCATGGATCATCGCCCTAATGGAAATACTGTAAATACAGTGGGCTCCGAGGACGGTTCTTATCTCATGTCAACCTCGTTAAAAAATGAAACAAGGAATCATGAGGATAGTTCTTTTACTGTGTCAACCTCATTAAAAAATGAAACAAATCCCCTTTTCAAAATTCAAAGGTAAACCTTCATTCCAACCACCAAGTTGAATGCAATGAAGCTTGGGGGGCACCCTCCTTTGACATGCGTTATTATGATGTTGGGGGCATGCAAAAATCGAGCAGTTTTAGCACACAGTTCATGCTCGTTAAAAAATAAACGCAAGATTCGAGCAGTTTTAGCACACAGTTCATGCTCGTTAAAAAATAAACGCAAGATCCGAGCAGTTTTAGCACATAGTTCATGCTCGTTAAAAAATAAACATAAGTTGTGAGCAATCTTCCCCTAGAGTTCAAGCTCACCCAGAAAAAATGAACCGGTAAATAACTTTGGTAAATGTAACCTTTGACTGCCATATTAAAAGCCATTGGTCGTGTTTATATGCCATCACCTCCATCCGTTCATTTGGCCAATCGTTCATCTCCATATGTTTGTTTACCCATTTTGAGGAACAGCTGCGAAGAGTGATTTCACTTAGTCATCCTTGTGACACGGCCGTGATTGGAATATTCCAACCTGTACCTGGAATCTGCTGCTATCCCTGTTTATCACTCGTTCCTCAAAAGACGAGTCTTCTTTGAGCTCTTTTCACTGACTCGTAAAATATGAAAAGTTTGCCGAGTTTTGGCCTTCCAGCTCGTTAAAGCGACCGGAAGAGCTATCCCTCCTCTAGATTTTAATCTTTTTGGACCTGAGGGATTATTGCACAAAAAGATCGAGAGCTTGTTTTGTTCGGCTCGTTAAAGCAATCGAAAATTCATCCCTTCTGTATTGTTTTATACTTTTTCGGACTTAAGGGATTAGATGACGAAAAAGGAATTCTGGAGTTGACTTTATGTACCTTTTCAGACTCTCTAAAAATGAAAAGGACCGAGTTTTCCTTGTCGTTAGACTCGTTAAAATGATTAAATAGCGACAAACTTGTCTTTAGACGAGAACGAGTTTCCCTATCGCTAGGCTCGTTAAAACATAGCGATGGGCTTGCCCGAAGGGCAGGTTATAGAACAAGCATATGTTATCCTCCTCAAGCTTGACAAAAATAAAGAGGTACTGGTCAGCAATGACTGGGGAAAAATTGGGAGAACCTCACAGCATTAATGGTAGCAAGTCGCTCTTGAACATGACACTTTGTCCTCCGTATCACATCGGGTTGGGTTGTTTCATTCACCGGTCTCATAACCATGGTCCTCGCCACACCATCCACAATTGGGGTAATGCTACCAATCCATCACATCAGTGTCGTTATATGTTCAAGAGATGTGGTTCTGCAAAGAGTCAACCGTGTCCCATCCACTGCCATACATTATCCTTCATCCACTTCATGACCGCCACCCTGAATCATACATCACAGTTTGTTTTCACCTCATCACAATCACTAACTCCGTTCCGTGTCACTGATGTGGGATTCTTTAAGGCCCTCCTTTGACGGATCGCTCCTTGTCGACATCAGCTCATTATCCAAGGAGTTGATCTAGGAACAACCCCTTCAGTACTTTGAAGCTTGCATGCCTCAATGGCAAGTTTCTCACTTCCGGCGATAGGTATACATCAATGACCTTCGACCAGAGGATTTTGCATGGTGGTCGACGCCAAGTCCTTTATTCCCACCATGTGAATTGTACTACTGTACCTTGAGGGTCATCATCCTTATCGGTGATTCCTCTCGCACTTGTTAACGGTTTACATCATTGGCCGGTAATCAAGCGATGTCTTTCCATGTTCGACTTCAAGAAATTCTCACATGGATCGACTTGTACATCGAGTGGAGATCGGAAGAGATTGAAGACCCCGGATCTAGTTTCCTCCATCCGGGCTGCGATATATATTCAGGATATAAAGACATTTGATATGTACATCATTGCAGCAGATGATCATCCTTCTCAAAGGATGATAATTTCAGCAGAGAATTATCAGTCTACAATCAGACGATCGTCTGCTCTATGTACCAAAATGCATTTATAAAGCTGAGCATGGGAATGCCCGCCTCAGCTAGATCATGAAAATGTATGAAAAATAATGTATCGTATTGTATCTTATTACAGGACACTTCTCAGCAGATTGAATGAACTTCGGATCCTCTCAATAAAGCATTTCACCCGATAAACGACCTCATACTTTAGGGGGCATCTGTTATAGACAAATTTGTGCCTTACAGCAACAAGCATGAATTGTCAATAATCCAAGGGATCCAAAGTTCCCTAAACATGATGTTCCTACCCCTAGAGGAACAAGGTCAGCAAACCAACAGCTCTCAGATCAGTTCTCCACCTAAAAACACTCAAAAACAAGCAATCCTGAAATCAAAGCAGGTGCTCCACTAGGTTTCTGCGCTGAAACTCAGTTGCTCCATGGTGTACCTGCGTTGCAAAGCAAGTGGAACAAAGGCCACCTGCGCTAAGCGAGATGGGACAAGTGGCACACTGAGTCATTTCTCTGGAATCTTCCAAAAATGACACTTGGATCAGGTATTTCGCCTTGTGATGAGTCAGAGGCTCTGTTTCTCCAAGTGGAAGCAAGGTTCTCCAAGTGGACTCAAGAACTGAAGATCAACTAAAGATTAACTGAAGAGAGAGAGGACACAAGGCAGCTACACATCAGTTGCAAGCTGACTCATCCTTTCTCAATTCATCTATATATTGAGCTCTCTCCTATGAGCTCAAGAGGCTGGAATTTTGTGCAAAGTAATGATATGTTGTTGGTTTCACTATAGAGCTATTGGGTGATTGTTTGAGAGAGGTGAAGAGGAGAAATTCTTTCTGCTGGGAGGTGTTGCTGGATTGGAGCCTTCAATGGTTGTAATACTCCCAGAACCTTTACTTCTTCATTAATAAAAGCTATTGAGGTTCTTCTATGTGCTCTTGTTTCAATAATATATTGTGATAATTGCATGTTTGATTTACACTAATCCTTAAACCAGTTATGATTGCATGCTTCTTGTAGTTTCCTTCTTTGTTATGTTGCAGGATCTCATTGTAGCTGGGCCAGCAAAAGAGCAAGGAGCTGGGAGCAAGCAGCCAAAGAGAAGAGTTTGGATTTGACATTAAGCGCAAGGCAACGGTTAGTGCATTTCTCCATTCTCTTTTGCTTTCATAAAGAAGTAAACCTTAAGTAGTTTGTTTTACAGTTGTTGCTGAGGTACTATCACCCTTAGAGTGGGATAGGGTCATCCGAGTCGGATACTTTTCCCTACAACAGCTGGCAGAGGGAAAGTGCATGAAGATTACTAAGGAGCAATGAAGAATTCCTAAGCAACATTCAGAGTGAAAGAACTAGTGCAAATAGGAGCAATTAAGAATTCCTATTTATGACTAATTCTGAAGAAAACATATACAATAGCTGAGATTGAACACAGAGTGTTTTTAGGCAAATTCTGTGCTATTCTTCTTCTCTGCTACCAAGTTTATGGAACATACATGAAATTGCATACATAGAAGACATAAAAACACAGAGAAGAGAGACTTATTGATCCATAAATGACGCAAGAATTCTGTAGCATTTCCCAGAGCGTCAATTCCACATTCAGATGGTTCAGCACAGTGAAATTCCAACAGCCTTTGTATTATACAGCCTCAATAACTTACAGCGCGGTTCAGAAATGAAATTACCAACCCCAAATACATATTATGGGGAGGTATTTATACAAAAGGGTGATACAAAATATCATGAAGATAAGTTTTTGAACTCATAACTTTCTCTACCAACTCTTAAGAAGTAGTAAATGAGGGAATAAATGCTGTAATAAATATGAAGGTGCTAGCTGCCCAATTGGTCAGAGATATTTTGACTTTTCTGGGTTGTGTGAGTCAGCTGCTTGCTGCACATTCATTCTGTGTTTGTTGTCCTGATGCTGGTACGTTGTTTGTCGTTGTCTTGGTCTTCATCATCAGTGCTCTGTTTCTTTACATTTGACGAGCTGTAATTACAATTCCATTTCTGCTTGCATTTCTTGGCATTTTCTTTCCAGGGTTTGCACAAAATTCCTTAGGGTCAACACCCTTTTTACTAGCAAGATAGTATCAGTCCTGTTCCTGATTCCTATTGCTGCCAACTGCTCTTTGGTGTGAGTGTTCAGGAATTGGATCATTCTATTAGCTTGCTCCAGCATATTTCCCAAAGATGCTCTAGCCTTTTGATTTTTGAACTGAGCCAAGCCTATCAAATCTATTTGCTCATGAATGGTATCAATTAATTGCCATTGGTCTATAATGGATTGGCCAATCTTGGCCCACAAAATTTTCTTGACCTCAGCTAGGGTCCTATCAAGAGTGAGCTCTTTCTCCAGCTCCTTTATTCTTTTTTCCAGGGTTTTCACTTCCCTTGTCTTCTCAGCTACATCCTGCTTTGACTTGTCATATCTTTCCTCAATTTTGGCCAGCTTTTCTTTGGCCTCTTTCAATTCTGCCATCTGCACTTCTAGGGCTTTTATTTCTTTCATCATCCCCTCCATACTCAAGGTGGTCTCTTGCTCTGCTGTTGCTGTATTTGCTGCTGAAACTGGTGCTGAACTTGAGGTACTTGCTTCTGATGTTGGACTAGTGGGAGGGACTGTTATGGTGGCCGTAGGAGGAGCAGTTGTAAGAATCTGAGCTGTTTGAATTGGCTGAGAGGCCAACTCTCCCTGTCTTCCTTGTAATGATGCCTCCAAGGCACTCTCTGTTTCTATCAACCTTTTATGTAAGGTCATAAGCAAAGCTACCACATCCTGCTCTTCTTTTTGTTGTGCTACCTCTGTAGTTTGAGGATGCATTGTAGCTGGCAGCCTGATTTGTCTTCTAAGGGCTGCTATGTCTTCGTCTTTCTTTTTGATCAAGGCCTGAATGCCTTTTGGATCTTGGGGATCATGTCCCAACTCTATAATAATCTCCTCCAAGGACTTGATTCTATTGTCCTTGGCCTGTGATGAAGCTTTCTCCAATTCTAGCTGGGCAGAAGTATTGTGCAAAGAGTTTTGCAATCTATGGGCCAACAATGTTTTGTCTGCCAAGGTAGAATATACCATTTCCCCGGTCTGCTTGTGCAATTCAATCTAGTCCATCGGATGGATGTCTTTGGAGAGCACTTCCAGATTGGTTCTGATATAGTCAGCAGCTGATTGTGGTTGCTGCATTATAGGTCTGAAATGACTGAGAGTCATTTTGCCTTCTTGGATGTCATAGGCTGCCATTAGCCTTTGTTGATTAGTGGGAGCCATCCTTAGCAACTGGTTGTAGAGCTGGTACCTCACTGGCTCATTTCTAGCTTTGATATCGGTGAATGCCTTTTTAATATCAGAGCCCTGTCTACTTTGTTGCCTGGTGGATGTAACCTCCACCCCTTGTTGTCTTTCTTGCTCAAGCTGGAAGGAGCTGGCTGATGTCTCCATGCTTGGGGGAACTTGCTATTCAGTTGGCCCTTCTGGTATTTCTTCCTCTGAAAAAGGATTTAATCTCTGTCTTTTTTCTCCTTGCTTCTCTGTGGATATCCCTAGAGGGGTCTCTTCCTATCTATCTCTTTTCTTAGCCCTTTCCTCATTAAGAGGAGTCTATAACACTGGGATTTCAGTTGCCTTTGCTTGAGTAGAAGGGTCTAGCCCTTGACTTTGTTCATCTGTAGAGGCCGGTCGGTCTTCCATTGTCTCTTGCTGTTCCAAATTGTGCACTTGCTATTCTGAATCCTGCACCTCCTTATCTTTAGATGTTCCTGCTAGTGGAGCACTTTCTTGGGCAGGTTGTTGGGAAGCCGTGGCAGATGAGGTGCCTTCTCTGAGGTGCCGAGGAGCTGTGAAAAACACCTGTTCAAAAGATTCCAAGTCAACTATTTTTTCAAGATTCTTGATTGCTCTTTCTGTTATTTCTTCTTCAGTAAGTTCTGCCACAAGTGTGCCCTCTACCCATTCTTGTTGATTAGCATATTGTTCAATTTGAGGGATACTGCAGTGTTCATATCCTGCAAGCTTGTGTTTGACTCTTCTCAAGCTTATAAAGTGATTGGGGTCATATGGTGCCCAATAAAAGCTTGTTTTTAGCAACAGAAAATTTTTCAACATCTTGTCTGCCTCTTCCTAGGCTTCCTCTCTCTTATTGAAAATAAATGGGCTCAATTGATGTCTTATCTTGAGCTGTGCCTTCTTCCTAGTTCCATAGAAATGAATCATATCTGGATTACCAAATTGTCGGAAGTAGTCCAAGGCAAAGAGTCTCATAGGGACATATTTTGGCAGTCTGTAGGGGGCTAATTCACAGCCGTAAATCCTGATTACTGTGTGGTTTTGGTAAAAATACCAGTCACCAATGCTGTAGCTTTTGGAAAGCTGTAGAATCTTTTGCATCTCATCAGTGAGTCTAGGAAGAGGAGTGCTCACCAGTAAAGAAGAAGCTAGATATATAAATAGGTCAATAAACTCGCAGTAGGTATATGGAGAGTAATAAACATGGTGGCAAACTGAAGACCAAAATATTACAGACCTTCGCTTCCCCTTAGCATCCAATTTTTTGAGGAAAACTGGGAAACTATCAGGCTGATAGTACAACAGTAAATGATATATGTAGGAGGTGTATTTGAACACTCTTTCTCTCTCCAGGTTCATGAATTGCTCATGAATCTTGTCAGCTATGAAGGTGGCATAATCATACTAGACAGCAGGGGGCTGTCCTGGAGCAAACATGGACAGCAACACCAAGATTGTCTCATCAACAAACTCACTGGTATTGAATCCTAAGATGCAGGATATCATGTCTACCAGCAGTCTCCCTATTTCAGTGAACCAAACATGTAGATAAGGAGGAGGTTGCCGGGGCTGAAAATCTGGTTGCATGAACAGCTGGGCAATTCTTGTGATCTTTGAGCTGGGCAGTTTGGCACCTTGGTCAAGTAGAAGTTTCATGGAGAGGGGAGCCAGAGGCTTAGTTGGCTCAAAGTTTAACATCTCATTTATGGCTTGAGGGGTGATGTGGAACAAGACAGTCCCAGATGGAGCCAAAACTGCTCTTTGAGTGGGCTCATAATTTTCACAACATTGATGGATAAGGTCAGGGAATACATTTACTTGTGGGAGATAATAGATTGGCATGTTGGACTCCCAGATACCCAGGACATCAGCATTGCTTCTGTATCTTTTCCTTATCTCACAAATAGTTTCAATGTGATATTTTTTGCTCAGTTCAACTGTTTCCTTCATTTGATAATCCCTATCAGCAAGGGACAGCCACTCCAAGTTCTTATGTGGTGCGTTCAAGGGGGAAATATTTAAGGCCACTGGAGCATCCATGATCCATAGTGTTTACAATTGGATTTTGAGTTGGTATGCCAACAGGAAACAAGGTGCTGGCAGTAGGTTTTTATCAAAATTGCTACAATTTGAATTCTGTATAAAAGTGGACTTAATGAGTGACACTCTCAGGGACAATAGAGTCTGTGGAGTCTTTTGATGAAGAAACTAAAAAGACAGTGGAAAAGGGGCAACTTCTGCAGGTGCTTTCAGTGGTTTTGCAAGTAGGGGCGAGCTCGATTTCAGGTTTTGATGGATAGTTTATTAGAGGGCCATAGAATTAGCAAGTTTTGCCTGGAAAACACGGTCAAACAGTAAGTTGGAGCATAGAGGTTTGGGGCAACAATGTATTTTAGTTAAATTCAACTCTCTTGGTGATTTTTAACAGAGAAATCATGTAGGAAAAACAAGGTTTATGGGTGACTGACAGATAAATACCTGTTTCTCGAGAGTTTGGCACGAAATGCAGTTGTAGGGAGAGCTGAGGAGGTCGGGTTTGCAGGCTGAACTCCTCTGGGTGGCGGATTGGAGCTACGGTGATCAAATCATCGTGAATCGCATGCAAAGTTTCCGCAGACAAACAAATAAAAATAAACGAAAAAACATCACTTTCGTGACTTTTGAACAAATTTGGGCTTTTTGGACTTTTTAGCGCTTTTTATGCTGACGACATCATGACATGGTTTTTGTCGCGTAGCGAGTACGGAGGGTGATGTGGCAGCTGACGTAGGCACTGACATAGATGGATGATGAGGCAGACACGTCAGACGGAATAGTGACATGGGGGCTGGCGCAGGTGCCGACGTGGTGTATGACGTGGGCAGCGGGGACAAAAGGCGGTAACTGGTTTCCATCGGACCACTTATGGTACGGGGGCGGTTTCCGTCAGAGAGGGCCCGATGCAATCAAAAGAGGGCACACGTCCTTTGTACGACAGGAAAACCGCCATTCTATCGGGCGCTAACTCTCATACGTCAGGGCGGCTCCGATATCAACGAGAGCCGTCGAATGGGGAGGGCCCGATCCGACGGTTGACGGAACTGCGAGCTGGCGGCATGTTAATGTACGAGACCCGCTGCCATTTTTTAGCAGTTAAATATTATTTGGCAGGGTTTAAACTTTGGGTTATGGGTTATATGGAATGCGGTTATGTGATTAATCAAACATTAATCAAATCCTGATGTTTATGCACAGTGACTATGGTTATTCACTAAACCGGAGGTTAGCGAATCCCAAGGCGACAAGTGGCGGGTTGTTATTGGTCCCAGGTGGACCAATGACTCCCGAGAAAGATTTAATAGCCATATTAGGCCGGGGGTGGGGTATTTACAATATTTTTGGGTTTTTTGTGGATTTTTATACATAATAGGGGAGGGGAGATAAAGGGGATTTATATATTAAAGTTAGAATATTAATATGAATGTGAAGGGAAAAGCACTATGTGCATGACATTGAATCACCTAGGATTTAGGGTTTTTAGGAGAAATAAAAACTTTTTACACAAGAAATGTGGCTTCTTCCACTAAGTAAACTGAGAGTTTAACTTAGAATTTCTCATAGAATGAAGTGAAATAGGACTATTGGGCAGATCCCAAGGTCCTTGAGGGGATGTTAGTCAAAGATTTATGGGGAAATGGAGGGGAATTAGTCATGCTTCCATTGTTTTTCAGTCCAACAACTGCCTTAGTGCTTATGTCACTGATGATATGAGTCTTCTTTGACAAGACAATAAATGATCATAACCTTGCTTCTGCAACCTCAAACTACCTACCCAGCCTAATACACCTAACATTTTTTTCTTCCTTTGGATTGGGTGCACTTGAACTAGCAAACCCTGAAGTTCCTCTTTTCTTTTGACTGCCCTCCTATCTAAGTCTACCCTTATTTCTTCCAAGGGCCCAGATTAAGCAGTTGGGCTCCTTTACTTTCTCTACCTGTCTACTCATCTGCCAAGCTTGAGCTGTTTGGACAGATATTTATTCTCTATTCTACAACAGTAAATTCAAATATGGATTGGCCCAGATTGAGCTGTTGGACCATCCATCAAATGTGAGTAAATCACTCATGACTTGAAGTTCTTCAAAAATGGAACAGTAGTGGCACTTGAGCTAGCACACTTTCCTGGTCTTTTGGTTTGGGGTTCATTTCTGTTATTTTTTTTTTTTTTTTTTTTTGACCAATTCATTTTTCTTGCCCTTTGATTTTTCTTTTAGGGCATACCCTCTTTACATTTTTTAATTCTCTCTAACTCTTTACAAAACATGGAAGCTTTGCAGCATGAAAAGATGAACATATTTGGCACTTCCCAGGTCAATCATGAAAAATGAAACCTATTGGTATAGGAACCTAACAAGAAGTATTTGCACAACTTACAGAAACAAAAACCTGTCAAAGCGTAATGATCTATTGTTCATAAATAGCATGGAATCGAAAGCACGATATACACATGAATGAATTTAACATTAACACAAGCATAAGGGAAAAATCTCGAAAACTTTATTGATAAGAGGAAAGATTACAACCAATGCAAGTTTGATCCAGTGTCATCCTTCCAATTCAATCCTTCTTCACCTCATGAAAAGCAAGACATTCCAACAATATCACAATACTTTCACTCAATCCTAATCTCATCCCACCAACATCTCCTTGCAACTCAATCTTTTTCAGACTCCAGATCTCTTAGATGAGTGATCTATTTATAGATGAGTGAAGGAGGTTGTGTCATCAATGATGATGATGAATGCCTTTCTATTTTTAGAAATTAGTTCCATGAAAGAGGGGATAGGAGGTTGATGTTTCCTAATTCCCTTTGTCATCCAAGGGCGAACTCAGAGGGGCAGGTGGCACTTGAGAAACTTCTAGAGGCTTCCAATGGATAAGGAATCTTCAAACCCTCATGGAAATTTTCCCAAGTTCACTCATCGTAGGCTAAAGAGGGACTAAGTGTGATGCATAGCACTCAGTCAATGTAGCTCCTACCATGCATTGTAGCCTGATAGAAGGTTTCGTGTGCTGATCTCCTTAGGGGCACTTTTTGGATGTTTTCTGTGATGGAACTTCTTTGGGAGTCAGGCATTCTAATGACTAACTTCTTTAGGGCATGTAAGAACTGTATAAGGGGTTGATGAGCGCTAATAACATCGACCTGTAAGTTGGGGTTGATATGCCCAAATGGATCTGTAACAATTGGGCACTGCTTTATGACTCGAGATTCCAAGATTTCTTGGCCAAGTTGCAAACAATATGGCTTGGCCCTTATGAGATTCAAGAAGTGCATAACAATGGTACTCTTACCTTGACTACCATTGATGAATCTGGCCAATATTTTAAGGTGAATGGAGACTATGTATGCCTCTATCACAAACCTCTCACTAAGGAGTCTTTCTGCAAGCAGGTACGCGAGGACCCCTCCATGCAAATCTTAGCTGCAGGAAGTGATGACCCAACAACTTTTCTTTCAAAAAATTGAGATTTCGTTAGAAATTGTAAATAATGTATATACTCTTTTTGATTGGTTGCAATTAAGAATAGGCATTACCATGTAAATATGAGAATTTTTATTGCTTTGTGTGCTTGATAAGTGTTATTCAATCGATTGAACAACACTTTCGTATTTTTGTTTTTGTTGTTCAAATGATTGAACGATTGTTGTTCAATCGATTGAGCAACACATTTTCGTCTTATTGATTTTGCTGTTCAAACAATTGAACAATTGTTGTTCAATCAATTGAACAACACTTTTGCATTTTGATTTTGCTGTTCAAACGATTGAACGATTGTTTTTCAATCAATTGAACAACACTTTTTGTTTGTGATTTTTGTTGTTCAAACAATTGAACAAGTGTTGTTCAATTGATTGAACAAGACCTTTCGTTTGTGATTTTTGTTGTTCAAACGATTGAACAACGCTTTTTGTTTGTGATTTTTGTTGTTCAAACGATTGAACAATTGTTGTTCAATCAATTGAACAACACTTTTTTTGTGATTTTCGTTGTTCAAACGATTGAACGATTGGTGTTCAATCGATTGAACAACACTTTTTGTTTGCGATTTTTGCTGTTCAAATGATTGAACGATTGTTGTTCAATCGATTGAACATCAGTTTTTGTTTTCGATTTTTGTTGTTCAAACAATTGAACGATTATTGTTCAATCGATTGAACAACACTTTTGTTTGTGATTTTTATTGTTCAAATGATTGAACAATTGTTGTTCAATCGATTGAGAAACACTTTTTTTTGTGATTTTTATTGTTCAAACGATTGAACGATTGTTGTTCAATCGATTGAACAACATTTTTGTTTTCAATTTTTGTTGTTCAAATGATTGAACAACACTTTCACGATTGTAATTTTTGTTGTTCAATCGATTCAACAACACTTTTGCATGTTTTTTTTCTCCTCTTTTTAATTCCTGTTGATCAATCAATTGAACAATTGATGTTCAATCCATTGAAGAACACTTTTTTTCTTTTTAATAGAATAAATCATGAATTTTTCTTAATGGTCATGATGCCATATTTTTTTTTCTTTTCTCCTTTGTATTATGAATAATCACCATTTGAATGGATTTGTGCATGATATAAGAAAAAAAACAGTAATGACAATACCATTATGACCCTTGAAGCCTCTTGATGGTTATCTTTATTCAGAAGCTGATACAGTGTATCATTATAATGACTAACTATATATCTCTTCTTTGGACACATCATAAAATGATTCATTATTTTCAAACCATGCTGGCTTATGTTTTACACTATCAACTGGATAAATCTCATTGACATGATGATATGGAGATAAGAGTATAAACTTTCATTGGCATCTTCTTACTTCTTACACCATCCTTGACTCTTAAAGAGCAAATGAGCCTCTCTCTTTTTAACAAGTAAAAATTCCAATAGAAAAATGGACATAATGAGATGTGATAATGAATCACCAATTGTCTTAAAAAGGATAGGGGGTCTCATATTGAGCCAGCCTACCATGATCATAAGGATCTAACAAGTGACATTCCAATTTGGCTACCAAACCAAGGTAATGACCTTATTAACGCTTAAAATTATCAGAAGGGCAGGGGATCTCATCACGAGCTAGCCTGATCACTTTCTTATATCCTGGTGGATGGCACTATGGTCATCTAGTCACCATGCCAGCATAGTGGTATCTTTATGAAAAGAAAAAGAATAACCATCTACATTCTAAAAGGAGGACTCTAGCTCATTTATGGGGTTAAAAAGCAACCCTGTCAAGGCTATGAATGCCTGCTGGCAATAGTGGCTCTGCTTATGGTATTGAGGTATCATCTTACATTGCCAAATGTTCTCTAAGCTCTTATCACCTATGGATTTGTTTCTAAAGGGAATTTTCCATTTGAACAACACTCTTACAAGTCGATCTACATGGTAACTTATGTCATATATTCATTATATTCTAAATTGTCCAATCATTTTATGACAGTCATTAATATATACTGTCGATTATGCCTTTGTCATTAATACCACTTACGGTGAAAATATTTTAAAATAATGCATTAAAATCTTTGTTTTAATTTCTTTTTGGCCATTTCACATCTGATGACGTGTATTGCTTTAATTGCTTTATCGATTAGCACACTGTTTTTTGGATTGGTTGCTAGCATTTATGTATTGTTAATGCTTTCGCTTGCATTTCACATGTTGAAAGGATGTAGACACCCTTTTCTCATCATAGGAGGGATGGCCTACGTATGCATAGCATGTGTGACAATTATGGATAATTGTGTGATAATCATTTGAATTAACTTCAGGGGAAGGACTGCATGATGATTATGAATGCGTAATAATTAGCAAGTATTTCTGAATGGGGAAAGGACGACAACCATTATGGCTGGCATGAAAACTAATGATCCTACATTAAGTATGGTTAACGGGACCAATGACTTAACTAAATATGATATTAATTCCCAAAACATTGTCATCTCTCTGTTAATTTTTGTAATGTTCTCTGATGTTGTTCTGAATTGTGGAATTATAAAACAATTGTATACAAGCGAACTAGTTACAGGTACAACAACCATGTGAGAAAGAACTATCCAGAATGAACCTCCAGTGCTTATGGTATGGGATCAAGCTCATGCAATGCTTGAGCATGCAGGATGGCTGCAATATCTGAATAGGTTGCAGGGATTTCATGAGGAGCCGATGTTGGAATTTTTGTAGAATTTGTAGAATGGCAGCACCAAAGTCAGAGGCAGAAGTAAAATAGTTTCTGAAGCAACCATAACCAAAGTCACTGGACATTTGGCTGAAGGAACCAAATGGATAGAAAAACATGTCCTTCTTCACAATGCGATTTAAGTATTCCACGATCCAAGTGAGCAACTAGTGCGAACAGGAAAATGGATTCATCCTTCAGCGTTAAGGCAGTCGTGGAAAGAATTGGTCGTCATTGTGCGAAGGTACATTTCCTGCAACAATCGACACGATGTGGTAAAGCCCCACCAACTGAAACTTCCAGCCATTTTAAAAGAGAAAATTTCAGTTAATTTGTCGTTTTATTTGAATTTCCTATTACATGATGTTTCATGTTGAGCTAGGACAGCTAAGGACCCACACAAAGTAATTAGTCATCATGGATTGATTAAATTAATTATCATGAGCGAACTGGCCCAACAGTAGTTAACCTCGGACAATGTTGTAAATCCTACTTTGGCTCCACTCCCAGAAAACACAGTAACAAAGCAACAAGGGCTAAGAACCCCATGTCCTATAAGGACACTGAAAAGAAAGAATTCCTCCATACCCTTGAACCCAGTAAAATGTAGACACTATGTGCAAGTGAGAGCCCAACGACATATCCCAATTCAAGCAGATGAGTCTGGACCATCTCGCACACCACCTACAAGTCTGCAAAATTCCCCTTTGCAAGACTATGAGGAGGAAGTGGCCAGGGTATTTGAAAACATGGGGATATTTGGAGAGGGTAGAGAACAATCTAGGAATGTTGAAGAACATAATTGTACCCCCAACCAGTCTACCCCTGCTAACAGCCCTGGTCATGAGCAAACCCTGCCATTCACTGATTCCATGGAAAAACAGAGGGAACCAATTCCTTCTATGGAAAAACCCCTTGAAGCGGAGGTACATGAAGAAGAAGTCACTAGAGGAGGAAATCAAATAGCAGACACCGATCCAGTAGATCCCCCAGCTGAAGAAAATCCTGTATATGAAACCCTGGGAGATGAAAATCAACCAGGTAATATTATTTTTTCTAAGTCCCCTAAGGATGAGGCCTACCCAGAAGAAAACCCAGAGAATGACAATTGTTCAGGAGACACCGTTGTATTGGGATCTCCTGAAAGATAAATCCATGATAAAGAGGAGCTAGGAGGTGAAGCTCCATCGGGAGATACAGTTCCATATGGAACCCTCCCTAATGCTGACACATTAACACCTGTACAGGAAACAGAGGACAATGCAGTTAACCTACCACCGACTGGAACTTGCAAGATAAAGAAGTCCTACAGGGGTAGGCTTAGAAAAATTCGTAAGAAGTATAGGAAACAAAAGTGAATAATTGGGCACCTAAGCTAGTGGTTAATAGAGGCCATTAGAGCCAGGAATTTGAAAGTAGAAAAAGAGACCACAGGCACACAAACAAAACATTGTTCTGGAAAGGATGTTGAGACCCAAACTGAGGATCTTTTGGCCTATCCAAAGCAAACTCAAATAGAGTCAAGCCTTGTAGAACACACTGAAATGCAAACTGAGGACGCCTGTGTTTTCTCACAGGAGACCCAAATGGACCACCCTACCATGGATATTGCGATTCAAACAGATGCTAAAGAGGACATTCCAATTGGTCATCGCATGATTCAAGAGGCAGTTGAAGCTACTGTTCATACCAATCCCATGGAGACCCAGGAAGGACAAACCCAAACAGAAGAGACACCTGCTTATATTCCCCTTGTCAAGGATGCATTTATTAATGTACTGCAGAATGAACTACTAAAGGTTCAATAGGAATTAGCCCAGCACAAGGAGGAGGTAGTGCCCTCAAGGATACATCAAGAATTAAAGAAAAAGTTTGAGGCACTAACCATAACTGAGGATGAGACCTTTGCTCAGTACAAGGATGAATAGAAAAAGGTTGAGAAAGCACGAGAGAAATAACAGAAGGCTAAAGAGTAGTTGGAAACTGTATTCTCTCTTTATTTAGACACCTTGTCATGTAGAGCCCCTACTACAAATTATGCCTTATTCCTCCTGGAAAGGTTCCTCCTACTAAAAATCAAAGATGCTAAGGTTGGAAAGCTTGTGGAAATCAAAACCACCTCTGACTTTTTCAAATGCTTTAGAGAACAGGATGAGAAGGTACAACACCTCCTCTGTGAACTTTATATGCATAATTTCTTTCTGGAAGACGACAGGGACATCAACCTTGGCCCCTTTATAGGGTATGTATAACTCCAGGAATTTCTCTCTTTCGCTACTAATCAACTCAAGTGGGCCAAGGCTCACAATACTTTTAGGAGGTGTGAAGAAGGAATTGAACTATGGGTGAGACGGGAACCAACCAAACCCCTGCAGCTCTTGATTAAACACAAGCAATTCATCAAGCGAGACAATGTTGTGGGCAAACTGGGGCCATTTCATACAAATTCTATACAAGATGGAAAGGAGTACTTCCAAGAGATTAAGGAGGAAGCCTTCTCTGCAGCTAGACAAAGATGGGAAGCCTCCAACATTGTTGTTAAAAATCAAGAACCATTTGGATACTAGAACTTTAATGTTGCCTCCTCTCGTTTCTATAAATTGAGTAACATGATTTTGACAATGGGACCTGAATGGATAGGATGTCGGTATAGGACTCCAATCATATGGTATCCTCCAGATACATATCGTTGTGATTACACCTTGAAGGATTAAGACGTTACCCAGGATTTTTCTATACTAAAGAAGAAAAATGGCTTCAGAAATTATAAGAAGGAGGTATATCCTGCCTAATCCCTAACTCAACTACACATCAACTATTTAATTACATGAGGACATGCAACAAGGTAAGATGGGGAGTATGTTGGCTCAAGAAAAGGGTATATTTTCTCCTCAATAATTTCTTTATTTCTTATTTATCCTTACTTGATTATCTATGTTTATTGATTGAAATAAAGGAAATAACAGTTAAAGTTGGATGAAACAATTGGTAACAAATTAGATAAATCTAGTATAAGAAACTAACGTTTTACTATCCTTGTGTGCAGAAGACGCGGATTGGTCAATAGTCGTTCACTTAACAGAGTAGCACCAGGCCGTAAAAGGGAAAGAAAGTGTCTGAGGTAGGCAAGGCAGCGAGAGACTAGGCAGACCAATATTATTTCATGATAGAACCAGATTATGTATTGCGAAATCTTCAAGATTCCCTGATCCTGAGGATTCACTTTTATCTAGTTTACTCTTTTAATGTTATATATAAGGCCGAAAGGCAAACGAAAATCATTTCAGACTTATTTAATCTATAATTATTCTTTTTGAGACATATAATACCTTAGTGACACTATAATCTGGTTACTTATGTTAATGAAGAAAGACTGTGTTTGATCTTCACTTCTATTCTCAGTGTTCCTTAGCGAAGACTTCTGGCAACTCTAAGCCTGGTCAAGAGAAGTTCTACTGCTTTTTATAATATTTCCATTGAATCTTTATTGGTTGTTAATGTTTAGATAACATAATTTCACTTATTGTGAGGAGTGATGATTCCAAATCATATTGTTGTTCATTTAGATTCATACTTAGCCATGTGAGATATCTGAGTAATGCTTTAATTGGATTCGTTATATTAGTTTTAGTAGTAGATCGTTGTTCATTCTAAGTTATGTTATCGTAGATCTTAGAGATAGTATTAATTGATTTCCATAATCTTCTTACAGAGAACAGTTGTTGTTTAGAAATCATTTATTGTATTTTCTTTCTTGCTATTCAATTCTCAGTTGTCGTTCAATTAGGAAATATCGTTCAATTACGATTTTTTGGTCAATTCTGATTTGCTATAGATTATCATTGTTATTCAGTTGTTACAGTTCTATTTCTTGATCAAGTGAGTTAGTCTTAATTCTATTCAAAGGTTGCCAAGCGTGATTCTTTGCATTCACATTCAGATTCATTTGATATTAGAATAAGTTAGATGGAATTGTAGAGTGTGTTAAGAGTTCTTTTAGAGTTATTTCTTCCTTAGTTATTTCTTTCAGAGTTGTGTGAATTGAGTTGAAGAGATAGTTATTAGTGATTACAATGATTTACCATTAGCTAACCTTTGAATTCACTGCATAGATTTTGCTGACACTCTTGAGATAAAAAGACTTACCTTGGGTTGAAAATTAATGTAGGAATTAAGATTGCCTATAAAAAGACATCTTAGTGCACCAACACTAATAACACCAATGCGATGTTCGCAGATACCTAACAAGATTTGAACAGGGAGTTGAGTAAGCCTAAGTCAGAGGAACAATCAGTAATTGAATTTAATTAAATCTTACAAAAGATAGATGAGACACCTTGGGACTTTGATCAAAGATTGAAATGCCTGATCAGGTAGGCCAATATGATAATCATGGATTCCCAGCATCACGAATGGTATATAACATTGCTCTTTCCACATTTAAGAGTGCCTTTGTCATAGCAGAAGATAGAAACGCAAGCAGAATCCTTGGAGATTGCGATGAGGCTAGATGCCTCGCCTATAGGGGATACAAACCTTCGAGTGAAACAGATTCACTCACAACTAGAAATCCTACACTTGGAGTTGCAAAGCCCGAAGAAAGAAAAGGAAACTTAGCTGGAGGTGCACGCTGAGTTCTGGTGTTTGAATTCTAAGAGTCATGGACACGATAAGGACTATTGCTCGGTCTATAAGAACTATATTATTAGGGAAGGGTTTTTTTCCCTAAAACCTGAGAATAACATTGCGACAAGCATGAGAGCTGTGCTATGGTGTGCCATCTATCAGGTTACAGGACAACACACCACTGATAATTGCAATTTAATGCAGAAGTTTGTACAACCACTTAGTAGTTGTTTCGCAATTTTTGTAAATCTATGGGACATGATGAATGCCATTGTAGAAGCTATGAGCTACTGATGGATAGAACCCCTACCTACCAAATGAAGGCAAAAATCAGAATCAGGATTAGGGCGCAAGAGCTGGGCATGGGGGATTCCAAGGCCAAGGATGAGGAAGAGGTGGTGGACCATGTCGAGGGCGTGGGCAAGTCATCTGTTATAATTGTGGTCAAGTAGGGCACTTCGTGCGGAATTGTACAATCCCCACGCATCTGTCATGTCAGTATTGCAGATAGTTTGACCATGTTATAGAGGAATTTCTGGTCCTCATGGCAAAGATGCAATAAAAGAATGCACAATCAAAACAACCTACGCAGAACATCCAAATGATGAGGGTTGAGCGCCGTGAAGAAGATCAGAGCATAAATATCGTGCTAAGAAGTGGTATGGTAATTGGTGTAGATAAAGGTAAGTAGCTTGAGGATGAAGGGTGGTTGCACAAGGCTGCTGAGAAGGAAGTCGACTTTAACCTTAATCATGCTATAGAAACCTTCATGGAAGCAAAGAAGAACTTTGTTGAGGCCTCTACCTCAGGAAGCCAGGAGAAAAATTTAGAGATTAGTGCAATGCAAGAAGTAGATCCTTCAGTACTAGCTACTTTTTTGAAGACTTGTATGAAGTTACTACATGATCAGACAGTAGTAGAAGGGTTGCAAGAATTAATTGACAAGTGCGTAAATAAAGAAAAGACTCCTACTGAACAGGTCACAATAAGAAAGATTGGTAAGCATAAGATTCAAACGGGGTGCGAGATGAGGCTAACTGCGCAGATAGGTGAATATGAAATGGACCAAGTAATCTTGGATCTGGGGTATGATGTGAATTTCCTGCCTAAGAAGACATGGGAAAGGATGAGGAGACATATGCCTATAGTGGCTTCCTATTCAGCTGCGCATGGAAAATCTGTAGAATATTATCCCTACGGAGCACTTATATGGTGTAACGATCGATATTGAGGGCGCAAGCACGTTGGCTGACTTTGAGGTCATTGAAACAGTGGATGATAGTAACCCATACCCCGCACTGCTAGTAATTGAAATGCTATTGATATGAACGGGGTAATCAAATTGAAGAAGCAGAAGATGACATTCAAAAAGAAGTCATTCAAGGTTGTAGTACCACTAGGCCTTGCAAAAGTAACACGTTATATTGGACTTGTTCGTGACTTTGTAAAAAGTGACAATGATCTAGACCAGATATACAAGATAACAGTGCGAGATGAAGATTGGATCAATCCTACAACTGATAGACGAATTGTTTGATACAGGGATAGCTCATGCACCTCAGATTCGGATGAAGAACTTGAACACTGGTAGAGTAGGCTGCATGAAGTATCTATGCTGTGTTGCTATATGATGACCAAATCACTGCGGTGTGTCTCGACTTAGGTAAAAAATCTTCCACATTATGATGGTTTAACTGATATGGAGTTGTTTCTAGATGAATTTGAAAGCTAAGTACTAGAATAACACCACTTCCAGGCACTGGAATTGGCATTGAGCATTATGCCTGCTCACTAGTGGGGTACGCACAAGGAAAACTTTGTGGGATGGGAGGAATACTGAAAGTTGATGAAGTTGAGGTTTCGATATGCTAACACTCGGATGAGAGAAAAATACAGTGGAAAGGATGATTTTTGTGATCATTTGGCACGATGGACTAAGGCCTGGGGAATAGAAGCACAACCAGAATGGGTGCACATTTTCTGTCATAACTTAGATACAATTCCAATGAACTAGTATTTGGAGACAAAGCTTTGTCCTGGAACTGTTGAATGGGACATTTTAAGGGAGAGTTTTCTATTAACTTTCAGCTTTGAGGATGGGTTTGAGAGCATTGATGAATTGCTCTAGGAGATCAAAGTATCTATATTCAAAACACCAAAGGAACCGTTAGAATGGGCTCAGCTTAATTGGAGTACATAGCTGTGACATGCGCTGGAGTGTTATAATGTGATTGTTGAAGAAGAAGAAGATGATCTGCGAAATATTACAATTCCAGAGACAAAAGGACATCACGAAGTCGAAGGACCAAAGGTGGCGAACCTAGATATATTAGAACCTTTGAAAACTCTACAAGTAAACATTGGGACCAAACCATCTGTCAAGGATTGAAACGGGCAAAGAACCCAATAATTTGGAGGAAGGATTGCTGGATGCATAGCTCTTTGCAGTACGTGTTGCGAATGACCATTTTGCTGATATAATTCAGCTTTTAACCACAGGAACAACTCTAGAAGTCTATTCTACGCAAAAAAGGAGTTAGTAGTCTATGCTGCAAATTTTTCAGTGATTGCGGGTCATTTGTATAAGATGAGAATAGATGAGATACTATGAAGGTATGTTCCCGAATTTGAATGTGCTAGTATCGTAGATGAAGCACATGGAGGAGTGGCAGGAGATCACTATGCTGGAAAAGAAACCACGGAGAAGATTTTGCACACTCAGTTATGGTGGCTGACATTACACAGGGATTCTAAGGCATACTGCAAGGCATGTGATGATTTCCAAAGGATGGGGAAGCCTTCACGAAGGGATGAATTTCCTTTAAATCCCCAAGTTTTATTGTAGCTATTCGATAAATGGGTAATTGACTTTATAGGACCAATACAACCACCAGGTAAGAAGACGGGCTCACGGTACATCATTACTGCAACAAAGTATTTAAGAAGATGGGTGGAAGCACAACCAGTGAAAGAGTTTACAGCTGTTATTGTCACGAAGTTTTTCTTTGAGTATGTCTTAATGCAGTTTGGATGCCCTAAGCTATTGATGAGTGATAGGGGTACACATTTCTTGAATGAAACAATGAGTGTGATTCTTGAAGAACTCCAGATCTATCATCAAAAGAGAACACCTTATCACCCATAAGCGAATGGAACTGTGGAAGCTTTTAACAAAATTTTGGAGAATGCATTAATGAAGGTTTGCAACACACAGAGGAATGAATGGGATGTGTGCATCCCGAGAGTGCTATGGGCATATAGGATAACCTGTAAGAAGTTGACAAGCCAAACATCGTTTAGATTGGTTTACAGAATTGAGGCAGTAATGCCTATGGAGTATATTGTTCCTAGTTTACATATTGCAGCTTTGACAGATATGGAGGATCATGAGACCGTGGAGGAGCAGCTCGCGTAGATTATGGAGTTAGAAGAAGAATGATTTCTTATAGGATCTCACTAGCAAGTGAAAATGGAACGCGAGAAAGCATAGCACGATAGGCATATTAGGTTGCACACTTCTAAGAAAGATGATTTAGTGTTGCTATATGATAGTAAGTTCACCAAATTTCCAAAGAAATTTCAAATGCACTATTTGGGGCCATATGTTGTTAAGGAGATCACGAATAGTGGCACAGTTCATCTCACGAAGTTGAATGGAGAGTCGTTCCCTGTGAAAGTGAATGGAGGTAGGTTGAAGCTGTATATAGGGGATCCCGCACCTGCACAATGACTATATGGAAGCAGGATAGTCTTAGTAATCTAGGCAGCTGCAAGGGATTGCAGGACTATAAACTACACTACATAGTGAGGAGTAAAACATGAAAGGGAGGTTACGCGATGGAAGACAAAAGTGTGATAGGAGAAGTTACACTAGATGAGTTGTACCATGGAGGATGGTGTTGTGCAGATGGATCCAAAAGTAGCCGTTGTAATTACTATTCATAATTTGATGTCCAAAAATCCGTTAAGAGGAGCAGGTAGGCACCGTTTATGGTGAAAATATTTGAAGATCTACCACCAAAGACACATTTATGATTAGAAATTGGAGGGAACGGTCGGATTTTAATTCAAACCTCCCTATAAATTGAGCATGTTCATCCGCCGAAGAACACTTTGCCATCTAAGAATTGTGAGTTGTGCTGTCTTGAGTTTATGATTCATTAGTTTTTGGAGAACTTAGCTTTTAGCCCGATATTTGCAACCTTACCTGAGTGGAACCAGAAGATCATTCTTGCCAAGTTGTCCATGTCGGTTAGTTCAGATGTCATTGTTTCTTAAGCAGAAGGACCTAAGGATGTGTCTATGGAAGTTATGCCTACTGTACCTATGGCACCAAGGTCACCTGGGCCAAAGAAGTTAGCGCAAAGGAGAAACAGAAGAAACCTATGCTGGTGAGACATTCACCAAGGAAGAATATGGAGGTTTGAAAAAAGGAGAAGAAGGGTGAGAAACCAAAAACAGTTATGGGCTTGGAGGAAGAGGAATTCCAAGGAGTGGAGGAATTGGATTCTGAGGAGATCAAGCCTATCACATGACTCTCGGAGTATATCCCTCCATGGAAAGGCCAAAGTTACAAAAGACCCTAATTCTAGAAAGTTTACAATCTTGACAACCCTGTTGCTAGAATAGGTAGAGTTTGAAGGCACAGAGTTAGAGCGCATTCCAGTGCTAAAGATGGAGGACTGGGATGTCACAGACCACAATAGATTCCCGCATTTGGCTAATAGCAAGTGCATGAAGAAGATCTATTATGAAGAGATGGGAGTTACACGGTTGGAAACCAGGAAGAGGGTCATAGGTGTTGAGTAGGCTCGGTTGATGCATATGCTCTACATACCACATTTTCAAAGATCAATAATCAAAACAGTGTGTGTGCACCATATCCTCCCGCTAGTGCACCATAGGTACCTAAGGCTTGGGGAGCCCATCCCGATCACATATATGCTAATTCATCAGATAATGAAGCTACCTTACAAGGGAACATACCCTGCCAAGGAGTTTAGAATGAAAAGTGGAGAAAAGGAGTTAACAGATAAGGTGAAGGTGGAATTTGGTCTCGTAAAGAAGTCATGTGGATATTCTATCCACTCTATTTAAGACCAGGTGGTGTAGTTCAAGGCCCAAATACTTGCTGGAAAAATCATGAGGAAATGTCGCGCGGATGAAGTTTCGGCACCAGTGGTATCATTAGCTGCCTAGTGCCCTAAAGGAGTTCAATATAACTAGGCGAACTATTTGTGCAAGGAGTTCCTCATGAATTGTCACAAAGCTCAGGAGGATAGTAAGCCCTTCCATTATGCGTGGCTTCTACTGTCAATAGTCTTAGTAGCAAGGAATTTGCTAGAGGATAGCCAGTTTCCTCGACAGGCAGATAACTTAACAAAGGTAGCAAAGTTCGCTTCGCAGTGGGAAATAAAGGACCTGGAGAGGATCAAAGAATAAAATATTCTCTGGACATTGATGGAGATGGATCTTCAGACAATCATGAGTCAGCAGCCACTGATGTCCCCAACTCTATACGAGCAAATGAAAGCCTTTGTGTAGTTCAAGGCTCATTTCCATAATGTATCAATTAGGATGCAAAAGGACCCTAAGATTACATAGCAAGTTGCCATACTTAGTCTCAGTGACAGATGTATAGGAGATCTGAGTAATTGGCCAGCAGAGTGGTGCAAACCCATAGACCTTGAAGTAGGTACGAGCAAGGGTGCTAAGAGCTCTATTGTGCAGTCCACCATTGTGCAGAAATGTAAAGAGGCAACATAGAAGGAAACATGGGATCTGGCTGTGTAGAAGAAGAAAGAAGTTGTTGACAAGGCAATTGAGGAAAAAGAATGCACTATGAAGGAGCATACTAAGAAAGAGCATGCTGCAAAAGAGTGTGCTGAGAAAGAATGCACAGGTATAGAAGAAGTCAAAGAATCAACTTCGCAGCATACATATGAGAAGGAACTCTGAGGACATGAAGGAGGTGGTGGCGAGGAGCAGAGCACTCCCTTCATAGTAAAGAAGCACAAAAACGAGACCTATTGGGCCTAGTAAGAAGCATAAATCAGATAAGTAGGCACGCATCAACTCGATGATCCTCACAGAAGGGGATCTTGATGAAATCGGCGACAAGCTCAGAGATACCACAACAGATTTGTGATAGCAGTTTGAACAACAATATATGAAGACACTGGAGAGAATCCAGAAGGATCGACACGAGCTATAGATCCAGACCATCAGGGTTCAAGCAAGCGTTAGGCAAGCGAGCGAGGTACAAGTGAGCCTAGCTCATGGGAGCGGGATAGTAGCAAAGCTGGAACAGACTCTGGACCTCAGATTCATACCTTTACCATAGGGATCTATTCATGTAGAATCAGATGAGGACCACGTTGTGTTAGGTACATTGAAAGACATGGGAGTCAAATTGGTTGCGTTGCTGCTTCAGACCCTCCATGTGCTGCATCAAGGGGTTTTAGACGAGCTAAGTATTAGAGAGCAGCGTTCCCTTGTAGTCATAACTGAGTATAAAATCAACAATGAACAGATTCTTGTGAGAAAGCTCAGGATCTGAAGGAAAAGGAGGAGCTGTAGACACGAAGTCAGAGCGTGGATACAACAATAGAGTAAACATGTAAGATAGTGCCAAAGTTGAACATCCCGAAGGATGTTGAAGCTACAAAAGAAGTTGTAACATTGGTTGTTGTGGTCTGTGCATCGAAGGATGATATCGGCATAGTAACTTTCGATTTCTAGATAAAGATCTCAGCGCTGTAGCTGAATTTGCAGCCCACCACTCTACTAGAGGTTTGGGAACAACACGAAGCAATGATCAAAGAAAATATTGGCACATTTGATACCATAGTCATAGGCTGTGCAATGATGTTTGACCAAGCCATGGAGTTGTGGAAGAACTTGCAGGAGGACCCGAACTTCAAGAGGCTCAACACAAATGTCAGGGAGACATAGCGTAAGTATGATGAATTCCAATTGCGCACACTTTGGTGCCAGCACAATGCCTCATGAAATTGCAAGAAGGCAAGTGGCTGCAAGCACAGATGAAAGAGCTACAGAGGAGAGAGGTCGTTTTGAAGGCCAGATTATAGCCATGGATAGAGGAAGCCTGCTAGCTCACTCTATCGCTTTAGGAAAAATTAAAGGTACTGCAGCAGACTCTGAGAACAATGCACCTAGCAATGGAAGGCCTAACAATAGAGAAGTTGGTAGAGGAAGTGTAGCAGGCGGCGATGCGGAGCGCTGCTGATATAGCAGCATTACAGATCGAACTAGGTGGTCTCTACAACAAGATCGAGGTGCCAGCTAAGTGATTCAACGGAGATTCACCATATTTGTGTTTGGGGCCTTTCGGGATAAGGTCCATAGGGTCAGTTTTTGGTTAGTTTAACCCAATTTTGTAAAAGTTATGTAAATTTTGTAAAGTCTCCGCAAAATGTAGATGTGGAGTGCATAGCTAGATAGAAGTCAAAGGGGATTTAGCCCCTTGTTTGGGTAAGTTGTAGGTCGGTTGTTGAGACTCGCCCATGGTTTGTGGACCATGGAATTGTATCGAATATATATATATATATATATAGTTGAGTCATAGCGAGTCTAAGAGGTAGCTAAGAAAGGACAAGTCAAGAAAGATATTGTTTTGGGAAAGTGCTAAGGAAGGAAGGCTCTACTTCCTATACTCAGCTGAAAGGAGAAGGCTCCTGCAGCTAAGTGAACAGGAGGTCTTGGTAAGTCCACAACTGAGTGCGTGGACCCCTGCAGCTGAGTGCGCAGAGCGGAGAAGTCTGTAATTGAATGCTGGAACTGAATAAAGACTGATTTTGGAGAAATACCTTGCATCTTAGTATTATTGTGAATTTTGTTTATTATGTCACTCAATAATGTGTTTTTTATGAAATAATATGTAAATGTTGCGTGAATCTATAATATTTATGCATGAATTAAGTGATTATATGGTGTCGCGAAGATAAATGTTGAATCTATTATGGTTTCTAGCGAATTGGGTAGATCTGCGCGAAGGCATATCTAGGATTATTAATTCGTTCATGAAAGTGGATAGTTTGCCTCTTTAGGGTCTCCAAAGACTAACCACAGACCTTTACGAAGGTCTAGAAGTTGTTTTCCTAGAGTTACAATATCAAGCCATAGAAGGATACCGATCTACACGAAGGCAGATCTGAGCTACAAGGGATTAAAGACCACTTATCACACTATCTTTGGATGCAGAAACCTAGTTCTAGCATCCCCCAATATTGCTTCGGGTGAGACTACAGCCTGCACAATGCAGGTTGTTGCCGAAAGGGCCAGCAGTTAGGGTTTTGTTGGTTGGCGCAAATAACTCTAAACCTGGGTCAAGCCCCCTTAAGCCAACACATTTAATTATCTCTTGAAAAATGTTCATCTCCTTACAATGCTTCTTTATTTCTTTCTTTTAAGTATGTTTCATAGGTGCTAATGGCTGCTAACTTATTTACTAAGTGCATCTGCCATTTTGTTTTCATTTCTCTTGATGTGCTTGATTTCAAAATTGAATTCATTAATAAGGGATATCCATATCAATTGTCTATTATTAAGCTTGGGTTGATCAAATAAGAAATTAATCCTACTATGGTATATCTGTAATACCCTCATCCCAAATCTACCCAAGTAATTGGCCAACTAGGGTAAATATGTGATGAGCGACCACTATAATGGGATTCAAACTCCTATGTCACCTTAAGGAAGTGGAATCGATAGAAACACATCACACAAACCTTCCACATCAGTAACATAACTCCCAGGTGCCATCCCAACCACTCAGGTAACCAGACCCTCAGGCCAACTGAAGTTTTATACCATTACACCCTCTAACGCTCCCTTGATATGGACAAGCATGCATCCAAGAGGCTCCATATGCTCCCACAACATGGGTATGCATGTGTTTGGAGACTTTTCTTGTTATACCTCTGCCTATGACCTTGGGATTTGTGCCACCATTTCAGGCCCAGAACCGAGGTCATTGCTGAGAACTGAATGACACTTTCAAAATTGAATGATAACAATAGAGTAATGATACAAATGCAATTTATTGAACAAGGACTTGACTGGACCCCTACAAGCCATGATAGGAATTTCATCAAACATGTCACAAATATGTAATCTACAGGTTTAAATAACAAATATGAGCATAGGGGTCTCATACTTATCTGAGAATCGCTAAGAAGAATTTTTCCCTTATATCATTAGCTGCATTAACATCTATTAATTCATAGTTACATTGTTCATTAATTTACAAATAAAAACATGAGGAGAGCCATACATCATCACTGTCATAAAACATGCTTATAACCAACATAATAACAACAAAAATATCAAGGATACATCAACCATAGAATCCACACATAAACCAGTAAATTTACACATAAGATATCAAGGAAAGAACCTCTTATTAATGAATGCAAAATCCAACCGGTGATGGGACTACCACATTCCACCCGACCTATTATACTCCTATACCAATAGGTGTCATATTTCATGATTGACTGGTTGAGCTCTGTAATATGTTCATCCTTTTCCTTGTTGCAAAGGTTTCCATATAATCAAAAACTTTTAAAAATGTAAAGAGAGTATACCCTAAAAGAAAAATCAAAGGGTAAAAAGAATAAGATGGTCAAAAAAGTGAAAGAAATGAACCCCAAACAAAGAAAGACCAGGAAAGTGTGCAAGTCCAAAAAGCCACTACTTTTTCATTTTCTATAAATAAAGCATTGTGTGTAGCTTGTTAAATTCATGCCACAATTGATGAATGGCCAAATAGCTTAATCTTGGCCAGTTCATGTTTGAATTTCCTGTTTTAGAGATAGAGAATAAAATCTATCCAAACTGTTTAATCTTGGCAGATAAGTAGATAGGTAGAGAAGCAAAGGAGCTCAACTGCTTAATTTGAGCCCTTGGAAGTAATAATTGCAGACTTAGGTAGGCTTACAATGTAAAGAAAAGAAAAGTTGATGAGGGTTTGCTAGTCCAAGTGCACCCAAGTAAAGAGAAGAAAAAATGCTAGGCAAAGTAGGCTGGGTAGGTAGATTGGTGTTGCAGAAACATACTTGTGATTGATTTTGTCTCTAAAAAATGTGTTAATCTTATCCCTATCACAAGTGCAAGGTAGATATTTTGATGCAGCTCAAGCGAGGCAGATTCATAACTAACTTCCCTTCAGGTTTTTTCCCCAAAACATTCACTAACTCCCCCCAAAGGTATTAAGATCTGCTTAATATCCTTGAACCACTCATTCCATTTCAAAGTAATTGCCTAAGTAAAAATCTGTTTTACTTAGAGGATAGTCATATTTATCATATAAAACCACTTTCCCCTTTTACCTAATTTTTTTTTTAATATTATGGCTTAGTGCTTTCCATTGCATATTTTCATATTAATTTTTTAACATTTATTATATAAGCTCCCATACTTTATTTCCCAATCTCGTATTATATATAAAAATACATTAAAAATTCCCAAATATTAATATTCCCGCCCCCCGGTTAACTACAATCATATTCACTATTTAAATCAGGGATTAATAGATTCATTTGGAATTTGTTAATAACCTAAACCCTCCACGCGCAAATGGGATTAATTAACCTCTAGTTAATTAATAACCAAACCATCCTCAACCAATAAAAACAGTCCCGATATGATTTATTAACGTTGATTATATCGGTCCCACACCATTAACTCTCCACCATCACCGCTGAGCGCCCACCGTCCGATCAACCCCCATCCATCCAACGGTTCAAAATCATTTCATGACCCCCTCCATCGCCGATGTTTAAGTCGCAGGGAACCGATGGTTTTGCCGCCAGTACAAGTCCACGCGTTGCGCTCCCGCTTGATCACTTGCCCTCTGACCAATACCGCCCAGCCCCAAAAGCGGTGCAGGCCAAACCGCTTACTGCCATCATTCGTCCTTCTGCTGACGTCATTCACCCTCCGCTAACGCCACCTGCCGCGTCATCTATACCCTACCCCCGCTGACGTCATCTGTCTTGCTTATAAAAAAAATTCTCGCCAAAGATTCTTTTTCGTCGATAAAAGGGAAAAGGTCATTTTTTCTTTGTTTTCCTACATACAGTGCCCCGCGCGCCCCAGGTGTAAAATCGGCTGAAATCAAATTTTTTAGTTTCAGGCCACCTCCGACTAGAAAAGCTCCAGCAATGAGCTTGCGACCTCAACCAAGTTGCCATTTTAGAGTCTTCTTCCTTTTAATACAGTTCAAACCAGCGCAGAAGGACTTCCGAGCTCGCAGAAAAAAGAAATAAAGAGATATACAAGGATATTTTGTTACCCTAGCTAGTGGGCCTTCAAAAATATGAATGGCCGAAGGAAAGGCAATAAGGAGACATGTTAGTAGTTCTATTTTTCCAGACAGTGGTGTGCAGGCGTCAGTTCACCATTAAAGAGCATCAAAACAAGTCAAAGAGTATCAGTTCAAGCATTAAAGTGTATCAGATGAGCATTAAAAGCATCAGAGAAAAATTAAAAGCAACAGATCAGAATTAAAGAGCCCATTTAAGACAGGCAGTCGGTGTAGAGCTACTACAGAAGACAGCTGCAAGACGAACCCTAAAGGCCTGCCTCCAACACAAAATCAGTTAGTTGTTTCTATTTCACTTGTAAATTATTTTAGGTTAAACCTAGATATTATCTCACAGCTGTTATGAGATATAGGTTGGACATATCTTGTTGTATAAATACCCCCTCCATTAGAGAATTGGGGTGGTCTGTGGTGTGTGGATTTCTTTGATTGTGCTGTAATACTAAATTATTTGGAATACAAAGCTGTTGGAACCAACTGTTGTCTAGCCTACGGGATGAAGAAATCAAGGAGAGGACTTGTCACAGAATTCATGAATCAACCTCCGGATCAATAAGTCCCCTATATCTCGTGTTTTACAGTTTTCTGGTTTACTATATCATCTGTGTTTCATAATCTAAAGGATAAAGAAAAAGGTTAATTTCAGAATTTGCTTGATTGCACTCTGTATTCAGTCTTTATTATTTATCTGTTTTTTCTTCAGAATTAGAATAAACAGTGAATTCTTAATTGCTCCTGTTTCCTGATTCTTTCATGTTGAATATTTGCTAAGGAATTCTTAAATGCTCGTTATCAGTAATCATCCATTTTCCCTCTTTCAATATGTTGAAGGATTCTCAACTGCCCTTCACCCATTTGAGCCCATTCCATCTGCTTCAAGTCTTCTGTTTGCTCCCTGTTTGACTACCTTGCTCTGTGAAGCCATCCTCTGTTAAGAAACCAAATTCAGAAAGCCATTTTCTTTGACTCCATCATGCCCAATGGACTGAACTGTTTTGTTTTACCTCACTGCTCTATTGAATCTCACCACCCAAACTCAAAACAAAACCCTTGAACTTCATAACTAGCCTAATACATTTCAAAAACAAAGCTAAATCATAAAGAGAGAGCCCTCTCTGGATACAGATTGGCTAGATTCTGTATCTAAAAGATTGGTCTGTGGTTACCTCGGCAGTATTCCCTTTCTTACAACTTTTGGGAAAAACTTGAGTGATAACATCATTGGCGACTCCACTGGGGAGTGAATAATTGTTTGTTACTATTGTTTATTTCATAAGCTACAGATGGAGCCTGAAGTTAGCCAGGTAGCATTTGAAACTACTTTTGCTTTTCAATTGCAGAAGTAAATAAATGCTGCTTTAGTCTATCTCTGGTCTAGTTAATGTATCGAACAATTGGTTCCAAATACTTGATCAATACCTATTTTCAAAAAAGTCTTTAGGAAATTTCAAAACTCCCACATCTAAACCTCCTAGAAGAGATTGTTAAAGTTGTATTGTCAAATCTATTTCAAGAAAAAACCAAAAACACACCTAGAAATTGGCTTCAGAAAGGATTCATTACACTAGATCAAATCCTGATCCTGATCCCCTACCTGTGTTTGAAAATCCTAATCTGATTCCTAGGATTCTTAGAAGTCAACAGAGCCAAGAAAATTCTGCTACTTCACACCTTGACAAATATTTGCGGAACTCCATTCAATCTGAGCTTACCTTTGAAAAAACACCAAACCTCCCTGAAATTACTACAGCTTCTCCAAGTTCACCATCAACACCTCAAACTGCCCTTTCCACTCCTCCATATACAACACACATTTCCATTATTATCCCTACTCCTCTAGTTGTCACATCTTTTTCTGCAATCATGGAAAACCGATATACTCCCCTGAACTTACCTGCCAATCCAGGGGCCATGCCCCAAGACTACCAAAGTAAAATCCCTTCTTTTGAAGGTACTGGCACTTACAAAGCTCAACAACATACCAACAAAATGACCAACTATTTTGAAAGTTATGAGATTGATGATGATGATGTTAGAATGAAAGTATTTGTTCAAAGTTTAATTGGAGATGTTAGGACCTGGTTTAGAGCACTCCCTGCAATAAATATCAATGACCCACAAGCTCTTTATTAGACCTTCTTGAACAGATGGGAAAAGAAGAAAGATCCTTTCCACATTTTATCAGAATATGAGAACCTAAGAAGAGGCACTCAAGAAACTGTCCAAGATTACTGTACCAGATTCAATAATATCTACAATGTTATTCCTCAGAATCTCAGACCTCCTCTAGATTTGGCCTTGATTAAATTCCCTGATGCATTTGATTCTGATATGGCATACCAACTTAGGGAAAGAGCTCCTCGAAACTTAGAAGAGATGTAGAGTATAGCTATCAGCGTTGATGCCAACCTGATATCTAAATGATCTAGAGCCAGAGCTGAAAGGAGGATACCTTTCAAAGAAGAACCTTCTGCCTTTGAACAGAAATTAGATGTTATTATTAAAGGAACAGACAGACTTGGAGATAGAGTGGAAACAATTGAGAGAAAATCCCCTTGGGATGGTCAACCAAGCAATACTGGGAGAAATCCAAATTTCAGGAAGAACCAAAATCCTAACACTGGAAAGACAGGGCCTGACCAAAATATTAGGCCCCCATTTCAAGAAAATTATACTGAAGCCTCAATTCCTGATGAACCAACAGAAGACACTCAAATTAATCTGATGGGACTCAACAATGAACAACAAGTTTTCTTGACCCAAGAGTTCCAAGAAGCTCACATTGTGAAACAATTCCAAACTCAGTCAGTGAATCATTTGACTTTAGGGAGGGATATGACACAGCCATGTATGAAGTCCACAAACAATAAAATCTGAGGAGCAGAAGGATTGATGTCCCTGAAATCAACAAACAGAAAGATATCAAGCAGCCCAACAAAGGTAAGGTCACTACCCCCCTGTACACATTCTTGCTAGAACGGATCTTAACCCTAGCAACCCAATTGTTGAAGACATGTCAGACAATAAACCACCTAACAGAAAACCTTCCACTGCTATTCCTGCTAAAGAAAAAGAAGAACAGCCTCTAGAACATGATTTGGAAACAACTTCAGCCCTTAATCCCACTCTTGAAAAAGAGAAAAATGCAGAAAATTCAGTTGTCCGAATTACAAAAACTCAGACCGAGAAACCTTTCAATTTTGAGACAAAAGTAGGCAAACTAAAGATAGTTGTTCCATTATCAGAATTAGCTAAACATGAGGTCTACAGAAGTCAAATCAGCAGATCATTCAAAATTTCTATGAACGAAGATTCAATAAACGTTTTTTATAACTAGCTTGAATTGATAATTGGCCCTAAAGTAAATGGAAAAACAATAGAGGGAGAAGTTCCTCCTTTCTATGTGGGTCTAAAGATACATGATAAAATACTCCACGACGCCATGTTTGATTCTGGAGCTTCCTATAACTTAATGCCTAAATCTGTAATGGAGAGACTTGACCTTGACATCACCAGGCCATATAAGGACCTTTCTTTTTTTGACTCAAGTCAGGTCAAATGTTCGGGTTTAATCAAAGACTTATGTGTGTCCCTAGTCCAATATCCTGCCAAAACCATCTCAATGGACATAGTAGTTGCTGATATTCTACCAAAGTATGGTATGTTATTGTCCAGATCTTGGGGTGCAAAGCTCCAAGGATCTCTACAGTTAGACATGTCTTATGCTACTATTTCAGTGTTTGGTCAACCAAAGAGACTATACAGAGAAACCTTAATGAAGTATGTAGTAAGTAGTTAAGAGAAACCTCAAAATTTCCCTATCTACTCAATACATTCTGATATGGATTCTTTTATCCTTTACAATGCTGAAATTGATCCCCCACATGAAATGAAAGGTTTAACAGATAAAAAAGAAAAATCTGCAAATGAAAGGTCTAGTGTCCAAATCTGAGAAATTTCTGAAAATCATGAAACATCAGAGAAACCAAAAGAAATTCAAAAACTAGATCTCCCTCTTAAACAAATCCCTGAAGCTCCAAATACTAATTATAAACATGAAATCCTATGGTACTTAAAATTTGATGGTTCTATGAACAAATTAGGAGTTGGAGCAGGAGTCTGGGTGCACAATCTTGAAAACAATCATGCTAAAGGCCATGCCTACAGGTTAAACTTTTCGTGCACTAATAATATGGCTGAATATGAAGCTCTGTTGGTAGGTCTTAAACTAGTCAAGAAATTGGGAGCAACTAGAATGTCAGTCCTAAGAGATTCTGATCTAATCATTCAACAGATAAAAGGGAAGTTCTTGACAAATGATCCCAGATTGAGAGAGTACAGAGGAGCAGACATAGAGATCCTCAATACATTTCTGGAAACTCAGCTTACCAAAATCCTGAGAAAACATAACTTGCAAGCTCGCAGCCTAGCAATGTTTGCCAGCACCTATAAATTACCATTTGAACCAAATCATCAATTCACAACTGAAATTAGACACAGGCTAGCCATACCTGATAATGTGAAGAACTGGCAAGTGTTTGATAGTGATAACCAGATCAACAATTTTTTAACTCTGGAACAGGAATTTTCTAGCATTAACGTTGATGGAGATATAGTTAGTGACTTTGATCCAACAAATCAAATAGAAATAGACATTTCAGCAGAAAATGCAACTCAAATGCTTCATCCAACAAAATTTACCAAAAAGGAAATACAAGATCTTAAAGAAACAGATGTTGATGAGATTATTGAAGGAGAATCTGAAATTATCAATTTGAAAGACAATCATTTGCCCAAAGGATTAAATCCTTTAGAAGATCTCTTTGATTTCAACAATACACCAAAGAAACCTCAGATGCAACCTCCAAAAGCAGACATTGAAGACTACAACATAGGAGCTAAAGACAATCCAAAAATGGTAAAATTGTCCAAATCTTTGTCCCCTGATCAAAAACTTAAGTATGTTGAACTGATCAGAGAATTCCAAGATGTTTTTGCCTGGAGCTATAAAGACTTGAAGTCTTATGACACCTCTGTAATTCAGCATACAATACCCCTCAAGGAAAATCAAAAACCATTCAAACAAAAGCTCAGAAGAATCAACCCTGTACTGCTTCCTTTAACTAAAAAAGAAATCAAATGAATGCATGATGCAGGGATAATTGCTCCAATCAGATTTTCGGAGTGGATATCTAATTTAGTGCCTACAAGGAAGAAAACAAGAGAAATCAAATTGTGTGTTGACTTAAGAAATGTAAACAAGGTTTATTTGAAGGACAATTGCCCTTTACCTAAGATGGATCATATTTTACAAAGGGTAGTAGGTGCTTCTAGGATTTCACTTTTGGATGGGTTTTCAGGTTTTAATCAAATTCTGGTTCATCCTGATGACCAAGAAAACACTGCATTTACAACACCATGGGGTACTTTCAAATATGTTAAAATGCCATTCGAACTTGAGAATGCAGGGGCAACCTTTCAGCGAGCAATGGACATAGCTTTTGCAAAAGAAATTCACGATTTTCTAGTTGTATATCTAGATGACCTCACTGTGTTCTCTAGATTAGATCAGCAACATTTAGATCATTTGAGACAAGTGTTTTTAAAATGAAAAAAGTATGGTATTTCATTAAATCCAAAAAAATCTTTGTTTGGTCCAGAAGAAGGCAAACTGTTAGGCCACATCATCTCCAAAGATGGCATCAGAATTGATCCTGCTATAATAGAAGCTATTTTGCAAATAGCCCACCCCAAAAATGTCAAAGAACTGCAAGCCTTCTTAGGGAAGATTAACTTTTTGAGAAGATTCATACCTAATTTGGCTGAATTAATTAGATTGTTGAACAACATGTTAAAAAGGGATTCAAAGGTTAAATGGACAGTAGAAGCCAAGCAAGCATTTGAAGAAATTAAAACAGCTTTGACCAGAACACCAGTCCTCACAAGTCCAAAGTTCGATAGAGACTTCATAATTTTCTTGTTTGCATCAGAACACACTATAGCAGTTGTTTTACTGCAGAAAGATGATCAAGGATGTGAAAAACCTATAGCCTTTTTTAGTAAAGTGCTTAGAGATGCACCTCTAAATTACAAAATCATGGAAAAACAGACCTATGCACTTGTGAAAGCTATTCAAGACTTCAGAGTCTATATACTGTACTCCCATGAGTATCTTATGTACAAAATGTTGTTGTCAAAGACATCCTGACTCAGGATGGAATTGAAGGTAAACGAGGTAAATGGATAGCTAAAATATTGGAGTATGACATTCAAATAAAACCTACAAAGCTAATAAAAGGACAGGGATTGGCTAAACTCATAACTGAAACAAACTTTCAAGCCCTGGATATTAATGAACTGGATAATGAACAGGAGATGGTGACTCCACAAATCAGCCAGGCCTTCTTAGAATCACCTTAGTATGCTGATATAATTCATGTATTATTAAACCTGCAGGCTCCTCCAGGGTTATCCAGAACAAAGAAAAGGTTTTTAAAAATGAAAGCTTCAAAATTCTGTATTTTAGATAATGCTCTTTTTTGGAAAAATCATGAATGTATTCTATTGAATTTTTTAATAAAAGAAGAAGCTGACAAAATTCTCAAATAATTTCATGCAGGGGCTGCGGTGGACACATGTACTGGAAATCAACTGCAGACAAAATCCTAAGGGTTGGATTTTACTGGCCAACCTTGTTCGCTGATGTAAAGAAGTTTGTCATTGCCTGCCACAAATGCCAAATTTTTGAAGGCAAAAGGAAATTATTACCCTTACCCTTGAGACCAATTTCCACTGAAAAACCCTTTCAACAATGGGGTTTGGACTTCATTGGAGAAATACACCCTTCCTCTTCTGGACAACACAAATGGATTCTTACTGCCACAGACTATTTCACCAAATGGATAGAAGCCATTCATTCTAGACAAGCCAATGATACAGTGATTATAGGATTCTTAGAAACCAACATCTTGTCTATATTTGGTTGTCCTGAAAAGATCATATCCGATAATGCTGTTGCCTTCAAGTCCAAGAAAATGATAAATTTCTGCAGCAAATACCATATAACTTTAGGCCATTCCACAGCCTATTACCCTCAAGGTAATGGTCTAGCTGAGTCTTCCAATAAAACCCTGATCAATATTATTAAGAAATTGTTGGAAGAGAACAAGAAAAACTGCCACAAGAAACTTACAAATGCACTATGGGCAAACAGACTTACTACAAAGACATCTATTGGAACTAGCCCTTATGAGCTAGTTTATGGCATGGAGGCTGTGTTTCCTTCATCTTTAGGAGTTCCTATAATGAAATTACTACAAAAAGCTCAGGTGGAACCCAATGACATTCAAAGGAGAATAAATCAGACCATTCATTTGCAGCAGACCAGAGAAGAAGTGTACCAAATATCCCGAGCTTTACAAGAAAAACTCAAGAAAATATTCGATAAAAGGACCAAAGCAGAAGATTTCTACATTGGAGACAAAGTTCTAAGGTGGGATTCTAGGAGAGAAGACAAAGGAAAGCATGGGAAGTTTGACTTCCTATGGAAAGGGCCATTTATCATCCATGCATTGTAAGGGAACAATACTTACCTTCTGAAGAGCTTGGATGGTACAGAAACAGAAGATGGACCAGTGAATGGTCGAATGCTGAAACATTACTTTGATCCAGTTTTTTGATGTATTCTGACTCTAACATGTACATACTATATCCTTAACAATGTCACAGTTTTGAATGGGATAGCAACTTGCTGCAGTTGAAGCCCAAAGAGAAGGCCCTAAGCTTCACAAGTGTGCTGTCATACACGCAATAAAGCAACTAGCAAAGGAAGATTTCAGAACACAATCCAAGTTATGCAGAAGGCCATTTGACCTACTATTCTTGACTTTCCACCAGGGAAAGCCATCCCCAAGTGGAGCCAGTATTATACTCCTATACCAATAGGTGTCATATTTCATGATTGACTGGTTGAGCTCTGTAATATGTTCATCCTTTTTCTTGTTTCAAAGGTTTCCATATAACCAAAAAATTAAAAAAATGTAAAAAGGATATACCCTAAAAGAAAAATCAAAGGGTAAAAAGAATAAGATGGTCAAAAAAGTGAAAGAAATGAACCCCAAACAAAGAAAGACCAGGAAAGTGTGCAAGTCCAAAAATCCACTACTTTTTAATTTTCTGTAAATAAAGCATTGTGTGCATCTTGTTAAATTCATGACACAATTGATGAATGGCCAAATAGCTTAATCTTGCCCAATTCATGTTTGAATTTCCTGTTTTAAAGATAGAGAATAAAATCTGTCCAAACTGTTTAATCTTGGCAGATAAGTAGATAGGTAGAGAAGCAAAGTAGCTCAACTGCTTAATCTAAGCCCTTGGAAGTAATAAGTGCAGACTTAGGTAGGCTTACAATGTAAAGAAAAGAAAAGTTGATGAGGGTTTGCTAGTCCAAGTGCACCCAAGTAAAGAGAAGAAAAAATGCTAGGCAAAGTAGGCTGGGTAGGTAGATTGGTGTTACAGAAACATACTTGTGATTGATTTTGTCTCTAAAAGATGTGTTAATCTTATCCCTATCACAAGTGCAAGGCAGATATTTTGATGCAGCTCAAGGGAGGCAGATTCATAACTAACTTCCCTTCAGGTTTTTTCCCCAAAACATTCACTAACTCCCCCCAAAGGTATTAAGATCTGTTTAATATCTTTGAACCACTTATTCCGTTTCAAAGTGATTGCCTAAGTAAAAATCTGTTTTACTTATAATATAGTCATATTTCTCATATAAAACCACTTCCCCTTTTGCCTAAGTTTTTTTTTAATATTATGGCTTAGCGCTTTCCATTGCATCTTTTCATATTAATTTTTTAACATTTATTATATAAACTCCCATACTTTATTTCCCAATCCCATAATATATATAAAAATACATTAAAAATCCACAAATATTAATATTCCCGCCCCTCGGTTAACTATAACCATATTCACTATTTAAATCAGGGATTAATCCATTCATTTGGAATTTGTTAATAACCTAAACCCTCCATGCGCAAATGGGATTAATTAACCTCTGGTTAATTAATAACCAAACCATCCCCAACCAAAAAAAACAGTCCCGATATGATTTATTAACGTTGATTATATCGGGGTAGAAGGAAGAGCGGAGCGATGGATGCGTCTCACGGCATTAGGGTTTCCACAGTCAGCGCCGCCGCAGCTCTTGAAGGTCTGCCCTGCTCACGAACGGCCAGAAGCCTGAACGCTGGCCACTCTATGCTTGAATCTTCCCTCTCGCCTTGGGACGGATTCGCTAAGGGAAAGGATTCAAACGTTTCAAGATACAGCAAGAAGAGCTCGCCGTGCTACCCTTTCTTCTGGGCGCAGATCGAATCCCTCAAGGCGGCACCAGCCTTTAATCCAGAGGTTCTCAATATAAAACAACCGATCCTCACCCAGACCTGTCTTGATGCGCTCCCCTCTGCGAACGCATTGCACAAGCCTGGCAGATCCGTCTGCATCTATGGAAAACAGAGACGCATGGTGGCCATGCCCCATTTTAGCAAGGAAAGGATCCGATCTCATGAGCCAGGGTTGATTTCAAATGACAGGGTCGAAGATCAAGTTTGTGGAGGGAATATGGACCTGGATCCGCGATGTTCAAGGATTTCTCTGCTCTCGGCTGCGCAGATCTGGTCTTCTTTCACCCTGACGCAGCGCTTTTACAGAGGATCCACAGATCCCTTTACGGCAGATCCGAGTTGGGGTAAAAAATATTTCAGGCAGAAGACTTCTGCTCTCCTGCAGCCCCCCCTGTGTCAAGAGGCGGAAGACTCAAAAGACTCAGGCCCCAAGCTGCTCCAGAAATCTTCTGAAGATTCCTCTGCCCCCTTTCAGATTCAAATAACACAGATCTCTGGCAAAACCGTCATGCAATGGGTAAACCCTACAGATCTGGTTCAAAATCTCAAAGCAAACCTGGAGCACAGGCTTGGGATCCCCTCAGCCCTTCAAAGACTTATCTTCCAAGGTAAACAGCTCGAAGATCCTCTTCCTCTCTCTTCTTACAGTATAAAGAGCAATAGCTCTCTAGTGTTTTCCTTTCGTTTGAGAGGAGGAGCAGCAGGGCAATCCTCTTCTGCTCCTCCAAACTCCTACAAAGCTGCAGTTCGCCCTGAGAAGCCCGCAACCCCGGAACCTCCCAAACCCAAGCCTTTTATGGTTGACAAATTGGAGGAAGTTCCCTCTGTTGAGATCTCTTACCCTGATCTTGAAGACGACACCCAAAAATTTGCTGAAAGGGCCATCATCTGCAGATTCAATGGGCTCTGGCCGCGCTCAAAGGATCTGTATGACTGGATCAAGGACAACTGGACTGACCGCTGCAAGGTTTACTTCTGTGCAAAGGGATACTTCATAGTACTGTTCGATGACCTCGAGCACTGCTACAATGCCCTTGACGAAGGCCCTTGGTTCATGGGTTCAGCTGGCCTCTTCCTAACTCCATGGTTTCCAGACTTTGACCCAGCTTCAGCAGTCATCACTAAAGCCCCTGTATGGATCAGACTTCCAAATCTCCCAGTTCACCTGTGGCGCACAGAAGTATACAGGGAAATAGGCAATGCCTTGGGTTGCTTTTTAATAGGAGATTACAAGAGAGAGCGGCAGGGTCTCTATACATACGCCAGAGTTTGTGTGGAGCTTGATTTAAGCAAGGGACTGCCGGAGTACATCAATCTCAAGATCAAGGACTTTGTCTGGACCCAGTTTCTAGAGTACGAAAACACTGCCTTCCGATGCCGCCATTGTCACCTAACAGGGCACCTGCATAGCTCCTGCCCATCGCTGACAGCAAGCACGAAAAAGAGCTTCTTCGCACATTCCAAGCCCAAGCGTTGGGCTCCCTGTCCACCGCCGCCAGCTGGTAGCTCAAGTTCCCCAAGTATGGAAAAGGAGGAAAGCGAGTCAGAACCAGATCAGACGCCTCAGCCGATGGACCCGCCCTCGGAAAATATGGAGCACACCCATGTCTCAGCAAGCTCCCAGAAACGTCCCCATGAGACTTCATCCTCTGAATCAGAGAAGGAGTCCCCGAAGATAGAGAACTCCAGTCTTCAAGTAGTTCTAGCCCACTCGCACCATGATGGCTGGACAAAAGTCAACAAAAAGAAAGGGAAAAAACATTGTGGTGTAGTTACTGTCCCGCTGGGGTAATAGCATGATAGCTAGTCTCTGCTCTCGAATCTTCTGATGTAGCTCTAGATTGTATCTTTCCTCCGAGGCCGAGATTGATGAATCCATCATTTCCGGTCTGTCGGTTTTTTGCTTTTCCTGTAGCTCTGAGATTGTATCTTTCATCCGGAACCGAGGTTGATGAATCCATCATTTCCGGTCTGCCGGTATTTTGCTATTCCTGACTGTACTATATTTTACTTAATAGATTTAGTCTTTACCGATAAAAAAAAAAACGTTGATTATATCGGTCCCACACCATTAACTCTCCGCCATCACCGCTGAGCGCCCACCATCCGATCAACCCTCATCCATCCAACGATTCAAAATCATTTCGCGACCCCCTCCATCGCTGATGTTTAAGTCGCGGGGAACTGGTGGTTTTGCCACCCGTACAAGTCCACGCGTCGTGCTCCCGCTTGATCGCTTGCCCTCCACCTAATATCACCCAACCCCAAAAGCGGTGTGTGCAAACTGCTTACCGCCATCATCTATCCTTCCGCTGACATCATTCGCCCTCCACAGACGTCACCTGCCGCGTCATCTATACCCTACCCCAGCTGACGTCATCCGTCTTTCTTATAAAAAAAATTCCTGCCAAAGATTATTTTTCGTCAAATAAAAGGGAAAAGGTCATTTTTTCTTTGCTTTTCTACATACAGCACCCGGGCGCCTCAGGTGTAAAATCGGCCGAAATCAAATTTTTTAGTTTCAGGCCGCCTCCGACCAGAAAAGCTCCAGCAGTGAGCTCACGGCCTCAACCAAGTTGCCATTTTAGATTCTTCTTCCTTTTAATACAGTTCGAACCAATGCAGAAGGACTTCCGAGCTCGCAGGAAAAAGAAATAAAGAGATATACAAGGATATTTTGTTACCCTAGCCAGTGGGCCTTCAGAAATATGAATGGCTGAAGGAAAGGCTATAAGGAGACACATTAGTAGTTCTATTTTGCCATACAGTGGTGTGCAGGGGTCAGTTCAGCATTAAAGAGCATCAAAACAAGTCAAAGAGTATCAGTTCAAGCATTAAAGTGTATCAGACGAGCATTAAAAGTAGCAGAGAAAAATTAAAAGAAGGATATCAGAATTAAAGAGCCCATTTAAGATAGGCAGTCGGCGCAGAGCTACTACAGAAGACAGCTGCAAGCCGAACCCTAAAGGCCTGCCTCCAGCACAACATCAGTTAGTTGTTTCTATTTCACTTGTAAATTATTTTAGGTTAAACCTAGATATTATCTCACAGCTGTTATGAGATATAGGTTGTACATATCTTGTTGTATAAGTACCCCCTCCATTAGAGAATTGGGGTGGTCTTTGGTGTGTGGATTTCTTAGACTGTGCTATAATACTGAATTATTTGGAATACAAAGCTGTTGGAACCAACTGTTGTCTGGCATACTGGATGAAGAATTGAAGCAGAGGACTTGTCACAGAATTCATGAATCAACCTCCGGATCAATAAGTCCCCTATATCTCGTGTTTTACAGTTTTCTGGTTTACTATATCATCTGTGTTTCATAATCTGAATGATAAAGAAAAAGGTTAATTTCAAAATTTTCTTGATTGCACTTCGTATTCAAACTTTATTATTTCTCTGTCTTTTCTTCAGAATTAGAATAAATAGTGAATTCTTAATTTTTCATGTTTCCTGATTCTTTCATGTTGAATATTTGTTAAGGAATTCTTAAATGCTCCTTATCAGTGATCATCCATTTTCCCTCTTTCAATATGTTGAAGGATTCTTAACTGCCCTTCACCCATTTGAGCGCATTCCATCTGCTTCAAGTCTTTTGTTTGCTCCCTGTTTGACTACCTTGCTCTGTGAAGCCATCTTCTGTTAAGAAACTAAATTCAGAAAGCCATTTTCTTTGACTCCATCATGCCCAATGGACTGAACTGTTCTGTTTTACCTCACTGCTCTATTGAATCTCACCACCCAAACTCAAAACAAAACCCTTGAACTTCATAACTAGCCTAATACCTTTCAAAAACAAAGCCAAATCATAAAGAGAGAGCCCTCTCTAGATATAGATTGGCTAGATTCTATATCTAAAAGATTGGTCTGTAGTTACCTCGGCAGTATTCCCTTTCTTACAACTTTTGAGAAAAACCTTAGTGATAACACGACCATAGAATGGTTGAGCCAGTTCTCTCTTCATCCATTCACCCTTGTGTCATATTCCAAGCATGAATGTGGGACTCAACCAAAAGAACCAAACAAGGCATCCCGAGGCTAAACCACCTCACGCTCATCAATAGAAACTAATATTTAATACAATCCACACTAAATCACTAGGCGAACACAATAAACATGTAATAACAAGCTTTACCAAGATCTCCACCAAATCACTAGGCCAAAACAGGCATCGATGCCACCTGATTTCTCCACCTACACCATGAGGAATTTTCCTATCTCCTAGTCTCTTAGGATTTATCTTACTCCACGGTCTGATCCAAGGATCACTAGGCTCGAAACTAATACTCCATGCTCTAGGATTTACTATGTATCCTGCCATTCACCGACAAGGATTCCTAGGCCCAATTAAGGGAAACCGCCTCTAGGATTTACCGTATATCCCACCATTAATTGGTCAAGGATTCCTAGGCCCACCAAAGCACATAATACCTAGTTTTAACGCAATCCACAATCTGGTTCAGGGGTCATTAGGCCAATAGATTTACCACAATCCATAGTCTGGTTAAGGGATCACTAGGCCATGTGTTCTTTATTTCGGAGATCCACCTCACTTAGCTTCGAATCCATACGAAAATCCAACTCAACCAAAACATGAGAACCCCATCACACCATGGCTCTCTAGAAATGGTAAGGCTAGGCTAAAAGCATTGTCACACCTAGCAAAACCCATGCCATAATAGCACAGAACCACATGAAATACCATGCATGCGAAATCTAGCAAGGAAATCACACATGAAAAATGATGCCTACAAAGAATCTTGTTGTAGTTGCTTGATCCTAGTCTTCCTTGGTTTCTCCTTTCTTCCTTTTTCCTTCTTTTCCTTTCTTGATCCAATGCCAAACTTCTCCAAGAAAAATCTAAGTGTCTGAGAGTGACAGAGAGAGATAATAATGAGAGAACTCCAAAAATGAACTAGAAAAAGGTACCAACTGATCCTAAAAAGCATTTTTATCAATTAGGCCTCTATTTTCTTCATTTTCCATTATTTTCCTTCATTTTACTCGTCACATGCAACCTGTGACCTTTCACCTTATTTTTCTCCTAATTTCCATTATTTTCATAAATAAATGTGCCAAAAATGTCATTTTTCTTTTCCAAGTCCTTAGTCATTTCCTTTGCCAATTTCCTCAGCCATAATAAACCAAATGAACATACACTAGGATGTCTTTCCCAACATTCAGCATGGAATAAGTGTCCCATCAACTATGGTTATTATTTTTCCTTTATTAACTTTTACTTCATAAAATTTTCACCAGGGCTATTACAAAACCCTCCCCATTGGTGGACACCTTCCTCAATGTTCAACCACACCGATACCTCAGCAAAACCACTTAAAAGAAAACATATTGCCCATGGAGGTTTATAACATAGGCCAATGTAGTATTTATAATGATCACCCTTTTGGAAAGCAAACTAGCATGACATCTATAATGACATGACACCCATACTACTTATTGGAAATTTATAACATAGCTCATGGCTTTATTGACATCCATATACATATGTACATATAAAAAACATCACCAAAACATGTACCAAAAACATATACCAAAGATATATACCAAAACATCTGCTCGACCAACGAATAAGGATACATAGCCCACATCTGATCTGTCATCTCCCATGTAGCTTCATTAAACCCAAAGTGCCTCAGTTCCAGAGCATGAGCACCTTTCTCTGCAACATACATTGAGGCTTCAACTGGAATTCTCCATCTAGATCCACCTAAAATACAAACTAGTCAATCACATGTTAACATCTTTAACGTACTTCTTAAGCAATGACACATGGAAAACATCATGGACTTTCACTGTCGGAGGCAGTGCAAGTTGATAGGCTATCGATCCGATCCCCTCAATTATCCTAAAAGGACCACAAAACTAGGGTGCCATCTTGGCACATGTTCCAATCTGCAAGGAGCTCTTCTTCTGTTTGATGCGCAAGTACACTTGTTCCCCAACCTAGAACTCCTTGAACAACCTATTCTGATATGCATAGCTCTTCTGTCTATCCTATGTTGCTTTCAAATTATTCTTAATTACTTGCATTTCCTGCTCCATGTCCGGTCCAATCAACACCCTGTTAAGTAGATCACTCCAACTTATGGGAGTATTACAACTCCACCCATATAATGCCTCAAACAGACTCGTCTTCAAATATTCTTGATACCAATTTTTGTAAGTGAAACCTACTAGTGGACTATACTCTTCCTACTTTCACTGTTGATGCATCATGCACATCCTCAAAATGTCCTCCAATATATTTTTGACCCTCTCAGCCTGTCCATCTCTCTGTGGATGATAAGTTATGTTGAAGGCCAACTCTATGCCCAAACCTCCAAAAAACTCCTTCTGAAACTTGGAAGTGAACTTTGCATCCCTGTCTGACACAATTTTCTTTGGAACACTGAGTAATCTAACCACATCTCTAATGAAGATCTTTCCTACATCGCTAGCTTAGAATGTAGACTTCACTGGGATGAAGTGTGTAACCTTCATCAACTTGTCCACAAAAATAATGATGGAATCATGCTATCTCACTGTCGTCATCAAACCTATGATAAAGTCCATAGAAATGACCTCCCATTTCCATTATGCAATCACAATCGGATGTAGCAATCCACCTAGATGCTTACAAGTTTTCCTTCACCTGCTGATAGTCTAAGCACCTAACCACAAACTCTGCTACATCCTTCTTTACATTCGGCCAATAATAAAACTTCTACACTGCGTCAATATATTCTGATAGCCTGGGTGACTGGAATATGGTTTCACATGAAACTCCCTAAATATCACCTTCTTGAGCTCATTGTTGTCTAGAACATATATTCTATCTCTAAATCTGATTAATGCATTTGTCGTGACACCGTAGTCTACATCCTGTACATGTTATGAAACCAACTCACAAAAAGATAGAAAAGATAGATCAACGCCTTAGAAATAAGCCTCTTCGAGGGGGCAACCTCCTTTACATTACACAAATGAATAATTCTTGGATGATACAAATGACAAGACCTCCTTCCTATATATAGGAGTCTAAGGGGTCATAATATAATCAGAGCCGACATAACAATAATAATGTAAGGGCACAATAATAACAATAGTGGGCTTCTATGGGGCACAATAATAACAATATGTGGACTACATGGGCACAAAAATATAATAAGGGGGTTGTACTAATAACAATAAGGGGTTACACTAGTAGTTCTTGATGCTTCTGTATAAATTCTTGTCCTCCCATGTGGAATCTTCAACGGATAATTTCTTCCACTTGATGAGATACTCTAAAATTGATCTATTTCGTAGCTTTCGATTTCTAGGTTTTGTGACTACTTCAAGTTCCAATATGATTTTTCCTTCCTTGTCAAGTTCTCGCAATATTGTTTGAACTAGGATCTTCTGCAACTTTTGAATGAGTTCCCACTCCTTTGGGCATATGGATATATGTAAGGCCTGATGTTTGGGGGAACACTTCATGGAATCAAATGAATAGCATGATCATGATCACGAACAGGTGGGAGGCCTTCGGGAGTCTCAAATACCTTGGAATGATTGTCCAAAATGTTTTGGATATTTAGAGAAATACATGATTTTGATGTGGGATCCTCTAGTGAACATAGTTGTGCAATTACACCCCGTTGTTCTTTATTTAGAAGCTTTGTCATGCTGTTAGAGTTGATTATCTTTCTAGGTTTTCCTTTGATACCCCTCAATTCAACTTCCTTTCCTTCCCAAAAAAATTTCAAGAAAAGTTCTTGAAAATTAAAAGCTATCGTACCCAAATATTGTAGCCATTAGACTCCTAGTAAAACATCAGCACCATCCATTGGAATGGAAAGCATTGGGCTATTCAATACATATTCTCCCATTGATAGCTTGATATTATGGCACTTTCCAGAGAAATTTATGGTTCCTCCACTTGTAACCATCACTTGACACTCCAGTGCTGGATATAGGAAGCAATTCAATTCCTTGGCTATTTTACAATCAATAAAATTATGGGTACTTCCCAAATCAATCAACACTATTACTTTTTTCTTCTTGATATGTCCTTCTATCTTGATAGTTTGAGGAGTGGTAATTCTAGCTAATGCATTACAAGATATGGTTGGATTCATTTCTTATTTCTCTAGGGTTTGTACCTCATGTATATCTTCTTCTTTTGGTGTTTCTTGTTCCTTTTCTTCCTCCTCTTCACAATCTATGTAAAATAATTTCTTCTCAACACACTTATGACCTTTAGTGTATTTGCTATCACAACTATAAGAAAGCCCTTTTGCTTTTTTTTCTTCCAATTGTTGGGGTGTCAACCTTGTAGGTTGTGGATGGCTGGGGGAAACAACACTTCCCTCCTTATAGTTGTGAGTGGTAGGCTTCCTTGTTGCTATAATTTTGCTTTCCATTTTTCTTGCCAACCTGAATGCCTTCTCCAATGAGTCAGGTTCCCAAGGGCGAACCTCATGTTGGATGTTATCCTTTAAAGTCCCTATGAAAATATCAATCCTATGCTTCTCTGGAATATCCTTTACCCTTATATTCAATTTTTGGAAGTCCTCAATGTGCTCCCTCATTGAACCCTTTTGTTTGCAGTTTATCAATTGGCTAAAAAAAGTGTTGTTTTTCGTATCCTCATAATGAGCTGTCATTTCTTCTGTAAAAATTTCCCAAGTCACGATTTTTTTACGAGAGCAAAGCTATTGATACCATACAAACTGGTTTGGTTCAAAATATAAAGTTGCAATGCGTACTTTTTGTGCATTTTGCACATTATGGAAATCGAAAAATTGCCCCATCTGTAGTATCCATGTTACAGGATCCTTGCCATCAAACTTCGTCATATCGATCTTTGGAACATGGTGGGTTTTTGTTCCAATGTTAGAGTCTATGAAATCATGATTAACATTTCTTTTGTTCTGATCATGAGTTTCCTCTGCAACATTTTCGCCATTAAGAAGCCTTTCTTGTAGCAGCTTTGTCAAACCTTCCTTCAATCCTTCAATGTCTTTCTTCAAATCTTCCATGTTGTCATTCTTTAAATCATGATTAACATTCCTTTTGTTCTCATTATGAGTTTCCTCTCCTACCTTTTTTCCATTAGGAAGCCTTTCTAGTAGCAATGTTTTCATACCATCCATCTTAGCTTCCATGCCATCCATCTTAGCTTCCATTCTATCCATCTTAGTTTCCATGCCATTCATCTTAGCTTCCACGCCATTTATCTTAGATTCCACGCCATTTATCTTAGCTTCTATTAGCTTTTGTGAGAGTGACATTTGTTGCACTTGGTCTCATAATTTTGATATATCATGTAGCATTTCTTCCTCTTCTTCATGAGTCATGCTAGAGCTTTCAGGTTGTTTACTAGGTGTTTCCATTTTCTTTCTTCAGGGCATTAATTACTGATAATAATGCTTCCCTATGCCCTTTGAATTTCTTCAAACTAATTTTTCAAACCAAGCTTATGAAAATATTTAAAAAAATACACACCTTTTTTCACTTTGTAGGTGCTCGATATTGAATCTGATATATCTTTGTAATTTATAATCTTCCAGTTCTGAAATTCGAACCTATGGTCACGCTCTACATCCTCTTTCCAATGCAACCAGCCTTATCAAAATTGGATTCTTGAAGAAAATGTTATGCACAATCTCCCAAGGTGATCTTATTATATACCTTTTCACAAGAGCAAACTTGTACGAAGTGCCAGGTATCCCTGTTTTGACCTTAGGACCTGAAAAATATACACAGAAAACTATAGGCTGTCCTCTTTTTGTAAGTTCTTATGAAATTCCAATATGATGCTCAGAGAGAGAGTTATGACGATTTTCCCAAGGTCACCTATTTGGGATGTAATTCAGGAGCCTGCAAAAACCCTAACTACCTTAGATTATATATTAGAAAATATAGCGAGACAAGAACTGAAATTTGGACACAAGGTTCAACGCAATGTCTTCTGAAATGGGTTTTATTTTTAGATTCTAAAACGTCGCAGAAAAAACATTATAGCGAAAATTCCACCATGACCTGTTTGGAGCAGTGAAACCCTAGAATCCAAAGCTCTGATACCAAATGTTATGAAACCAACTCACAAAAAGATACAAATATAGATCAATGCCTTAGAAATAAGCCTCTTCGAGGGGGCAACCTCCTTGACATTACACAAATGAACAATTCTTGGATGATGCAAATGACAAGACCTCCTTCCTATATATAAGAGTCTAAAGGGTCATAATATAATTAGAGTCGACATAACAATAATAATGTAAGGGCATAAGAGTTTGAACAGCAGATTGTTCTTCAACGGTGGTTTGAACAGCAGACCGTGCTTCGACAGCGGTTTGAACAATAGACAGTTCTTCAACGGGATTTTGAACAGAAGGCTGAATAGGGGTCTTTCAAACCTTTTTCTTGGGGTGTCTCACAGGAGTAGCTGTATGTCTCTCCCCTGAAGTTCTTTTTGCTCTCTTTCTCATTCTCAAGACCCTGATTTGCTGTCGAAGTCGAGCTATCACATTTAGCAACCTTTGCTGTTCTTTTTGTAATCGTTTGATTTCTTCTGTTTCCTTAGAAGAAACAGCAATCTGTTTATTCGGGCCTGGACTGTTATCCTGGCCAATTCCCTGGTTTTCCTCTTGGGGTGCTCCTTCGATGTTTGGTTCAGGCAGCTCAGGAGTAGAAACCGTAGCTGGCTCTATTACTTCCTGGGTAACCTCCTTGTCCACCCCTTCTTCTTCAGGAAATTCTTTTGGTGTAGTCTGGCTGGGAGCAGATTGTTCCCCTCCCATATCTTCATCATTTTCTTCTCCTGTCATACTTGAAAAATGATTCTCTTCGTTTTCTTCCCCGTCTCACAATTCCTCGGGTGCATTTTTATCCTGAGTAGAATACTCTTTCGGTTCTTCCTCAATCTGGGGGCCTGGCGGGCTGAGAGGCTGGCCATATTCACCCATATTGGCTAGAATTTTGGCAAATTCATCCTCTTGCAATGGATTTTGCAATGGACTCTCTTCGCGTTATTTTGCCTCCGCCTCCACCGGCTTAGGTCACTCGATCTCTTCCTCTGTCTCTCCTTCCTCATTTCCTTCCACTTCTTTCTCATTCTCTTCTCCTTCCAATTGCGGGGGTTGCTTGTCCCCTGAGTCATCTATCTCCATAGGCTAGCTGGTACGCCCTTGGGGATTTTCCAATCTCCCTCTAATCCATGCCAATCTAACTGATTTTCTCCATTTTGATGGTCTATTTGGTGTACTGGCAATATGTTTGCATTTTGGGGCTGGCGGAGTTGGTGCCCCATCTATTATAGCAATTAGTTCTTCCCAGCTGCTCTGTTGTTGAGCCAAACTGTGGCTAACTATCAGTCGTATCAGTCCATGGTGACTCACTACCGATTCCACATGTTGTGACTTTTTCATGCTTCGGGCAACATCATGCAGTAATGAATTTAAAAATGTAGGTAGTTTCACAGAGCATTTCTCTTTTAATACAGCTAAGAGTTTAAGGTGTCGTGGTCTTACCACATCTTTCCTGCCTTCACAGGCGATGTAGCTCTGGATGATCCTTGCCAATTCTACCCACGGCTCTCCTAATGCTGCTGGTAGGACTCCCTTTCCTCTGATTGTCAGGTTCTGGCCTTCATCTTGGAAGATATTCATGATCTTTTGCAATCTCTCCTTCTTTAGGGTCCATACAGGTCCAGTGGCTGGTAGTCCCGAGACTTTTGTAATTATGGCATCGGTGACTGCTATATGTTTTCCCCTTACTGTGGAGTGATTTTCTTGTAAATTCTGCAAGAATTCTATTGCCACAATCTCGTTGGATTCCTGTACGCGATTAAGATAGACTAACCATCCTGCCCTTGCCAGGATTTCCCGTGCAGCATCGGAAACTATCAATACCTGTGGTTCTCTTCGAATTGACCTTCCTCCCATGCTTTAGCTCATTGTAAAAACACAGAAACGACAATGGAACACAAAGCTGTTCGAACTGTTAGAAACACAGAAAAGATAGCAAATTCGCAAGGCTCGTTCAAATATTCCTAGTTGTTGCAAACAGAAATATCTTAGGAACAGCAAGGCATGCAAATTGAAAAACGAGATACTGTTAAGCATTGCTATTCTCGAGTAAGAATTTTTCGAATAATAACTTGACACATATATCAGCAAATTATGAAGTTACCCCCCCCCCCCCCACAATGTGATCGGCCATCCTCGGCCGTCAAATGAAGGAGCGGCAGGCCGATCTATTCTACTACAGGGTCATAAAGGAACAGCATATGCCACGATGCCATGTTTACAAAAAGGAGTAGGTTACCGAAATCAAGGTGTATAATAGGATCACTTAATAAATAAGAAAGTGTGGTTACATGATGCGAGGCTGGGAGGATAGGACAGCTGACGTGCACAACGAGTGTAATGCGATCATTGTCTACTTTTTCCGTCATGATTGGTTATAATGGATTTTCATGTTTTTAATGGTTCGGGGAAGTGACATACATAATCCTATTTGATAGATTACAAAGGTATAAGACCGAGAAGGGTATTAATGATGACTATTGGTGTATAAGAAATGTGACTTCAATACCATTAACAGAGCTCTGCTGCCGACAAGTGTCCATAACCTTGGCAGAGTTGTTTGTTTCACCCATGGAACCATGATCCTTTGTGTATGCCTAGGAAGTTTTGTTCAGTGTAAAAATGGAGGTCATTATGCTGGCTTGGTAACCAGTTAAGTCATAATGCCATTCACCAGAAAGGAGTGAAAGGTTGGTAGGCCGGCTCGTGATGAGACCTCCTGTTCCAAGGACTCTTTATTATTTTTTTGATGTGCCTCTTGGACCATATCCCTGGTGTGGTGGCCATAGTGGGAATGCCACTTCACTTTCTTCCTTATGATCATAGTAGGCTGGCTCTTGATGAGACCCCATATCCTGCATTTGACAATACAAAACATTCGTCTTTTTTTTATTTTTATAACATGCTTTCCTATTTATACACAAAGGGTGATTTAGCCCTCCTTAAGAGTAGGAATGGTGGATGAAGTCTTAACATCTCAATAGAAAATATAAACCCTTTGTTCTTATTCCTTAATAATTATCAAAAAAGATTATGGGAATTTAGAAAGAATCAGCATGATAAAGATGACCAATCATGTCAGTATTAGTAGAGTAATGACAGCAAAAGTAATGAATGATTGTGTCCTTTCTTTGTTCCTCGTTATCAATTCACAACAATTTCTTGTAAAAGTAGCGAGTTTATATAATTCTCTGATTTCAGTATGCTCTAGCTTTGTATCAATTGCATGAGTGTATAGCTGTGCTCCAAAAGACCTGAAACAAGAGGAACAACAGGTATCTCTAGGCATAAGTAGAAGGAATACAAGAGTGTTGTCATTTGAAAAAGGAAGGGCAAAGGAATACAAGTGTTGTTCCTTTGAAAAAGGAACAACAAAAACTGAAAGTGCCGTTCCTTTGGAAAACGGAACAGCAGAATACCAAAGGTGTCGTTCCTTTGGAAAAGGAACAGCAAAAACATAAATGCTAAAAAGTGTCGTTCCTTTGGAAAAGGAATAGAAAAAACACAAATGTCGTTCCTTTGGAAAAGGAACAACAAAAGTCAAAAAGTGTCGTTCCTTTGGAAAACGAATAGCAGAAAACCCAAATGCCATTCCTTTGGAAAAGGAATAGAAAATAATCACAAGTGTTGTTCTCTTGGAAAAGGAACAGCAAAAAAAGTCAAATGCCATTCCTTTGGAAAAGGAACGGCAAAAAAAAATAAAAAATAAAAAGTGCTATTCCTTTAGAAAAGGAACAACAGAAATCAAAAGTGTTGTTCCTTTAGAAAAGGAATAACAAAACACTCAAATGTTTTTCCTTTGGAAAATGAATAGTAGACCACGCAAATACCATTCCTTTGGAAAAGGAACAGCAAAAATAAAAAAGTGTCGTTCCTTTGGAAAAGAAACAGCAGAAAACCCAAATTTCGTTCCTTTGGAAAAGGAACAACTGAAACAAAAATTGCTATTCTTTTCAAAAAGGAACAACAAACAAAAATGTTGTCTCTTTGGAAAAGGAACAGTAGAAATGACAAAAGTGCACACAAATGTTGTCCCTTCAGAAAAGGAACAGCAGAACGATAGTGCTGTTAGTTCTGAAAAAGGAACAGTAGGAAAAAAAATGCAACTACAAAAATATATACAGAACAAAGAAATTATGTACAAAGTATAAAAATGTAAATCACTTAATGAATCACAGGTGAGGAAGATTGCTCTTCCTCCTATAGAATTTGCATATTGGAGTCCTCACGTAGTTGCTGACAAAAGGATTCCCGAGTAAGTGGTTTGCGGTATAATCGGACTCGGTGGCCATTTACTTTAAAGGTATGTCCAGATCCGTCAATAGTGACTAAAGTTAAGGTGCCATTATCATGTACCTTCTGGATTTCATATGGCCCCAGCCAGCGAGTCTGAAGTTTCCCGGGAAAATCCTGAAACCTGGAATCGTATAAGAGCACCCAGTCTCCTTTGCGGAAGACTTTGTTTTTAATGAGAGCGTCATGCCATTTAGCTCGCTGTTGTTGGATTAATGTAGTATGTTGAAGGGCAAGAGACTAATTTCATCTAGCTCATTGATCTGCTGTAATCTATTAATTTGTGCCTCATTTAGATCTAGACCGACTTCTTGTGCTGTTCGCAGTGTTTGGATTTCGAATTCTATGGGGAAAATGGGTTGCTTTCCAATTACCAATTGGTATGGTGAATAGCCGATAGTGCTTCTCCATGTTGTTCTATAGGCCCACAAGGCTTCTGGTAGTCTTGCAGCCCAATCGCGTCTATGTGACGCAATGGTTTTTGTCAAGATTGCTTCTATTATTTTGTTGCTGCTTTCTACTTGACCATTTGCTTACGGGTGGTATGGAGTAGTAATTTTATGTTGGATATGATAGTTTTTAAGTGTTGTAGCAATCTTATTTCTAGCAAACTGTGGTCCACCGTCTGTAATTATGTCTCTTGGAAGCCCATATCACACAAATATATGAAATAGGAACTGTATGATAGAATCCTCTGTAGCTCTCGGTAATTCTTCTGCTTCAACCCATTTGGTGACATATTCTATTGCCACCAGAATATATGTTTTCTGATTCGAGGATGGGTTAATTGGACCAACAAAATCAAGTGCCCATCGCTCAAATGGTTCAATAACTAGCTGTGGGTTCAAGGGCATTTCATCGGCCTGACCAAGGCGTCCTGCTCTTTGACAACTGTCACAAGCTTGAACGAACTTCTTTGCGTCTTTGAAGATTGTAGGCCAATAATACCCTGTTTGTAGCACCTTATGTCCAGTTCTCTTATCAGCAAAGTGTCTGCCACATGGTTTGTCGTGACAAGCTTTCAAAATATCGAAAATTTCATCCTCCCGGACACATCTCTTGATGTGCATATCTGCTCCTGTATGGAACAGGTAGCCCCCAATCCAGGAAAATTGAGCACTTCTCTGGACAATCTGTTTTCGTTCATTGGGGGTCAGATGTTTTGGTAATTTACCTACTGCTAAGTAATTCGCAACATCAGCATACCAGGGTGTTTTAACAGTGACAGCAAACAAATGCTCGTCTGGGAATTGATCTTCAACTGCTGCTGCATCCACTGGTTTTGGCATTCGTGAGAGAAAGTCAGCTACAGGATTTTCTTTGCCTGGTCTGTCCTTGATTTTAATATCAAATTCCTATAATAAAATCAGCCATCTAGTTATTCTACCATTTGTGATTGGTTTATTTGCTAAATATTTTATGGCAGAGTGATCTGTATACAAAATAACATGATATCCAGTAATGTAATGCCTAAACTTATTGACAGCATGTATTACAGCTAGAAATTCCTTTTCAGTAATAGTATAATTCAATTCAGTAGGGGATAAATTCTTGCTAATGTAATAAATTGCATATGGTTTTTTATCTTCTTCCTGCCCAAGTACTGCTCCAATAGCTGTATCTGAGGCATCTGATGAAATCTGGAATGGCAGGTCCCAATTTGGCCCTCGAAGGACTGGAGCTATGGACACGAGGTTCTTCAGATCCTGAAAAGCATGGTCACATTTTTCTGTCCAAAGAAAGTCAACATTACCTGTTAGTGCATATAGAGGTGCAACAATATGTGAAAAATGTTCTATAAACCTTCTATACTAACCAGAGAATCCAAGAAAACTGCGTACCTCAGTTTGAGTGGTAGGAGTAGGAATTAGCAAAATTATTTGAATTTTGGTTGGGTATACTTGTATGCCAGCTATTGAGATATAATGGCCTAGAATAAGTCCTCCAGTCATCATCATATAGCATTTTTCATGGCTTAAGCAAAGCCTAGTGGCAATGCAGCGCTGCAGGACTTTTTCCAGCATGTCCAATGCTGAATCAAAATCATCTCCGTATGGTGTAAAATCATGCATGTAGACTTCAAGCCCCTCATTTATTAGGTTTGAAAAATGTTGAGGATAGCTCTTTGAAATGTGGTAGGAGCATTGCATAAGCCAAAAGGTAAAACTCTATAGACAAATGTTCCCGAAGGACAAGTAAAAGTGGTTTTGTCTTGGTCTTCAGGGGCAATTTGAATCTGATTGTATCCACTGAAGCCATCTAAGAAAGAAAAGAATGACTTTCCTGCTAAAGTGTCTAATACTTGATCAATGAATGGAAGGGGAAAGTGGTCTTTTTGTGTTGCTTTATTTAATTCTCTATAATCTACACAAATCCTCCACTTTCCATTCTTTTTCGGTACCACAACAAGTGGAGAGATCCATTTACTATCGGAGATAGGGTAGATGAAGTTAACATCTAAAAGTTTTTGGAGTTTAGTGTTTACAACGTCTTTTAGATGAGGATTAAGTCTCCTTTTTGGTTGGTGAATAGGTCTTGCATCCTTTTCTATGTAAATGTGATGTGTACATAACTGGGGATCAATTCCTTTCATATCAGGGTAGTCCCATGCAAATGCCTCTTTATGTTTCCTCAATAACTAAATGAGTTTCTTTTCTTGTTCAGAAGTCAGGTTGGAATTAATGTTTAAAGTCTTTCCTGGCTCAATTTCCACAATTTTGCTATTCGAGACAGAGGTAGTAGGTATTGTTTGATCATGCATATCTTTAAGAAGATCCTCTTCTAATTCATTATCAAATGCCGCTTCTATCATGTGACATTGTACGTGGGATCTGGGTTCAGCTTGGCTAATGAAATTATTAATGGCATCGTCTTCTGTTTGGTCTTTGAAATCGAGGGCCTCTTGTATGGTTAATGGAGATCTAATATTTTCGGTGAGGTATGATACAGGATGCTTGTTAGCTTTTATTATTGTGACACTTGGCTGTGCTGGGGGGTATAAAGCTAGATTCTTAATATTTGTCCCCCTAGAAATGGTCATATTACCTTGTCGACAGCCAATATAAGCATCGGCAGTTGCGAGCCAAGGTCTGCCCAAGATCAATGGATGTCCATCAAGTCGATTTTTGGGATTTATTATTAGAAAATAAGCCAGATACTCCCAAGAATCAACAAATACCATGACATCCTGTAGTGTGCCCTCTGGCGGATCGATCGACCAGTTCTAATAAAGTGGAGGTTAGTTCTATTGATGTAATGCCTAGTTTTTGGCAAGTAGTGGTTGTTAAGATGTTAATTGCAGCTCCTAGATCAACTAAGGCATTGTAGAAGCTTTGACCATAGATTTGTACGGTTACTATTGGATTTCCTAGGTCTTCATATTTAACGGGTGTTTCTTTCCCTGATAATAAGTCAGATAAAGTGCCAACTACTTGGACCTTTGGGTTATTTGTTATTGTCCTCCTTGGTTTCTTTATACATAGTTCTTTGATAGTCTTTGCATATATCGAGATGTCTTGAATGGCTTGGAGGAGCGGGATTTTTATGTACAGGTTTCGTAATTCTCCCAGAATGTCAAAATCAGGATATTGTATAGGTCAAGGTATAATTAAACATTTTGGGAATGGAGGAGAGGATGTGGTTGCTGGATCATGAATTTGTTGTCTGGTCATGTCCTCTTTGTGTAATGGTTGTTCTACAGGCAACTGATTTTCAACATGAATTGTTTTATCTCCCTTTGTTTCAATGATACGCCCAAATCTTAGTTGAAGTTCATTACACTCCCTTAGATCGGCTCCTGTCTTTGGTGTTTCAATTATTTGAATGGACTGGACCGGTCTGTTATTTGGATTGGGATTGGGTTGGGCTGGGAGTTGCGGCCTTAAGTTAGATTGGGGGTTTTGTTGTAGGGCTAGCAGTGTAGGTTGAGGGATCAGGATGGTTCCTACTGGCTGATTCATTGATCTTTACCAGTTTGTTTGCCAGGTTTGATTCTATGAAGTAGGAGGAGTCCATTGTGGTGGAAAAACATTGTTTTGCCAATATGGTGGGGTATAGGGAAAATTTGGCCAATTGGGTTGGCTTGCTTGACTCGGCCATGGAGATGATGAAGGGAATGATTGTTGTGACCAATTTGGGAAGGGAGGTTGATTTTGCCACATTGAATTATATTGTTGAGCGTGGTATTGCTGAGGCTGGAAAGAAGAAGCTAGGTCTGAAAACATACCTGTTTGTCATAGCTGCCATTGACGGCGTTGATTAAGTAGATACACGGGTTCTGGCTCTTCTTCTACTTCCTTGTATACTTCTTTCAATCCAGGAAGTGAGGGCTAGCTCTTTGTGGAGTGGTCTTTTGTACAAATGGCACAAACTTGGACTGCATCTAATGGACACTCCTTGTGGCTGTGTTTCTTTCTGCATCTGGGACAGAAGATTGCCAAATTCTGTTCTGCTTCTGCTTGCTTTTGTTTAACCTGCATAATATCAAGTTGTGTTGTTAGCGTCCCCAGTATGTCAGTTTTAAAATTTTCTAATAAATTTCCAATTTGTACACGAGTTACTCCTTCCACCGAAATTCTATTATCTCTTACAAATTGATCATGTTTTGCTGGTTTTAGTCTTGTGCTGCCTCTCGAGCTCCTGATACATAAATCAATAATTTCAACAAAATTTTCTTGATAAATATCTCCCTTCCCCATAATGTTTAATGTATCAATCCATTGTTCCTTCATTCCTCTAATTAATGTTGTTTTTAATACATTATCAGGTAAGGGTAATGATGCATAAGGAGATCTTTGAAGATTATACTGGAATCGTTCAACATACTCTTCCAATGTTTCATTTGGTTTACCTACCATCTAAAATATTTCATCTTTTAACTCTCGAGACCTGCAATAGTCCTGATATTTTTTTAAAAAAGACTCTTTCATTTGATCCCAATTATTTATAACACCACCATCTAATCCCATAAACCATCTTAAAGCAACTCCTTTTAATGTAGAGGGAAATAATTTTAGTTTCTAGGGATCGGTGATATAGTCATATCCTCTACACAAAACATCAAATTCAAACAGGAATGCATCTAGATCTTCTGATGTAAGGCCATGGAATGTAAGGATATGCTGGAGGGGAATTGCTTTCATAGGTGCATTGGTTGCAGTATCCACAATGGGGTATTGCAGTGTAGAGGTTTGGGTGTTATGCTGATTCTGGGCCATTTGGTCAAATATGTGCCAATAACCTTTTTGGATATCTAGGAGGGTATTCCTAGGTTGTCGAGGGGAAATGGCTCTAATGGGGATGGCCTTGACAACACTTCCTTTATCTAGGATAATGAGAGTGCCTAATGTATGAGGAGATTCAGATTCTTGAATGTCGTTATAAATGATTTTTGCAGCACTTCCCTTATCTGGGCTACTTAATGGCTGAAGTACCCTAAGAGGAGATTTTGGTTCTTCACCTTCTCCTGTTTCTCCCCTTCCTTCACAGAGATTGCTAAGGTTCCCTTCTTGCAATGATTTTGGGTTAGAATTTTCAATTTCTTGAAAATCTTGCTCTTCGGTTTGACTATGCACCTCAGCAAAGGCTACAGATGGTGATCCTGTGGCCTGAAGGGAACTAGTAGGCTGTTTGGAAGTAACTTTTCTAGGTCCTACTGAAGGCTGAGATTCTGTTTTCTTAAGGATTTCATCTATAAAGGTCGATCGGCCAAGGGTCACTGGCCCCTTAGCTTTATAAGACTTGGGTAGAGGTTTGGGATTCTTTTCTGGCTTTTTCTGCTTTGTCATACACACAAGTCGACTACTAGGTTCTACCCAAACAAAACAGCAACAAATCTACAGGAAAGTGGGCAAGGGAGCAGGGCTATTACATACTCCACACGCAGGTTCATACCTTCTGTTTTTAAAACCCAGTTCTTTCCTAACAGGTTCTTACACTAGTTTGAAAAAGAAACAAATGGCTACACTCTTCCTCGACAACTGCACCAAAATGTCGAGCCATAAAAAGGGTCTCTTTCACCTCTAATTACCTCACATTAACTTGTCAATCCAGGAATGATTTGTTATCTCAAAGAGCGTACTTAGTTTGAGGTTGTCATTTGTCAGAGTAATGCTAGTAGTATAGTGCTCAAGAAAATACAAGAGTAAACGGATCCTTGAAAAAAAATCTACCTACAGCAAAATACGTTAAAGCCTAAATCATGCATTCAGAAAGCTAAACAATTTATCAGTCAAGGGTCAAGTAACGATAACTCATCCCTTTGGAAACTGATGTAACTAATCCAAGGAACAGATCTTCAATCTGGGGACTAGACAGCAAATGCCAATGCCCACTACAGTTTCAGATCTTCTACACACCAAAGCAACAGTAACGCAAATAACAAGAAATGGAACAGCAACTAGAAAATGTAATAGCAACTAAGTCTGATGAACAACACACCTTAATCTACAGGAACAAGTACAATAATCGTATCCTACAGAAATCAAGTGTCAATCTTTACTCAAATGGGAAATTGGACAGCAAATAGAAATGGAATGGCAACCAACTACCAATGAAATATAGAACAGCGCTTAGAGCCAATTGTGAATATATAGTACCGAAATAAATAATACACATGGCATGCAGAGATATTAAGAAAAACATTAATCTGAGTCTGATACGACAAGTATTGATCCTGGTTAGAAAGGGTAACGATCACAATTCATAATGGAACAACAATGTCAATTGAACAACAATCGTATGAAGTATAAACCATAGACGAATACAGTAATACCAACTTAAGAAGATTACATCTCGGTTATTCTGCAATTGAACAGCAATAGCATTATGTAAAGAACAGTGATGTTACATTAATGACTTTAAAGGAACAACAATACGTTATAAAATCAGAATGCACAATACGACTTTCCTGTTGTAGAGAACGATATATAAAATATAACAGAGCTGTGATATCCGATAAAAAAACACACTAGATTACTGATTAAAGTTGATAATACAAACCACACACGAACTGAAGATAATGATACAGGAGCAAGTGTTCCACCAGGGTCGGGCCCTTAGCCTCCATGGATACACCACTTGAAGTTATTCCAGAATCACAGATAGAACAGAAACCAGATTTATATTAAAGCATTAAAACAGAGTTACAGTGGATCACTTCTCAACGAGAGTCGATGATCAAAGTTTCAAATACAAAGCAAAGTTACATGAAAATTAACAGTCTCCCCCCCCGGGCTAGCAGTGCTGCCCCTTCTTATAACAGGTGAAGCGGAGATATCAAGGATGCAAAAATAGTTAAAGCAGCGATCCCTCAGGATCAAAGGATCCTGAGGGATTCGCCAAGCTATTAATCCTCAGTTATCTGGTCATTTTCTTACGCCAATTCGATATCTCCTTTTCCTTTCCTTGGCTGAGATGTTTTAATTTAGATCGTCTTGTTTGCATATGGTTCCCCACCAAAGGGACAGCAGTTAGCTTGGCCCTATCTTTTTCTTTGGAGCAGAAATCTTTATTTTTTCCCTTTTCCTGCATAAGAAATAGCAATTATTAGCATTTTCATGTTGCATATAAGTCTGTATAATTTGTCATGATTTCCCATTATCTACCTAGTTCATGATGCAAAGATGTTACGAGTTCTAAAGAAAATATGGCAAAATAGTCAATAAAAACATACCTTCTTCAATACTCCACAGTTAGGTTCCAATGTGTTATTAGATTAATTGATGTAAATTTTAGGTTGATCTTGCTTAAAATTTTCCTTTAAAGGTTCACCACGATATGTTTTTTGAAATTCCTAAGAATTCAACTAGAATGAGAAGCACTCTTTCCATTTGATTTCAGTAATGAAAATCCTGGCTATGAGGGATAGAGCATACAAGTACTTTTTGAACAAACAACAAAGAGCGCAAACTAATGCAATTCCTTAAACCATTCCTTTCAACCATTCACAAACTTTAATATGCACCATGCATGTTTTTCTTTTCAGTTTCTCTTAATGTGAATGATGCAATAAGAAAAACTAATGCACAAACGATTCAAAACTCTTTTCATAAAAAATGTCGATTTGTGACAATTTCTTTTAAAGGGAAAGGAAGATTGTAGGACACTTTCAATTTTAAATAAATGAAGATTGTTGACACTTTAAATGAAAATACAAACAAACGCATAAACAAATCAATAGATTATTTATGAAGGATGTTTTTATGACACTTCATTTTTCGAAGAAAATGACAATTTTACGACACTTTTCTATCGACAAAACAATCGATCAACTATATTCTAACTTTGACTATAGACTGATAATGACAAAGAAAACATTAATCAATCCACTCAAAGTAGGGCTGAATTAAGGAGATGAAAGGTTGTTTTCCAGAGATGAGACATCATTTACATTCAACAAGCAATTCAAAATGATGAAAATTGACAAAAGAAACTTCAGTTCCTAGATGGGAAACTGGCCCTAAAAGGATCAGCGCAGGCTATAGTTAGAGACAGTAAGATGCATAGCACTGTATCAATGCGGGAAGTGCAATGCATAGCAGGCATCAGTTAGAGATAGTGCGCTAATTATAGTGAGCAATTCTGAAAGTGTTTTTGGCTCAAATTTGTATCAATTTTCAGTGAATTTAGACTTGAATTCAATAAACGATAGTAAGTACAGTGTATTGGAATGTCCTAAGAGGCTACTTAGCTACTGAAAAGGGAAATTGTTCCCCAACAGAGTCGCCAATTTGATTCAGGAATATTTAGTGTTTTCTAGAAACGCCTAACCCTCTAGATCTAGTAGCTGATCTAGAAACAACAGTCAAAGCAATATTAATTTTTCCTATAAGAAACAGATAAGATAAGGGACAGAGAACCTAATTGTAACTTCCGCTTGTTCCTTATCTCCCTTGACTGATTTCACTGCTCCTTCCCATACTTAAATCGCTTGAGAAGTACTTGCACAACTTATAGAAACAAAAACCTGTCAAAGCATAATGATCTATTGTTCATAAATAACATGGAATCGAAAGCACGAAATACACATGACTGCATTTAACATTAACACAAGCATAAGGGAAAAATCTCGAAAACTTTATTGATAAGAGGAAAGATTACAACCAATGCAAGTTTGATCCAGTGTCATCCTTCCAATTCAATCCTTCTTCACCTCATGAAAAGCAAGACATTCCAACAATATCACAATACTTGCACTCAATCCTAATCTCATCCCACCAACATCTCCTTGCAACTCAATCATTTTCAGACTCCAGATCTCTTAGATGAGTGATCTATTTATAGATGAGTGAAGAAGGTCATGTCATTAATGATGATGATGAATGCCTTTCTATTTTTAGAAATTAGTTCCATGAAAGAGGGGATAGGAGGTTGATGTTTCCTAATTCCCTTTGTCATCCAAGGGCGAACTCAGAGGGGCAGGTGGCACTTGAGAAACTTCTAGAGGCTTCCAATGGATAAGGAATCTTCAAACCCTCACTGAAATTTTCCCAAGTTCACTCATCGTAGGCTAAAGAGGGACTATGTGTGATGCATAGCACTCAGTCAGTGTAGCTCCTACAATGCATTGCAGCGTGATAGAAGGCTTCGTGTGCTGATCTCCTTAGTGGAACTTTTTGGATGTTTTATGTGATGGAACTTCTTTGGGAGTAAGGAATTCTGATGACTAACTTCTTTAGGGCATGTAAGAACTGTATAAGGGGTTGATGAGCGCTAATAACATCGATCTGTAAGTTGGGGTTGATATGACCAAATGGATCTGTAACAATTGGGCACTGCTTTATGACTCGAGATTCCAAGATTTCTTGGTCAAGTTGCAAACAATATGGCTCGGCCCTTATGAGATTCAAGAAGTGCATAACAATGGTACTCTTACCTTGACTACCATTGACGAATCTCACCAATATTTTAAGGTGAATGGAGACTAAGTACGCCTCTATCACAAACCGCTCACCAAGGAGTCTTTCTGCGAGTAGGTACATGAGGACCCCTCCATGCAAATCTTAGTTGCAGGAAGTGATGATCCAACACCTTTTCTTTCAAAAAATTGAGATTTCATTAGAAATTGTAAATAATGTATATAATCTTTTTGGTTGGTTGCGATTAAGAATAGGCATTACCATGTAAATATGAGAATTTTTATTGCTTTGTGTGCTTGATAAGTGTTATTCAATCGATCGAACGGTTGTTGTTCAATCGATTGAACAACACTTTCATATTTTTGTTTTTGTTGTTCAAATGATTGAACGAATGTTGTTCAATTGATTGCGCAACACATTTTCGTCTTATTGATTTTGTTGTTCAAACAATTAAATGATTGTTGTTCAATCAATTGAACAACAATTTTGCATTTTGATTTTGCTGTTCAAACGATTAAACGATTGTTGTTCAATCGATTTAACAACACTTTTTGTTTGTGATTTTTGTTGTTCAAACAATTGAACGAGTGTTGTTCAATTGATTGAACAAGACCTTTCGTTTGCGATTTTTGTTGTTCAAATGATTGAATGATTGTTGTTCAATCGATTGAACAACGCTTTTTGTTTTTTATTTTTGTTGTTCAAACGATTGAACAATTGTTGTTCAATCGATTGAACAACACTTTTTGGTGATTTTCATTGTTCAAACGATTTAACGATTGGTGTTCAATTGATTGAACAACACTTTTTTTTTGCGATTTTTGGTGTTCAAACGATTGAACGATTGTTGTTCAATCGATTGAACATCAGTTTTTGTTTGCGATTTTTGTTGTTCAAACAATTTAACAATTGTTGTTCAATCAATTGAACAACACTTTTGTTTGTGATTTTTATTGTTCAAACGATTGAACGATTGTTGTTCAATCGATTGAGAAACACTTTTGTTTGTGATTTTTATTGTTCAAACAATTGAACGATTGTTTTTCAATCGATTGAACAACATTTTTGTTTTCAATTTTTGTTGTTCAAATGATTGAACAAGACTTTTACGATTGTAATTTTTGTTGTTCAATCGATTGAACAACACTTTTGCATGTTTGTTTTCTCCTCTTTTTAATTCCTGTTGATCAATCAATTGAACAATTGATGTTCAATCCATTGAAGAACACTTTTTTTCTTTTTAATAGAATAAATCATGAACTTTTCTTAATGGTCATGATGCCATCTTTTTTTTCTTTTCTCCTTTGTATTATGAATAATCACCATTTGAATGGATTTGTGCATGATATAAGAAAAAAAACAGTAATGACAATACCATTATGACCCTTGAAGCCTTTTGATGGTTATCTTTATTCAAAAGCTGATACAATTTATCTTTATAATGACTAACTAAATATCTTTTCTTTGGATAGATCATAAAATGATTCATTATTTTCAAACCATGCTAGCTTATGTTTTACACTGTCAACTGGATAAATCTCATTGACATGATGATATGGAGATAAGAGTATAAACTTTCATTGGCATCTTCTTACTTCTTACATCATCCCTGACTCTTAAAGAGCAAATGAGCCTCTCTCTTTTCAACAAGTAAAAATTCCAATAGAAAAATGGACATAATGAGATGTGATAATGAATCACACATTGTCTTAAAAAGGATAGGGGGTCTCATATTGAGCCAGCCTACCATGATCATAAGGATCTAACGAGTGACATTCCAATTTGGCTACCAAACCAAGGTAATGGCCTTATTAACGCTTAAAACTATTAGAAGGGCAGGGGATCTCATCACGAGCTAGCCCGATCACATTTTTATATCCTGGTGAATGGCACTATGGTCATCTAGTCACCATGCCAGCATAGTGGTCTCTTTATGACAAGAAAAAGAAGAACCATCTACATTCTAAAAGGAGGACTCTGGCTCATTTGTGGGGTTAAAAAGCAACCCTGTCAAGGCTATGAATGCTTGCTGGTAGCAGTGGCTCTGCTTATGGTATTGAGGTATCATCTTAGATTGACAAATGTTCTCTAAGCTCTTATCACCTATGGATTTGCTTCTAAAGGGAATTTTCCATTTGAACAACACTCTTACAAGTCGATCTGCATGGTAACTTATGTCATATATTCATTATATTCTAAATTGTCCAATCATTTTATGACAGTCATTAATATATACTGTTGATTAGTCCTTTGTCATTAATACCACTTAAGGTGAAAATATTTTGAAATAATGCATTAAAATCTCTGTTTTAATTTCTTTTTGGTCATTTCACATCCAATGACGTGTATTGCTTTAATTTCTTTATCGATTAGCACATTGTTTTTTGGATTGGTTGCTGGCATTTATGTACTGTTAATTCTTTCGCTTGCATTTCACATGTTGAAAGGATGTAGACACCCTTTTCTCATCATAGGAGGGATGACCTGCGTATGCACAGCATGTGTGACAATTATGGATAATTGTGTGATAATCATTTGAATTAACTTCAGGGGAAGGACTGCATGATGATTATGAATGTGTAATAATTAGCAAGTATTTCTGAATGGGGAAAGGATGACAACCATTATGGCTGGCATGCAAACTCATGATCCTGCGTTAAGTATGGTTAACGGGACCAATGACTTAACTAAATATGATATTAATTCCCAAAACATTGTCATCTCTCTGTTAATTTTTGTAATGTTCTCTGATGTTGTTCTGAATTGTGGAATTATAAAACAATTGTATACAAGCGAACTAGTTATAGGTACAACAACCATGTGAGAAAGAGCTATCCGGAATGAACCTCCAGTGCTTATGGTATGGGATCAAGCTCGTGCAATGCTCGAGCATGCAGGATGGCTGCAATATCTGAATAGGTTGCAGGGATTTCATGAGGAGCTGATGTTGGAATTTCTGTAGAATTTGTAGAAAGGCAACACCACAATCAGAGGCAGAAGTAAAATAATTTCTGAAGAAACCATAACCAAAGTCACTGGCCATTTGGCTGAAGGAACCAAATGGACAGAAAAACATGTCCTTCTTCACAATGCAATTGAAGTATTCCATGATCCAGGCAAGAAACTGGTGCGAACAGGAAAATGGATTCATCATTCGGCGTTAAGGTAGTCGTGGAAAGAATTGGTCATCATCGTGTGAAGGTACATTACCTGCAACAATCGACATGATGTGGTAAAGCCCCACCAACTGAAACTTCTAGCCATTTTAAAAGAGAAAATTTCAGTTAATTTGTTGTTTTACTTGAATTTCCTATTACATGTTGTTGCATGTTGAGTTAGGATAGCTAAGGACCCACACAAAGTAATCAGTCATCATGGATTGATTAAATTAATTATCATGAACGAACTGGCCCAGCAGTAGTTAACCTTGGACAATGTTGTAAATCCTACTTTGGCTCCACCCCCAGAAAACACAGTAACAGAGCAACAAGGGCCAAGAACCCCATGTCCTATAAGGACACTGAAAAGAAAGAATTCCTCCGTACCCTTGAACCCAGTAAAATGTAGGCACTATGTGCGAGTGAGAGCCCAACAACGTATCCCAATTCAAGTAGATGAGGCTGGACCATCCCGCACACCACCTGCAAGTCTGCAAAATTCCCCTTTGCAAGACTATGAGGAGTAAGTGGCCAGGGTATTTGAAAACATGGGAATATTTGGAGAGGGTAGAGAACAATCTAGGAATGTTGAAGAACATAATTGTACCCACAACCAGTCTGCCCCTTCTAACAGTCCTAGTCATGAGCAAACCCTGCCATTCACTGACTCCGTGGAAAAATAGAGGGAACCAATTCCTTCCATGGAAAAACCCCTTGAAGCAGAGGTACATGAAGAAGAAGTCACTAGAGGAGGAAATCAAACAGCAAACATCGGTCCAGTAGACCCCCCAGCTGAAGAAAATCCTGTATATGAAACCCTGGGAGATGAAAATAAACCAGGTAATATTATTTTTTCTAAGTCCCCTAAGGATGAGGTCTACCCAGAAGAAAACCCAAAGAATGACAATTGTTCAGGAGACACCGTTGTATTGGGATCTCCTGAAAGATAAATCCATGATAAAGAGGAGCTAGGAGGTGAAGCTCCATCGGGAGATATAGTTCCATATGGAACCCTCCCTAATGCTGACACATTACCACCTGTACAGGAACTAGAAGACAATGCAGTTAACCTAACACCAACTAGAACTCCCAAGATAAAGAAGTCCTACAGGGGCAGGCTTAGAAAAATTCGTAAGAAGTATAGGAAACAAAAGCAAATAATTGGGCACCTAAGGTAGTGGTTAAAAGAGGCCATTAGAGCCAGGAATTTGAAAGTAGAAAAAGAGACCACAGGCACACAAATAGAACATTGTTCTAGAAAGGATGTTGAGACCCAAACTGAGGATCTTTTGGCCTATCCAAAGAAAACTCAAACAGAGTCAAGCCTTGTAGAAGACACTGAAATGCAAATTGAGGACCCCTGTGTTTTCTCACGGGAGACCCAAATGAACCACCCTACCATGGATACTGCGGTTCAAACAGATGCTAAAGAGGACATTCTGATTGGTCATCTCATGATTCAAGAGGCAGTTGAAGCTACTGTTCAGACCGATCCCATGGAGACCCTGGAAGGACAAACCCAAACAGAAGAGACACCTGCTTATATTCCCCTTGTCAGGGAGGAATTTATTAACGGACTGCAGAATGAACTACTAAAGGTTCAATAGGAATTAGCCCAGCACAAGGAGGAGGTAGTGCCCTCAAGTATACATCAAGAATTAAAGAAAAAGTTTGAGGCACTAACCATAACTGAGGATGAGACCTTTGCTCAGTACAAGGCTGAACAGAAAAAGGTTGAGAAAGCACGAGAGAAATTACAGAAGGCTAAAGAGTAGTTGGAAACTATCTTCTCTCTTTATTCAGACACCTTGTCATGTAGAGCCCCTGCTACAAATTATGCCTTATTCCTCTTGGAAAGGTTCCTCCTGCTAAAAATCAAAGATGCTAAGGTTGGAAAGCCTGTGGAAATCAAAACCACCTCAGACTTTTTCAAATGCTTTAGAGAACAGGACGAGAAGGTACAACACCTCCTCTGTGAACTTTATATGCACAATTTCTTTCTGGAAGACAACAGGGACATCAACCTTGGCCCCTTTATAGGGGATGTATAACTCCAGGAATTTCTCTCTTTCGCTACTAATCAACTCAAGTGGGCCAAGGCTCACAATACTTTTAGGAGGTGTGAAGAAGGAATTGACCTATGGGTGAGAGGGAAACCAACCAAACCCCTGCAGCTCTTGATTAAACACAAGCAATTCATGAAGCGAGACAGTGTTGTGGGCCAACTGGGGCCATTTCATACAAATGCTATACAAGCTGGAAAGGAGTACTTCCAAGAGATTAAGGAGGAAGCCTTCTCTGAAGCTAGACAAAGATGGGAAGCCTCCAACATTGTTGTTAAAAATCAAGAACCATTTGGATACTAGAACTTTAACGTTGCCTCCTCTCGTTTCTATAAATTGAGTAACATGATTTTGACAATGGGACCTGAATGGATAGGATGTCGGTATAGGACTCCAATCATATGGTATCCTCCAGATAAGTATCGTTGTGATTACACCTTGAAGGATTAAGACATTACCCAGGATTTTTCTATACTAAAGAAGAAAAATGGCTTCAGAAATTATAAGGAGGAGGTATATCCTACCTACTCCCTAACTCAACTACACATCAACTATTTAATTGCATGAGGACATGCAACAAGGTAAGATGGGGAGTATGTTGGGTCAAGAAAAGGGTATATTTTCTCCTCAATAATTTCTTTATTTCTTATTTATCCTTACAGGATTATCTCTATTTATTGATTGAAATAAAGGAAATAACAGTTAAAGTTGGATGAAACAATTGGTAACAAATTAGATAAATCTAGCATAAGAAACTAACTTTTCACTATCCTTGTGTGCAGAAGACGCGGATTGGTCAATAGTCATTCACTTGACAGAGCAGCACCAGGCCGTAAAAGGGAAAGACAGTGTCTGAGGTAGGCAAGGCAGTGAGAGACCAAGTAGACCAATATTATTTCATGATAGAACCAGATTATGTATTGTGAAATCCTCAAGATCCCCTGATCCTGAGGATTCACTTTTATCTAGTTTACTCTTTTAATGTTATATATAAGGCCAAAAGGCAAATGAAAATCATTTCAGACTTATTTAATCTATAATTATTCTTTTTGAGACATATAATACCTCAGTGACACTATAATCTGGTTACTTATGTTAATGAAGAAAGACTGTGTTTGATCTTCACTTATATTCTAAGTATTCCTTAGCAGAGACTTCTGGCAACTCTAAGCCTGGTCAAGAGAAGTTCTACTGCTTTTTATAATATTTCCATTGAATCTTTATTGGTTGTTAATGTTTAGATAACATAATTTCACTTATTGTGAGGATTGATGATTCCAATTCATATTGTTGTTCATTTAGATTCATACTTAGCCATGTGATATATCTGGGTAATGCTTTAATTGGATTGGTTATATTAGTTTTAGTAGTAGATTGTTGTTCATTCTAAGCTATGTTATCGTAGATATTAGAGATAGTATTAATTGATTTCCATAATCCACTTACAGAGAACACTTGTTGTTTAGAAATCATTTATCGTATTTTCTTGCTTGCTATTCAATTCTCAGTTGTCGTTCAATTAGGAAATATCGTTCAATCGAGATTGCCATTCAATTACGATTTTTTGGTCAATTCTGATTTGCTATAGATTATCATTGTTATTCAATTGTTACAATTCTCTTTCTTGATCGAGTGAGTTAGTCTTAATTCTATTCAAAGGTTGCGAAGCGTGATTCTTTGCATTCACATTCAGATTCATTTGATATTAGAATAAGTTAGATGGAATTGCAGAGTGTGTTAAGAGTTCTTTTAGAGTTATTTCTTCCTTAGTTGTTTCTTTCAGAGTTGTGTGAATGGAGTTGAAGAGATAGTTATTAGTGATTACAATGATTTACCATTAGCTAACCTCTGAATTCACTGCATAGATTTTGCTGACGCTATTGAGATAAAAAGACTTACCTCGGGTTGAAAATTAATGTAGGAATTAAGATTGCCTATAAAAAGACATCTTAGTGCACCAAAACTAATAACACCAATGCGATGTTCGCAGATAGCTAGAAAGCTTTGAACAGGGAGTTGGGTAGGCCTACGTCAGAGGAACAGTCAGTAATTGAATTTAATTAAATCTTACAAAAGATAGATGAGACACCTTGGGACTTTGATCAAAGATTGAAATTCTTGAACAGGTAGGCCAATATGATAATCATGGATTCCCAGCATCACGACTGGTATATAACATTTCTCTTTCCACATTTAAGAGTGCCTTTGTCATAGCAGAAGATAGAAACGCAAGCAGAATCCTTGGAGATTGCGATGAGGCTAGATGCCTCGCCTATAAGGGATACAAACCTTCGAGTGAAACATATTCACTCACAAATAGAAATCCTACACTTGGAGTTGCAAAGCCCGAAGAAGGAAAAGGAAACTTAGCTGGAGGTGCACACTAAGTTCTGGTGTTAGAAGTCTAAGAGTCATGGACACGATAAGGACTATTGCTCGGTCTATAAGAACTATATTATTAGGGAAGGATTTTTTTCCCTAAAACCTGAGAATAACATTGCGACGAGCATGAGAGTTGTGCTATGGTGTGCCATCTATCAGGTTACAGGACAACACACCACTGATAATTGCAATTTAATGCAGAAGTTTGTACAACCACTTAGTAGTTGTTTCACAATTTTTGTAAATCTATGGGACATGATGAATGCCATTGTAGAAGCTATGAGCTACTGATGGATAGAACCCATACCTACCAAATGCAGGAAAAAATCGGAATCAGGATCAGGGTTCGAGAGCTGGGCGTGGGGGATTCCAAGGCCGAGGATGAGGAAGAGGTGGTGGACCATGTTGAGGGCGTGGGCAAGTCATCTGTTATAATTGTGGTGAAGTAGGGCACTAAGCGCGAGATTGTAAAATCCCCACGCATCTGTCATGTCAGTATTGCAGATAGTTTGACCATGTTATAGAGGAATTTCTGGTCCTCATGGCAAAGATGCAAGAAAATAATGTGCAATCAAAACAACCTACGTAAAACATCCAAATGATGAGGTTTGAGTGCCGCGAAGAATATCAGAGCATAAATATCGTGCTAAGAAGTGGTATGGTAACTGGTGCAGATAAAGGTAAGTAGCTTGAGGATGAAGGGTGGGTACACAAGGCTGCTGAGAAGGAAGTCGACTTTAACCTTAATCATGCTATAGAAACCTTCATGGAAGCAAAGAAGAACTTTGTTGAGGTCTTTACCTCAGGAAGCCAGGAGAAAAATTTAGAGATTAGTGCGATGCAAGAAGTAGATCCTTCAGTACTAGCTACTTTTTTGAAGACTTGTATGAAGTTACTACACGATCAGACAGTAGTAGAAGGGTTGCAAGAATTAATCAACAAGTGTGAAAATAAAGAAAAGACTCCTACTGAACAGATCACAATAAGAAAGATTGGTAAGAATAAGATGCAAACAAGGCACGAGATGAGGCTAACTACGCAGATAGGTGAATATGAAATGGACCAAGTAATCTTGGATCTGGGGTATGATGTGAATTTCCTGCCTAAGAAGACATGGGAAAGGATGAGGAGACCTATGCCTACATTGGCCTCCTATTCAGCTGCACATGGAAAATCTATAGAATATTATCCCTATGATCCAGGTGGATATTGGTGGCCACCTGCCAAGTCCACCTGGACCCCCACCATTGTCTTTCTCAGCATTTTCAGTTCCCTTAATTGTAGCACAAATTACTATTTTTAGCAGTTTTTCGGGTCCTGAACTTCCAGAGCCCATTCCAACAATGATAGTGCTCGGATAGATCTTTCTAATGAGCTATTGTACGCGTCAAACAGAGATCATATGCCAAAGTTACGACCCCGGGAAGTTGATGTACCAATTTACCCCAAACGGGGCCCACAGTTTGGTGTTTCATCTCCTAGGGTTAGGTTTTGGAATGTTAAGGGTTTTTCCATTGTTTCTCAACAATAAATAGGCCTTCGAGCCTCATTGTAACACAGTTCAGAGGCATGTAGCCATCACATCTCTTCTCAGAGATAAGCTACCATCGCCCTAGCTGGTTGATTTCCATTTCTGGTTGTAAGCTTATTTCAGTATTTTCCATTAATGAAATGAAGTATTATTTCCGCTGCATCTTTGTGTATATGGTTATCTCTGTAATTTGTTGCGTTCCTGTTTAAATCCGGATCAGTGGTATCAGAGCGGTCTGCTTTTTCTCTGTTTTTCTTTGCATGTCCCCAACAAGGTCGGGATATAAGGAGTTAGGGCTTGAACTGGTTGAACCTTTGCAAGACCAGCCTCGCAAATCCCGACGGCCTCCCATGGCGGACGAGAAGAAAGACGAGGGGGCAGGAGATCCCATCAAAATCTTGCTCGAAGAAGCCCTCGAGCGACAACGGAACGCGATGATGGACAGCTTTGCCCAGATCCTTCAGCGGCTACCCAGAAGCGGCGCATCGGCTTCCAGCAGCTCCCCTGGAAACACCACACCCTTTAAGGTACAAGTTAATTTTGAAATCCCCATATTCGAGGGTCAGATAGACGCCGATGCCGTAGATAAATGGTTAAATCTGCTAGAGGGTTATTTTTCTGTTCATGAATTTTCGAGTCGGGTAAAGATTGTTTTTTCTCTTCTCAAAGCAGCCCCCCACGTCAAGGACTGGTGGGAAACCTACTGCGAGCAGAAGGATGAAAGTATTGGCTCACTATTTTCAGCCGCACCCACCTGGGATTCGTTCCGGGATGCCATCAAGGAGCAGTACTACCCTGTCGGAAGCTATGAGGATGAATACATAAAGTGGACCACGCTGCGGCAGGGAAGGGACCAAGACGTGCCGGAGTTCACCAATCTTTTCCATACCCTTCGCACAAAGTTGGGTATCAAGGATTCGGAGCAACATTTGATACTCAAATACCGCGGCTGCCTGCACAAGTACATCCAGGAAGAAATACAATTCCTAAACATCCCCTCGCTCGGCGCAGCATACCGATATGCCGTCAAGGTCGAGCAGAAGTTTAAACAAAAGAAGCGAGACTTTGGATCTGCGAATCCAAAGCAGGGGAAAGGTGCCCCTAAACCACAGAACAAAGGACAGAGCCAAGGCGGGATAGCCCAAGACAACCAGCCGAAGCTGCAAGCAAAGAACAACGCCGCGAAGCCGAGAAAGGACACTGGAAAATGGTGCGAGTTCCATAAGAGCTCCACTCACAACACAAGTGAGTGTCGGGCCAAGCAGTCACTGGTGGCTGAGCTAAAGGTTTCAGAATCAGATGCATGTTCCGACTCTGAGTCAGAACCCGATAAGGGGTATGAAAAAGGGAAGCAGATCATTGATGCGGATCCCAGCGCCACTGTTGCTACCGCAAAGATCCAGAAAAATGAACCCGAAGATCCAAAGGAGGAGGAGCGTCTCTTCCACTCCCAGATGTGGGTAAAGGGCTCCCCGATACAGTTCATTGTTGATAGCGGGAGTCAAAAGAACCTCATTTCGGCAGAGGTCGTGAAGCGGTTGGGCTTACCGACCACAGCACATCCACAACCATACACCATTGGGTGGCTTCACCAAGGGCGAGATCTTCGCGTGAGCCAGCAGTGTCGCCTTCCATACAACATCAAGCCCTTCACGGATGAGGTATTGTGTGACATTGCTCCCCTTGAAGTTTGTGATGTATTACTAGGACAACCATACTTGTGGAAGCGACATGCTGTGTATGAATCAAGGCCCCGTGCTGTTATTATTACATTGGGAAATAAGTTGTTCAGGATACCAGAGGTAGCACCACCTGCCGCCATCTCTTTGATTACTGCAAAACAATGCAGTAAGATCATTTCCAAAACCAGGAAATTTGTTTTCCTGATGATACGCCCTCAAGGGAAGAAGAAGACAGTGGCCGCGGCCTCCAAACGGGGTCCCTCTGCACGACAGCTACAGATGGACAAGATTGTGGAGGAGTACGAAGACATCTTCACCTCCCCGGCAGGGGTTCCTCTGCACTGTCAAGTCAAGCACTCCATCGATCTGACCCCAGGTGCGCCGCTACCAAATGGACCAATTTATCGGCGCTCCGTTCTGGAGAACAATGAAATCAAGAGGCAGATTCAGGAGCTCCTGCAGAAAGGCCACATCCGTCCGAGTTCATCACCCTGTGGGAGCCCGATCGTGTTGGTACAGAAGAAGGATGGGACGTGGAGACTCTGTATTGACTATCGGGCGCTGAACAAGATCACTGTCCGTAATAGGTACCCGATCCCGCGGATTGATGACCTCCTAGACCAACTAAAGGGGGCGAAATATTTCAGCAAGATCGATCTGAAGTCAGGATATCACCAGGTACCAATCGAACCCTCAGATGTGTGGAAGACTGCCTTCAAATCCAAGGAGGGCCTCTTCGAATGGTTGGTCATGCCTTTTGGATTGACAAATGCTCCTGCAACCTTTATGAGGCTAATGGATGACATCTTGCGGCCATTCACCAACTCCTTTGTAGTAGTATACTTGGATGACATTCTGATCTTCAGCCAGAGTTGGGAAGAGCACCTCCACCACATCCGACAGGTTCTCCAAACACTGCGGCAACACAAGCTATGTGCCAATTTGGAGAAATGCACTTTTGGCATGACCGAGGTTCAGTATCTGGGATACATCATTGATGAACAGGGGGTGCATGTCGATCCAGCCAAGGTCCAAGTCATTCGGGATTGGCCCTCTCCAACCACTCTAACAGAGCTCCGCAGCTTTCTAGGTCTTGCCAACTTCTACCGCAGGTTTGTGCTGGGGTTTTCTCATATTTCTTGGCCCTTGAGTCAAGTCACCAAGGGAGGGGCGAAAGCAAAATTCTTTTGGTCTGAATCTCAACAGAAGGCATTCAGGGAGTTGAAGGATCGCCTCTGCATGGCACCAGTGCTCGCGTTACCAGATTTACAACAACCATTTGAGGTCGAGACAGATGCCTCTGACTATGCTATTGGGGCAGTCCTTACTCAACATGGACATCCAGTGGCATATCACAGTGAAACGCTTTCAGACACAGTCCGGAAGTACCCCACTTATGATAAAGAGATGTATTCCATTGTACAGGCCTGCCGACAATGGAAGCATTACATTTTGGGGAAGGAAACGGTCATCCACACAGACCACCGACCCCTGCAGTTCATACAGACCCAAGGGAAATTGCCGAATGATCGACATCAGAAGTGGTCTACATACCTGCAACAGTTTCACTTGAATATCAAGTATAAAAAGGGCAGCACCAATAATGTTGCAGATTGCCTCAGTCGACCACCGATCATGGCGCTAACCACCGTGCTCAACTCTTGTGGGCACGAGACTTCTGATTGGCCACTTCTCTACAAAAGCGACCCAGAATTCGGCCACACATACCAGACACTCTTGGAGGGTCGGCATGTTGCAGATTTTCACCTCCAGGATGCCCTATTATGCCACCTCGGTCACCTTTGTGTTCCTTCAAGCGAGCGTGCCAAGATGATTTGGGAAGCACACTACAGTCGGGCTGCTGGGCATTTCGGGGTCGAGAAAACAGTGGCAGTACTGCAAAATTATTTCTATTGGCCGAATCTTCGACAGGATGTTGGGAAGTACATCCGATCATGTACTGCCTGTGCCATTGCCAAACCGACCATTAAGAAGCAAGGCCTCTATACCCCGTTGCATACCCCTAGTCGACCTTGGGAATCCATCTCCATGGATTACATGTCAGGCCTTCCTTCCACTAAGCATGGAAATGACTGTGTTTTTGTGGTCGTCGACAGGTTCTCGAATATGGCCATTATGGTGGCCTGCAAGAAGAATATCACAGCAGAAGCCACTGCTAAACTCTTCTTTGAATGAGTGTGGGTGCACTTTGGGATCCCACAGTCTATCATCTCAGATCGGGACAGTCGGTTTCTCAGCACATTTTGGTCCAGTCTCTGGTCAATGCTGGACACCAAACTCACGAAGTCCACAGCCTTCCATCCTCAAACTGATGGCCAGACAGAGGTTGTCAATAGGATGATTGTGCACATTCTGCGCATGTATAACTCAAAGCATCCACGCACATGGGACGAGAGCCTCCCCTATGTTCAGCACAGCTACAACCGAGCCCTTCATAGCTCTATTGGCCACAGCCCTTTTCAGGTGGGTTTGGGATTCCAGCCACTATGCCCCATTGATGTGGCCATGCCACTTGCAGCTACTCACATGAATTCAGCTCATGTCCAGTCCGAAACAGATAAGGCCACCAGCTTCATTGAGCGCATCCAACATATTCGCCAGCAGGTCCATGACATTCTTGAGAAATCAAATGCCAAGTACAAGCAGCGACATGATCAACATCGGGTGCCACACAAGTTTCAGGTGGGCGACAAAGTCTGGTTGCATTTGCAAAAGGAACGCCTTACTGGAGCCTATCGGAAATTGAGACCACTCCGATATGGTCCTTACACCATTACTAAGGCTATGGGAGACAATGCATTTGAGCTCAGCATTCCCCCATTCCTTGGCCTGCACCCAGTGTTCAATGTGGACCGCCTTCGGCCATACTTTCCACCATTGCTAGACACATCCGACATTGCAGAACAGCTCAAACCCACAGAATTAAATCCAGATTGCATGGAACAAGCTGCAACTGATCGGATCATGGACACACAGATCAAGAACACTCGCCAACAGAATATCCAACTGTATCGAGTTGTCAAAGCAGGCCAACTCCTTCAGCAGGGCAAGTGGCTCACCAGGGAACAAGTTCAGCAGAAGTTTCCTCATCTCATGGAGGAACTCAACGCAATGGGGACCATTGCTTCCTAAGGGGGGAGGAATGATCCAGGTGGATATTGGTGGCCACCTGCCAAGTCCACCTGGACCCCCACCATTGTCTTTCTCAGCATTTTCAGTTTCCTTAATTGTAGCACAACTTACTATTTTTAGCAGTTTTTCGGGTCCTAAACTTCCGGAGCCGTTTTGAGGCCCTAAACGACGTTTTTTGGGGAATCCAGGGGCAACATGGGTCCATAGAATGGACCGATGTTGCCCGTTCCAACAATGATAGTGCTCGGATAGATCTTTCTAATGAGCTATTGTACGCATCAAACGGAGATCATATGCCAAAGTTACGACCCCGGGAAGTTGATGTACCAATTTACCCCAAACGGGGCCCACAGTTTGGCGTTTCATCTCCTAGGGTTAGGTTTTGGAATGTTAAGGGTTTTTCCATTGTTTCTCAACAATAAATAGGCCTTCGAGCCTCATTGTAACACAGTTCAGAGGCATGTAGCCATCACATCTCTTCTCAGATATAAGCTACCATCGCCCTAGCTGGTTGATTTCCATTTCTGGTTGTAAGCTTATTTCAGTATTTTCCATTAATGAAATGAAGTATTATTTCCGCTGCATCTTTGTGTATATGGTTATCTCTGTAATTTTTTGCATTCCTGTTTAAATCCGGATCACCCTAAGGGGCACTTATATGGTGTAACGGTCGATATTGAGGGCGCAAGCGCATTGGCTGACTTTGAGGTCATTGAAATAGTTGATGATAGTAACCCATACCCCGCATTGCTAGTAATTTACATGCTATTGATATGAACGGGGTAATCAAATTGAAGAAGCGGAAGATGACATTCAAAAAGAAGTCGTTTAGGGTTGTAGTACCACTAGGCCCTGCAAAAGTAACACGTTATATTGGACTTGTTCGTGACTTTGTAAAAAGTGACAATGATCTAGACCAGATATACAAGATAACAGTGTGAGATGAAGATTGGATCAATCGTACAGTTGATACACGAATTTCTTGGTACAGGGATAGCTCATGCACCTCAGATTCGGATGAAGAACTTGAACACTGGCAGAGTAGGCTGCATGAAGTATCTATGCTCCGTTGTTATATGATGACCAAATCACTGCGGTGTGTCTCGACTTAGGTAAAAAATCTTCCACATTATCATGGTTTGACTGATGTGGAGTTGTTTCTAGATGAATTTGAAAGGTAAGTACCAGAATAACACCGCTTCCAGGCACTGGAATTAGCATTGAGCACTATGCCTGCTCACTAGTGGGGTACACACAAGGAAAACTTTGTGGGATGGGAGGAATACTGAAGGATGATGAAGTTGAGGTTTGGATACACTAACACTCGGATGAGAGAAAAATACAGCGGAAAGGATGATTTGTGTGATCATTTGGCACGATGGACTAAGGCCTGGGGAATAGAACCACAACCAGAATGGGTGCACATTTTCTGTCATAACTTAGATACAATCCCAATGAACTAGTATTTGGAGACAAAGCTTTGTCCTGGAACTATTGAATGGGACATTTTAACGGAGAGTTTTCTATTAACTTTCAGCTTTGAGGATGGGTTTGAGAGCATTGATGAAGTTCTCTAAGAGATCAAAGTATCTATATTCAAAACACCAAAGGAACCGCTAGAATGGGCTCAGCTCAATTGGAGTACATAGCTGTGACATGCGCTGGAGTGTTATAATGTGATTGTTGAAGAAGAAGAAGAAGATCTACGAAATATTACAATTCCAGAGACAAAAGGACATCACAAAGTCGAAGGACCAAAGGTGGCGAACCTAGATATATTAGAACCTTTGAAAACTCGACAAGTAAACATTGGGTATGAGGCAGAACTTAAGTTCGTGAACATATGAGACTATTGGGATGAGGATACATTTGATAAGGTAGATGAGCTGCTATGAAAGTACCAGGATTTATTCCCAACGAAGTTTTCATATTTGAAAGGAATCATTGACATTTAGGTGTTATGAAGATTATGTTGAAGCTAGATGCAAACCCTGTTAAGCAGAGGCCTTATCGGTTGAACCCAAAGTAAAAAGAGAATGTGTGCCAAGAACTGGATAAAATGTTGGATGCCAGTATTATTGAGACAATAGAGTAATTAGATTAGGTAAGCCCAATGGTGGTCCAAGAAAAGAAACAGAAAGACGAAATTTGTATATGTGTAGATTTGATAAAGCTGAATGATGCATGCATGCATCATCTATTTCTGACACCGTTACTGATGAAGTATTAGAGAACATTGGCAGACAAGAGGCTTATTTGTTCACTGATGGATTTTCATGATATCATCAAATAAAGATCACGATGGATTGGGGTTGCTTTCAATATACATTCAAGCCATTTGGATTGAAGAACGCACCTCCAATCTTTTCCCGAGTTGTGATCGCGGTGTTCAAAGAGTTTATTCATAAACTTCTAGAGGTCTATTTTGATGATTGGACTGTGCTTGGGTTGGTGAAGCACCATGTTGCAAGTTTGTGCCTTATGTTGGATATATGTCAAAGGTATCAGATCGCACTAAACTTGAAGAAATGCATATTCTGTGTGCCCTTTGGGATTTTTCTTGACCATGTCGTATGTAAACATGGATTGATGGTAGACCTTGTGAAGATGGCCGTAATTATGAATTTGGAAGCTCCGAGGAATGTGAAACAACTACGCATGACATTGGGGCACACTAGGTATTACAGGAAGTTTATCAAGGCATATGCTCAAATAACTGCACCGATGGAGAAATTATTGAAGAAAGATGTGATGTTTTGCTAGGATGAAGACTGTCAGCGTGGTCTAGATGTCTTGAAGAAAAAATGGTGACTGTGCCTATTTTTGTGTTTCCAGTCTAGAAGAAGGAATTCCATATGCATGTAGATGCCTCTTGCATTGCGCTAGGAGCATTATTAACCCAGGCAGGTGAAGGGGAGATTGATCATCCAATAGCCTTCGCAAGTAGAAGGTTATCAAAAGCTGAGAAGAATTACTCAACTATAGAGCGTGAAGGGTTGGCGATAGTCTACGTGCTGTAAAAGTTTAGGCATTATTTGTTGGGAGGACACTTTTAAATGTAGACAGATCACTCTACATTGAAATACCTGGTCAATAAGCTTGTCTTGGAGGGGAAGATATGTTGATGACTACTGTTGTTTCAAGAAGATGACTTTGAAGTGTTTTTGAAGCCTAGAAGGCTGAATGAGGGACCAGACCATCTGTCAAGGATTGAAACGGGCGAAGAACCCAATAATTTGGAGGAAGGATTTCCGGATGCATAGCTCTTTGCAGTATGTGTTGCGGATGACCATTTTGCTGATATAATTTAGCTTTTAACCACAGGAACAAATCTAGAAGGCTATTCTATGGAAAAAAGGAGTTAGTAGTCTGTGCTACAGATTTTTCAGTGATTGCGGGTCATTTGTATAAGATGGGAACAGATGAGATGCTATGAAGGTATGTTCCCGAATTTGAATGCGCTAGTATCGTAGATGAAGCACATGGAGGAGTGGCAGGAGATCACTATGCTGGAAAAGAAACCACGAAGAAGATTTTGCGCACTCAGTTATGGTGGCTGACATTACACAGGGATTCTAAGGTATACTGCAAGGCATGTGATGATTTCCAAAGGATGGGGAAGCCTTCACGAAGGGATGAATTTCCTTTAAATCCCCAAGTTTTATTGTAGCTATTTGATAAATGGGCAATTGACTTTATAGGACCAATACAACCACTAGATAAGAAGTCAGGCTCGCGATACATCATTACTGCAACAAAGTATTTAAGAAGATGGGCGGAAGCACAACCAGTGAAAGATTTTACAGCTGTTACTGCCACGAAGTTTTTGTTTGAGTATGTATTAACGCAGTTTGGATGCCCTAAGCTATTGATGAGTGATAGGGGTACACATTTCTTGAATGAAACGATGAGTGTGATTCTTGAAGAACTCTAGATCTATCATCAAAAGAGAACACCTTATCACCCATAAGCGAATGGAGCTGTGGAAGCTTTTAACAAAATTTTGGAGAATGCATTAATGAAGGTTTGCAACACACAGAGGAATGAATGGGATGTGTGCATCTCGGGAGTGCTATGGGCATATAGGATGACCTATAAGAAGTTGACAGGCCAAAAATCGTTTAGATTGGTTTACAGAATTGAGGCAGTAATGCCTATGGAGTATATTGTTCCTAGTTTACGTATTGCAGCTTTGACAGATATGGTAGATCACGAGACCGTGGAGGAGCAGCTCGCGTAGATCATGGAGTTAGAAGAAGAATGATTTCTTGCAGGATCTCACCAACAAGTGAAAATTGAACGCGAGAAAGCATAGCACGATAGGCATATTAGGCTACACACTTCTAAGAAAGATGATTTAGTGTTGCTATATGACAGTAAGTTCAGCAAATTTCCAAAGAAATTTCAATTGAACTATTTGGGGCCATATGTTGTTAAGGAGATCACGAACAGTGGCACAGTTCATCTCGCGAAGTTGAATGGAGAGTCGTTCCCTAGGAAAGTGAATGGAGGTAGGTTGAAGCTGTACATAGGGGATCCCACACCTGCACAATGACTATATGGAAGCAGGACAGTCTTAGTAATCTAGGCAGCTGCAAGGGATTACAGGACTATAAACTACGCTACCTAGCGGGGAGAAAAACATGAAAGGGAGGTTACGCGATGGAAGACAAAAGTGTGATAGGAGAAGCTACACTAGATGAGTTGTACCATGGAGGATGGTGTCGTGCAGATGGATCCAAAAGTAGCCATTGTAATTACTATTCATAATTTGATGTCCAAAAATCCATTAAGAGGAGTAGGTAGGCACCATTTATGGTGAAACTATTTGAAGATCTACCACCAAAGACGCATTTATGATTAGAAATTGGAGGGAACGGTCGGATTTTAATTCAAACCTCCCTATAAATTGAGCATGTTCATCTGCCGAAGAAAACTTTGCCATCTAAGAATTGTGAGTTGTGCTGTCTTGAGTTTATGATTCATTAGTTTTTGGAGAACTTAGCTTTTAGCCCATTATTTGCAACCTTACCTGAGTGGAACCAGAAGATCATTCTTGCCAAGATGTCCATGTCGGTCAGTTCAGAAGTCGTTGTTTCTTAAGCAGAAGGACCTAAGGTTGTGTCTATGGAAGCTATGCCTACTATACCTATGGCACCAAGGTCACCTAGGCCAAATAAGTTAGCGCAAAGGAGAAACAGAAGAAACCTACGCTGGTGAGACATTCACCAAGGAAGAATATGGAGGTTTGACAAAAGGAGAAGAAGGGTGAGAAACCAGAAACAGTTATGGGCTTGGAGGAAGAGGAATTCCAAGGAGTGGAGGAATTGGATGTTGAGGAGATCAAGCCTATCACACGACTCTCAGAGTATATCCCTCGATGGAAAGGGAAGGCCAAAGTTACAAAAGACCCTAATTCTGGAAAGTTTACAATCTCGACAACCCTGTTGCAAGAACAGGTGGAGTTTGAAGGCATAGACTTAGAGCGCATTCTAGTGCTAAAGATGGAGGACTCGGATCTCACAGACCACAAGAGATTCCTGCATTTGGCTACTAGCAAGTGCAAGAATAAGATCTATTATGAAGAGACGGTAGTTACACGGTTGGAAACCAGGAAGAGGGTCATAGGTGTTGAGTAGGCTCAATTGATGCACATGCTCTACATACCACATTTTCATAGATCAATAATCAAAAGGGTGTGTGTGCACCACATCCTCCTGCTAGTGCACCATAGGTACCTATGGCTTGGGGAGCCCATCCCGATCACATATATGCTAATTCATCAGATAATGAAGCTACCTTACAAGGGAACAGACCCTGCCAAGGACTTTGGAGGGAAAAGTGGAGAAAAGGAGTTAACAGATAAGGTGAAGGTGGAATTTGGTCTCGTAAAGAAGTCATGTGGATATTCTATCCACTCTATTTAAGACCAGGTGGTGCAGTTCGAGGCCCAAATACTTGCTGGGAAAATCATGAGGAAATGTCGTGCGGATGAAGTTTCGGCGCCAGTGGTATCATCAGCTGCCTAGTGCACTAAAGGAGTTTAATATAACTAGGCGAAGTATTTGTGCAAGGAGTTCCTCAGGAATTGTCGCAAAGCTCAGGAGGATAGTAAGCTCTTCCATTATGTGTGGCTTCTACTGTCAATAGTCTTAGTAGCATGGAAATTGCTAGAGGACAGCCAGTTTCCTCCACAGGCGGATAACTTAACAAAGGTAGCGAAGTTTGCTTCGCTGTGGGAAATAAAGGACCTAGAGAGGATCAAAGAATAAAATATTCTCTGGATATTGATGGAGATGGATCTTCAGCCAATCATGAGTCAATAGCCACTCTTGTCCCCAACTCTATACGAGAAAATGAAAGTCTTTGTGTAGTTCAAGGCTCATTTCCCCAATGTATCAATTAGGACGCGAAAGGACCCTAAGATTACATAGCAAGCTACCATACTTAGTCTCAGTGACAGACGTATAGGAGATCATGAGTAGTTGGCCAGCAGAGTGGCGCAAACCCATAGACCTTGAAGTAGGTACGAGCAAGGGTGCTAAGAGCTCTATTGTGCAGTCCACCATTGTGCAGAAATGTAAAAAGGCAACATAGAAGGAAACATGGGCTCTGGCTGCGTAGAAGAAGAAAGAAGCTGCTGACAAGGAAATTGAGGAAAAAGAACGCACTATGAAGGAGCGTGCTAAGAAAGAGCATGCTGCAAAAGAGTGTGCTGAGAAAGAACACACAGCTATAGAAGAAGTCAAAGAATCAACTTCGCAACATACATATGAGAAGGAACTCTGAGGACATGAAGGAGGTGGTGGCGAGGAGAAGAGCACTCCCTTCATAGTAAAGAAGCACAAAAACGAGACCTGTTGGGCCTAGTAAGAAGCATAAATTAGATAAGCAGGCACGCATCAACTCGATGATCCTCACAGAAGGGGATCTTGATGAAATCGGCGACAAGCTCATAGATACCACAACAGATTTGTGATAGCAGTTTGAACAACAATATATGAAGACACTGGGGAGAATCCAAAAGGATCAACATGAGTTGTAGATCCAGACCATCAGGGTTCAAGCAAGCGTTAAGCAAGCGAGTGAGGTACAAGTGAGCCTAGCTCATGGGAGCGGGATAGTAGCAGAGCTGGAACAGACTCTGGACCTCAGATTCATACCTTTACCAGAGGAATCTATTTGTGTAGAATCAGATGAGGACCACGTTGTGTTAGGTACATTGAAAGACATGGGAGTCAAATTGGTTGCGTTGCCGCTTCAGACCCTCCATGTGCTGCATCAAGGGGTTTTAGACGAGCTAAGTATTAGAGAGCAGCGTCCCTTTGCAGTCATCACTGAGTATAAAATAAAAAATTAACAGATTCTTGCGAGAAAGCTCAGGATCTGAAGGAAAAGGAGGAGCTGCAGACACAAAGTCAGAGCGTGGATACAACAATAGAGAAAACATGCAAGATAGTGCCAAAGTTGAACATCCCGGAGGATGTTGAAGCTACAACAAAAGTTGGAACATTGGTTATTGCGGTCTGTGCATCGAAGGATGATATCGGCATAGTAACTTTCGATTTCTAGATAAAGATCTCAGCATTGTAGCTGAATTTGCAGCCCACCACTCTACTAGAGGTTCGGGAACAACATGAAGCAGTGATCAAAGAAAATATTGGCACATTTGATACCGTAGTCACAGACTATGCAATGATGTTTGAGCAATCCATGGAGTTGTGGAAGAACTTGCAGGAGGACCCGAACTTCAAGAGGCTCAACACCGATGTTAGGGAGACATAGCATAAGTATGATGAATTCCAATTGCGCACACTTTGGTGCCAGCACAATGCCTCATGAAATTGCAAGAAGGCAAGTGGCTGCAAGCACAGATGAAAGAGCTATAGAGGAGAGAGGTCGTTTTGAAGGCCAGATTACAGCCATGGATAGAGGAAGCCTGCTAGCTCACTCTATCGCTTTAGGAAAAATTAAAGGTACTGCAGCAGACTCTGAGAACAATGTGCCTAGCAATGGAAGGCCTGACAACAGAGTAGTTGGTAGAGGAAGTGTAGCAGGCGGTGGTGTGGAGCGCTGCTGATATAGCAGCATTACAAATCGAGCTAGGTGGTCTCTACAACAAGATTGAGGTGCCAGCTGAGTGATTCAACGTAGATTGACCATATTTGTGTTTGGGGCCTTTTGGGATAAGGTCCATAGGGTCATTTTTTGGTTAGTTTAACCCAATTTGGTAAAAGTTATGTAAATTTTGTAAAGTCTCCGCAAAATGTAGATGTGGAGTGCATAGCTAGATAGAAGTCAAAGGGGATTTAGCCCCTTGTTTGGGTAAGTTGTAGGTCAGTTGTTGAGACTCGCCCATGGTTTGTGGACCATGGCATTGTATTGAATATATATATATATATATATATATATAGTTGAGTCATAGCGAGTCTAAGAGGTAGCTAAGAAAGGACAAGTCAAGAAAGATATTGTTTTGGGAAAGTGCTAAGGAAGGAAGGCTCTACTTCCTGTACTTAGGTGAAAGGAGAAGGCTCCTGCAGCTGAGTGAACAGGAGGTCTTCGTAAGTCCACAACTAAGTGCGTGGACCCCTGCAGCTGAGTGCGCAGGGCGGAGAAGTATGTAATTGAACGCTGGAACTGAATAAAGATTGATTTTGGAGAAATACTTTGCATCTTAGTATTATTGTGAATTTTGTTTATTATGTCACTCAATAATGTGTTCTCTATGAAATAATTTGTACATGTTGCGTGAATCTATAATATTTATGCATGAATTAAGTGATTATCTGGTGTCGCGAAGATAAATGTTGAATCTATTATGGTTTCTGGCGAATTGGGTAGATCTGCACGAAGGCGGATCTAGGATTATTAATTAGTTCGTGAAAGTGGATAGTTTGCCTCTTTAGGGTCTCCAAAGACTAACCACAGACTTTTGCGAAGGTCTAGAAGTTGTTTTCCTAGAGTTACAATATCAAGCAATAGAAGGATACCGATCTGCACGAAGGCAGATCTGAGCTACAAGGGATTAAAGACCACTTATCACACTATCTCTGGATGTAGAAACCTAGTTCTAGCATCCCCCAATACTGCTTCAGGTGAGACTGCAGCCTGCGCAATGCAGGTTGTTGCCAAAAGGGCCAGCAGTTAGGGTTTTGTTGGTTGGTGCAAATAACTCTAAACCTGGGTCAAGACCCCTTAAGCCAACACATTTAATTATCTCTTGAAAAATGTTCATCTCCTTGCAATGCTTCTTTATTTCTTTCTTTTAAGTATGTTTCATAGGTGCTAATGGCTGCTAGCTTATTTACTAAGTGCATCTGCCATTTTGTTTTCATTTCTCTTGATGTGCTTGATTTCAAAATTGAATTCATTAATAAGGGATATCCATATCAATTGTCTATTATCAAGCTTGGGTTGATCAGATAAGAAATTAATCCTACTATGGTATATCTGTAATACCCTCATCCCAAATCTACCCAAGTAATTGGCCAACTAGGGTAAATATGTGATGAGCGGCCATTATAATTGGATTCAAACTCCTATGTCACCTTAAGGAAGTGGAATCGATAGAAACACATCACACAAACCTTCCACATCAGTAACATCACTCCCAGGTGCCATCCCAACCACTCAGGTAACTAGCCCCTCAGGCCAACTGAAGTTTTATACCATTACACCCTCTAACACTCCCTTGATATGGACAAGCATGCATCCAAGAGGCTCCATATGCTCCCACAACATGGGTATGCATGTGTTTGGAGACTTTTCTCGTTATACCTCTGCCTCTAACCTTGGGATTTGTGCCACCATTTCAGGCCCGAAGCCGAGGTCATTGCTCAGAACTCAATGACACTTTCAAAATTGAATGATAACAATAGAGTAATGATACAAATGCAATTTATTGAACAAGGACTTGACTGGACCCCTACAAGCCATGATAGGAATTTCATCAAACATGTCACAAATATGTAATCTACAGGTTTAAATAACAAATATGAGCATAGGGGTGTCATACTTATCTGAGAATCGCTAAGAAGAATTGTTCCCTTATATCATTAGCTGCATTAACATCTATTAATTCATAGTTACATTGTTCATTAATTTACAAATAAAAATATGAGGAGAGCCATACATCATCACTGTCATAAAACATGCTTATAACCAACATAATAACAACAAAAATATCAAGGATACATTAACCATAGAATCCACACATAAACTAGTAAATTTACACATAAGATATCAAGGAAAGAACCTCTTATTAATGAATGCAGAATCCAACCGGTGATGGGACTACCACCTTCCACCCGACCTGTTATACTCCTATACCAATAGGTGTCATATTTCATGATTGACTGGTTGAGCTCTGTAATATGTTCATCCTTTTCCTTGTTGCAAAGGTTTCCATATAATCAAAAACTTTTAAAAATATAAAGAGAGTATACCCTAAAAGAAAAATCAAAGGGTAAAAAGAATAAGATGGTCAAAAAAGTGAAAGAAATGAACCCCAAACAAAGAAAGACCAGGAAAGTGTGCAAGTCCAAAAAGCCACTACCTTTTAATTTTCTATAAACAAAGCATTGTGTGCAGCTTGTTAAATTCATGCCACAATTGATGAATGGCCAAACAGCTTAATCTTGGCCAATTCATGTTTGAATTTCCTGTTTTAGAGATAGAGAATAAAATCTGTCCAAACTATTTAATCTTGGCAGATAAGTAGATAGGTAGAGAAGCAAAGAAGCTCAACTACTTAATTTGAGCCCTTGGAAGTAATAAGTGCAGACTTAGGTAGGCTTACAATGCAAAGAAGAGAACAGTTGATGAGGGTTTGCTAGTCCAAGTGCACCCAAGTAAAGAGAAGAAAAAATGTTAGGAAAAGTAGGCTGGGTAGGTAGATTGGTGTTGCAGAAACATACTTGTGATTGATTTTGTCTCTAAAAGATGTGTTAATATTATCCCTATCATAAGTGCAAGGCAGATATTTTGATGCATCTCAAGCGAGGCAGATTCATAACTAACTTCCCTTCAGGTTTTTTCCCCCAAAACATTCACTAACTCCCCCCAAAGGTATTAATATCTGCTTAATATCCTTGAACCACTCATTCCGTTTCAAAGTGATTGCCTAAGTAAAAATCTGTTTTACTTAAAGGATAGTCATATTTCTCATATAAAACCACTTTCCCCTTTTGCCTAAGTTTTTTTTTAATGTTATGGCTTAGCGCTTTCCATTGCATCTTTTCATATTAATTTTTTAACATTTATTATATCAACTCCCATACATTATTTCCCAAACCTGTATTATATATAAAAATACATTAAAAATCCCCAAATATTAATATTCCCGCCCCCCGGTTAACTATAACCATATTCACTATTTAAATCAGGGATTAATAGATTCATTTGGAATTTGTTAATAACCTAAACCCTCCATGCACAAATGGGATTAATTAACCTCTGGTTAATTAATAACCAAACTATCCCCAACCAATAAAAACAGTCCCGATATGATTTATTAACGTTGATTATATCGGTCCCACACCAATAACTCTCCGCCATCACCGCTGAGCACCCACCGTCCGATCAACCCTCATCCATCCAACGGTTCAAAATCATTTCGCAACCCCATCCATCGCTAATGTTTAAGTTGCGGGGAACCGGTGGTTTTGCCGCCAGTAGAAGTCCACGTGTTGCGTTCCCGCTTGATCGCTTACCCTCCACCCAACACCGCCCAGCCCGAAAAGCGGTGCGGGCCAAACCGCTTACCGCCATCATCCATCCTTCCACTGACGTCATTCGCCCTCTGCTAACGTCACCTGCTATGTCATCTATACCCTACCCCCGTTGACATCATCCATCTTGCTTATAAAAAAATTTCTCGCCAAAGATTCTTTTTTGTCGAATAAAAGGGAAAAGGTCATTTTTTCTTTGTTTTTCTACATACAGCGGCCCGCGTGCCCCAGGTGTCAAATCGGCCGAAATCAAATTTTTTAGTTTCAAGCCGCCTCCAACCAGAAAAGCTCCAACAACAAGCTTGTGGCCTCAACCAAGTTGCCATTTTAGAGTCTTCTTCCTTTTAATACAGTTCGAACCAGCGCAGAAGGACTTTCGAGCTCGCAGAAAAAAGAAATAAAGAGATATACAAGGATATTTTGTTACCCTAGCCAGTGGGCCTTCAGAAATATGAATGGCCGAAGGAAAGGCAATAAGGAGACATGTTAGCAGTTCTATTTTTCCAGACAGCGGTGTGCAGGGGTCAGTTCAGCATTAAAGAGCATCAAAACAAGTCAAAGAGTATCAGTTCAAGCATTAAAGTGTATCAGACGAGCATTAAAAGTATCAGAGAAAAATTAAAAGTAGTAGATTAGAATTAAAGAGCCCATTTAAGACAGGCAGTCGGTGCAGAGCTACTACAGAAGATAGTTGCAAGCCGAACCCTAAAGGCCTGCCTTCAGTACAACATCAGTTAGCTGCTTCTATTTCACTTGTAAATTATTTTAGGTTAAACCTAGATATTATCTCACAGCTGTTATGAGATATAGGTTGTACATATCTTGTTGTATAAATACCCCCTCCATTAGAGAATTGGGGTGGTCTGTGGTGTGTGGATTTCTTAGACTGTGCTGTAATACTAAATTATTTGGAATACAAAGCTGTTGGAACCAACTGTTGTCTGGCCTACTGGATGAAGAAATGAAGCAGAGGACTTGTCACAGAATTCATGAATCAACCTCCGTATCAATAAGTCCCCTATATCTTGTGTTTTACAGTTTTCTGGTTTACTATATCATCTGTGTTTCATAATCTGAATGATAAAGAAAAAGGTTAATTTCAGAATTTGCTTGATTGCACTCTATATTCAGTCTTTATTATTCTCTGTGTTTTCTTCAGAATTAGAATAAACAGTGAATTCTTAATTGCTCCTGTTTCCTGATTCTTTCATGTTGAATATTTGCTAAGGAATTCTTAAATGCTCCTTATCAGTAATCATCCATTTTCCCTCTTTCAATATGTTGAAGGATTCTTAACTGCCCTTCACCCATTTGAGCCTATTCCATCTGCTTCAAGTCTTTTGTTTGCTCCCTGTTTGACTACCTTGCTCTGTGAAGCCATCCTCTGTTAAGAAACCAAATTCAGAAAGCCATTTTCTTTGACTCCATCATGCCCAATGGACTGAAGTGTTATGTTTTACCTCACTGCTCTATTGAATCTCACCACCCAAACTCAAAACAAAACCCTTGAACTTCATAACTAGCTTAATACCTTTCAAAAACAAAGCTAAATCATAAAGAGAGAGTCTTCTCTGGATACAGATTGGCTAGATTATGTATCTAAAAGATTGGTCCGTGGTTACCACGGCAGTATTCCCTTTCTTACAACTTTTGGGAAAAACCTGAGTGATAACATCATTGGCGACTCCACTGGGGAGTGAATAATTGTTTGTTACTATTGTTTATTTCATAAGCTACAGATGGAGCCTGAAGTTAGCTACGTAGCCATTGAAACTTCTTTTGCTTTGCAATTGCAGAAGTAAATAAATGATGCTTCAGTCTATCTTCGGTCTAGTTTATGTATCGAACAATTGGTTCTAAATACTTGATCAATTCCTCTTTTCAAAAAAGTCTTTAGCAAAGTTCAAAACTCCCACATCTAAACCTCCTAGAAGAGATTGTTAAATTTGTATTGTCAAATCTATTTTAAGAAAAAACCAAAAACACACCTAGAAACTGGCTTCAAAAAGGATTCATTACACTAGATCAAATCCTGATCCTAATCCCCCACCTGTGTTTGAAAATCCTAATCTGATTCCCATGATTCTTAGATGTCAACAGAGCCAAGAAAATTCTGCTACTTCACACCTTGACAAATATTTTCAGAACTCCATTTGAAATCTGAGCTTACCTCTGAAAAAACACCGAACCTTTCTGTAATTACTGTAGCTTCTCCAAGTTCACCATCAGCGCCTCAAACTGTCGTTTCCACTCCTCCATCTACAGTACGCATTTCCATTATTATCCCTACTCCTCTAGTTGTCACATCTTTTTCTGCAATCATGGAAAACCAATATACTCCCCTGAACTTACCTGCCAATCCAGGGGCCATGCCCCAAGACTACCAAAGTAAAATCCCTTCTTTTGAAGGTACTGGCACTTACACAGCTCAACAACATACCAACAAAATGACCAACTATTTTGAAAGTTATGAGATTGATGATAATGATGTTAGAATGAAAGTATTTGTTCAAAGTTTAATTGGAGATGTTAGGACCTAGTTTAGAGCCCTCCCTGCAAACAGTATCAATGACCCACAAGCTCTTTATCAGACCTTCTTGAACAGATGGGAAAAGAAAAAAGATCCTCTCCACATTTTATCAGAATATGAGAACCTAAGAAGAGGCACTCAAGAAATTGTCCAAGATTACTGTACCAGATTCAATAATATCTACAATGCTATTCCTCAGAATATCAGACCTCCTCTAGATTTGGACTTGATTAAATTCCCTGATGCATTTGATTCTGATATGGCATACCAACTTAGGGAAAGAGCTCCTTGAAACTTAGAAGAGATGCAGAGTATAGCTATCAGCGTTGAGGCCAACCTGATATCTAAACGATCTAGAGCCAAAGCTGAAAGGAGGACACCTTTCAAAGAAGAACCTTTTGCCTTTGAACAGAAATTAGATGCTATTATTAAAGGAATGGACAGACTTGGAGATAGAGTGGAAACAATTGAGAGAAAATCCCCTTGGGATGGTCAACCAAGCAATACTGGGAGAAATCCAAATTTCAGGAAGAACCAAAATCCTAACACTAGAAAGACAGGGCCTGACCAAAATATTAGGCCCCCATTTCAAGAAAATTATGCTGAAGCCTCAACTTCTGATGAACCAACAGAAGACACTCAAATTAATCTGATGGGACTCAACAATGAACAACAAGTTTTCTTGACCCAAGAGGATCAAGAAGCTCACATTGTGAAACAATTCCAAACTCAGTCAGGTGAATCATTTGACTTTAGGGAGGGATATGACACAGCCATTTATGAAGTCCACAAAAAATACAATCTGAGGAGCAGAAGGATTGATGTCCCTGAAATCAGAAAACAGAAAGATATCAAGCAGCGCAACAAAGGTAAGGCCACTACCCCCCTGTACACATTCTTGCTAGAACATATCCTAACCCTAGCAACTCAATTGTGAAGACATGTCAGACAATCAGCCATGTAACAGAAAACCTTCCACTGCTATTCCTACTAAAGAAAAATAAGAACAACCTCTAGAACATGATTTGGAAACAACTTCAGCCCTTAATCCTATGGTACTTAGAATTTGATGGTTCTGTGAAAAAATTAGGAGTTGGAGCAGGAGTTTGGGTCCATAATCTTGAAAACAATCATGCTAAAGGCCATGCCTACAGGTTAAACTTTTCTTGCACTAATAATATGGCTGAATATGAAGCTCTGTTGGTAGGTCTTAAACTGGCCAAGAAATTGGGAGCAACTAGAGTGTCAGTCCTACGAGATTCTGATCTAATCATTCAACAAATAAAATGGAATTTCCTAACAAATGATCCCAGATTGAGAGAGTACAGAGGAGCAGCCATAGAGATCCTCAATACATTTCTAGAAACTCAGCTTGCCAAAATCCCGAGAAAACATAACTTGCAAGCTCATAGCCTAGCAATGTTTGCCAGCACCTGTAAATTACCATTTGAACCAAATCATCAATTCACAACTAAAATTAGACACAGGCTAGCCATACCTGATAATGTGAAGAACTGGCAAGTGTTTGATAGTGATAACCAGATCAACAATTTTTTAACTCTAGAACAAGAATTTTCTAGCATTAACGTTGATGGAGATATAGTCAGTGACTTTGATCCAACAAATCACATAGAAACAAACATTTCAGTAGAAAATGCAACTCAAATGCTTCATCCAACGAAATTTACTAAAAGGGAAATACAAGGTCTTAAAGAAACAGATGTTGATGAGATTATTGAAGGAGAATTTGAAATTATCAATTTGAAAGACAATCATTTTCCCAAAGGATTAACTCCTTTAAAGGAGATCTCTTTGATTTCAACAATATACCAAAGAAACCTCAGATGCAACCTCCAAAAGACGACATTGAAGACTACAACATAGGAACTGAAGACAATCCAAAAATGGTAAAATTGTCCAAATCTTTGCCCCATGATCAAAAACTTAAGTATGTTGAACTGATCAGAGAATTCCAGGATGTTTTTGCCTGGAGCTATGAAGACCTAAAGTCTTATGACACCTCTGTAATTCAGCATACAATACCCCTCAAGGAAAATCAAAAACCATTCAAACAAAAGCTCAGAAGAATCAACCCTGTACTGCTTCCTTTAACTAAAAAAGAAATCAAATGAATGCATGATGTAGGGATAACTGCTACAATCAGATTTTCGGAGTGGATATCTAATTTATTTCCTACAAGGAAGAAAACAGGAGAAATCAGATTGTGTGTTGACTTAAGACATGTAAACAAAGTTTCTTTGAAGGACAATTACCCTTTACCTAAGATGGATCATATTTTACAAAGGGTAGTAGGTGCTTCTAGGATTTCACTTTTGGATGGGTTTTCAGGTTTTAATCAAATTCTGGTTCATCTTGATGACCAAGAAAAGACTGCATTTACAACACCATGGGGTATTTTCAAATATGTTAAAATTCCATTCGGACTTAAGAATGCAGGGGCAACCTTTCAGCGAGCAATGGACATAGATTTTGCAAAAGAAATTCATGATTTTCTGGTTGTATATCTAGATGACCTCACTGTGTTCTCTAGATTAGATCAGCAACATTTATATCATTTGAGACAAGTGTTTTTAAAATGCAAAAAGTATGGTATTTCATTAAATCCGAAAAAATATTTGTTTGGTCTAGAAGAAGGCAAACTGTTAGGCCACATCATCTCCAAAGATGGCATCAGAATTGATCCTGCTAGAATAAAAGCTATTTTGCAAATACCCCACCCCAAAAATGTCAAAGAACTACAAGCTTTCCTAAGGAGGATTAACTTTTTGAGAAGATTCATACCTAATTTGGTTGAATTAATTAGATTGTTGAACAACATGTTAAAAAGGGATTCAAAGGTTAAATGGACAGTAGAAGCCAAGCAAGCACTTGAAGAAATTAAAACAGCTTTGACCAGAACACCAGTCCTCACAAGTCCAAAGTTCGATAGAGACTTCATAATTTTCTCGTTTGCATTAGAACATACTATAGCAGTTGTTTTACTGTAGAAAGATGATCAAGGATGTGAAAAGCCTATAGCCTTTTTCAGTAAAGCGCTCAGAGATGCACCTCTGAATTACAAAATCATGGAAAAACAGGCCTATGCACTTATGAAAGCTATTCAAGACTTCAAAGTCTATATACTGTACTCCCATGTAGCATCTTATGTACCAAATGCTATTGTCAAAGACATCCTGACTTAGGATGGAATTGAAGGCAAACGAGGTAAATGGCTAGCTAAAATATTGAAGTATGACATTCAAATAAAACATACAAAGTAGATAAAAGGATAGGGATTGGCTAAACTCATGACTGAAACAAACTTTTAAGCCCTGGATATTAATGAACTGGATAATGAACAGGAGATGGCAACTCCACAAAATAGCCAGGCCTTCTTAGAATCACTTTGGTATGATGATATAATTCATGTATTATTAAACCTGTAGGCTCCTCCAGGGTTATCTAGAACAAAGAAAAGGTTTTTAAAAATGAAAGCTTCAAAATTCTGTATTTTAGATAATGCTCTTTTTTGGAAAAATCATGAATGTATTCTATTGAATTGTTTAATAAAAGAAGAAGCTAACAAAATTCTCAAAGAATTTCATGCAGGGGCTGCGGTGGACACTTGTACTGGAAATCAACGGTAGACAAAATCCTAAGGGCTGGATTTTACTGGCCAACATTGTTCGCTGATGTAAAGAAGTTTGTCATTGCCTGCCACAAACACCAAATTTTTGAAGGCAAAAGGAAATTATTACCCTTACCCTTGAGACCAATTTCCACTGAAAAACCCTTTCAACAATGGGGTTTGGACTTCATTGGAGAAATACACCCTTCCTCTTCTGGCCAACACAAATGGATTCTTACTGCCACAGACTATATCACCAAATGGATAGAAGCCATTCCTTCTAGACAAGCCAATGATACAGTGATTATAGGATTCTTGGAAACCAACATCTTGTCTAGATTTGGTTGTCCTAAAAAGATCATATCCGATAATGCTGCTGCCTTCAAGTCCAAGAAAATGATAAATTTCTGCAGCAAATACCATATAACTTTAGGCCATTCCACAGCCTATTACCCTCAAGGTAATGGTTTAGCTGAGTCTTCCAATAAAATCCTGATCAATATTATTAAGAAATTGTTGGAAGAGAACAAGAAAAACTGGCACAAGAAACTTACAAATGCACTATGGGCAGAGAGACTTACTACAAAGACATCTATTGGAACTAGCCCTTATGAGCTAGTTTATGGCATGGAGGCTGTGTTTCCTTCATATTTAGGAGTTCCTGTAATGAAATTACTGCAAGAAGCTCAGGTGGAACCCAATGACATTCAAAGGAGAATAAATCAGACCATTCATTTGCATCAGACCAGAGAAGAAGTGTACCAAAGATCCCGAGATTTACAAGAAAAACTCAAGAAAATATTCGATAAAAGGACCAAAGCAAAAGATTTCTACATTGGAGACAAAGTTCTAAGGTGGGATTCCATGAGAGAAGACAAAGGAAAACATGGGAAGTTTGACTTCCTATGGAAAGGGCCATTTATTATTCATGCATTTCAAGGGAACAATACTTACTTTCTGAAGAGCTTGGATGGTACAGAAACAGAAGATGGACCAATGAATGGTCGAATAACGAAACATTACTTTGATCCAGTTTTTTGATGTATTCTGACTCTAACATGTACATAATATATCCTTAACAATGTCATAGTTTTGAATGGGATAGCAACTTGCTGCAGTTGAAGCCCAAAGAGAAGGCCCTAAGCTTCACAAGTGTGCTGTCATACATGCAATAAAGCAACCAGCAAAGGAAGATTTCAGAACACAGTCCAAGTTATGCAGAAGGCCATTTGACCTGCTGTTCTTGACTGTTATACTCCTATACCAATAGGTGTCATATTTCATGATTGATTGGTTGAGATCTGTAATATGTTCATCCTTTTCCTTGTTGCAAAGGTTTCCATATAATCAAAAAATTTAAAAAATGTAAAGAGGGTATACCCTAAAAGAAAAATCAAAGGGTAAAAAGAATAAGATGGTCAAAAAAGTGAAAGAAATGAACCCCAAACAAAGAAAGACCAGGAAAGTGTGCAAGTCCAAAAAGCCACTACTTTTTCATTTTCTGTAAATAAAGCATTGTGTGCAGCTTGTTAAATTCATGCCACAATTGATGAATGGCCAAACAGCTTAATCTTGGCCAGTTCATGTTTGAATTTCCTGTTTTAAAGATAGAGAATAAAATCTGTCCAAACTGTTTAATCTTGGTAGATAAGTAGATAGGTAGCAAAGCAAAGGAGCTCAACTGCTTAATATGAGCCCTTGGAAGTAATAAGTGCGGACTTAGGTAGGCTTACAATGCAAAGAAAAGAAAAGTTGATGAGGGTTTGCTAGTCCAAGTGCACCCAAGTAAAGAGAAGAAAAAATGCTAGGAAAAGTAGGCTGGGTAGGTAGATTGGTGTTGCAGAAACATACTTGTGATTGATTTTGTCTCTAAAAGATGTGTTAATCTTATCCCTATCACAAGTGCAAGGCAGATATTTTGATTCAGCTCAAGTGAGGTAGATTCATAACTAACTTCCCTTAGGTTTTTTCCCCAAAACATTCACTAACTCCCCCCAAAGGTATTAAGATCTGCTTAATATATTTGAACCACTCATTCCGTTTCAAAGTGATTGCCTAAGTAAAAATCTGTTTTACTTAGAGGATAGTCATATTTCTCATATAAAACCACTTTCCCCTTTTGCATAAGTTTTTTTTTAATATTATGGCTTAGCGCTTTCCATTGCATCTTTTCATATTAATTTTTTAACATTTATTATATAAACTCCCATACTTTATTTCCCAATCCTGTATTATATATAAAAATACATTAAAAATCCCCAAATATTAATATTCCCGCCCCTAGGTTAACTATAACCATATTCACTGTTTAAATCAGGGATTAATAGATTCATTTGGAATTTGTTAATAACCTAAACCCTCCACACGCAAATGGGATTAATTAACCTCTAGTTAATTAATAACCAAACCATCCCCAACCAATAAAAATAGTCCCAATATGATTTATTAACGTTGATTATATCGGTCCCACACCATTAACTCTTTGCCATCACCGTTGAGCACCCACCATCCGATCAACCCTCATCCATCCAACGGTTCAAAATCATTTCGCGACCCCCTCCATCGCCGATGTTTAAGTTGCGGGGAACTGGTGGTTTTGCCACCCGTACAAGTCCACGTGTTACGCTCCCGCTTGATCGCTTGCCCTCCGCCCGATATCGCCCAGCCCCAAAAGCAGTGTGGGCCAAACCGCTTACCACCATCATCTGTCCTTCTGCTGACATCATTTGCCCTCCGCTGACGTCACATGCCACGTCATCTATACCCTACCCCCACTGATGTCATCTGTCTTGCTTATAAAAGAAATTCCTACCAAAGATTCTTTTTCGTCGAATAAAAGGGAAAAGGTCATTTTTTCTTTGTTTTTCTGCATACAGCGCCCCAGGTGTCAAATCGGCCAAAATCAATTTTTTTAGTTTCAGGCCGCCTACAACCAGAAAAGCTCCAGCAATGAGCTCACGGCCTCAACCAAGTTTCCATTTTAGAGTCTTCTTCCTTTTAATATAGTTCAAACCAGCGCAAAAGGACTTCCGAGATCGCAGAAAAAAGAAATAAAGAGATATACAAGGATATTTTGTTACCCTAGCCAGTGGGCCTTCAGAAATATGAATGGCCGAAGGAAAGGCAATAAGGAGACACGTTAGCATTTCTATTTTGCCATACAGTGGTGTGCAGGGGTCAGTTCAACATTAAAGAGCATCCAAACAAGTCAAAGAGTATCAGTTCAAGCATTAAAGTGTATCAGACGAGCATTAAAAGTAGCAGAGAAAAATTAAAAGCAGCAGATCAGAATTAAAGAGCCCATTTAAGACAGGAAGTCGGTGCAGAGCTACTACAGAAGACAGCTGCAAGCCAAACCCTAAAGGCCTGCCTCCAGCACAACATCAGTTAGTTGTTTCTATTTTACTTGTAAATTATTTTAGGTTAAACCTAGATATTATCTCACAGCTGTTATGAGATATAGGTTGTACATATCTTGTTGTATAAGTACCCCCTCCATTAGAGAATTGGGGTGGTCTGTGGTGTGTGGATTTCTTAGACTGTGCTATAATACTGAATTATTTGGAATACAAAGCTGTTGGAACCAACTATTGTCTAGCCTACTAGATGAAGAATTGAAGCAGAGGACTTGTCACAGAAGTCATGAATCAACCTCTGGATCAATAAGTCCCCTATATCTTTTGTTTTATAGTTTTATAGTTTACTATATCATCTGTGTTTCATAATCTGAATGACAAAGAAAAAGGTTAATTTCAAAATTTGCCAGATTGCACTCTATATTCAGTCTTTATTATTTCTCTTTGTTTTCTTCAGAATTAGAATAAATAGTGAATTATTAATTGCTCATGTTTCCTGATTCTTTCATGTTGAATATTTGCTAAGGAATTCTTAAATGCTCCTTATCAATAATCATCCATTTTCCCTCTTTCAATATGTTGAAGGATTCTTAACTGCCCTTCACCCATTTGAGCTCATTCCATCTGCTTCAAGTCTTTTGTTTGCTCCCTGTTTGACTACCTTGCTCTATGAAACCATCCTCTATTAAGAAACCAAATTCAGAAAGCCATTTTCTTTTACTCCATCATGCCCAATGGACTGAACTGTTCTGTTTTACCTCACTGCTCTATTGAATCTCACCACCCAAACTCAAAACAAAACCCTTGAACTTCATAACTAGCCTAATACCTTTCAAAGACAAAGCTAAATCATAAAGAGAGAACCCTCCCTAGATATAGATTGGCTAGATTCTGTATCTAAAAGATTGGTCTGTGGTTACCTCGGCAGTATTCCCTTTCTTACAACTTTTGGGAAAAACCTGAGTGATAACACGACCATAGAATGGTTGAGCCAGTTCTCTCTTCATCCATTCACCCTCATGTCATATTCCAAGCATGAATGTGGGACTCAACCAAAAGAACCAAACAAGGCATCTCAAGGCTAAACCACCTCACCCTCATCAATAGAAACCAAGATTTACTACAATCCACACTGAATCACTAGGCGAACATAATAAACATGTAATAACAAGCTTTACCAAGATCTCCACCAAATCACTAGGCCAAAACAGGCATCGATGCCACCTGATTTCTCCACCTACACCATGAGGAATTTTCCTATCTCCTAGTCTCTTAGGATTTATCATACTCCATGGTCTAATCCAGGGATCACTAGGCCCGAAACTAATACTCCACGCTCTAGAATTTACTATGTATCCTGCCATTCACTGACAAGGATTCCTAGGCCCAATCAAGGGAAACCGCCTCTAGGATTTACCATATATCCCACCATTAACTGGTCGAGGATTCCTAGGCCCACCAAAGCACATAATACCTAGTTTTAACGCAATCCACAATCTGGTTTAGGGGTCATTAGGCCAATGGCTTTACCACAATCCATAATCTGGTTAAGGGATCACTAGGCCATGTGTTCTTTATTTCGGAGATCCACCTCACTCAGCTTCGAATCCATACGAAAATCCAACTCAACCAAAACATGAGAACCCCATCACACCATGGCTCTCTAGAAATGGTAAGGCTAGGCTAAAAGCATTGTCACACCTAGAAAAACCCATGCCATAATAGCAAAGAACCACATGAAATACCATGCATGCAAAATCTAGCAAGGAAATCACACATGAAAATCCATGCCTACAAAGAATGTTGTTGTAGTTGCTTGATCCTAGTCTTCCTTGGTTTCTCCTTTCTTCCTTTTTCCTTCTTTTCCTTTCTTGATCCAATGCCAAACTGCTCCAAGAAAAATCTAAGTGTCCGAGAGTGAGAGAGAGATAATAATGAGAGAACTCCAAAACTGAACTGGCAAAAGGTACCAACTAATCCTAAAAAGCATTTTATCAATTAGGCCTCTATTTTCTTCATTTTCCATTATTTTCCTTCATTTTACTTGTCACATGCAACCTGTGACCTTTCACCTTATTTCTCTCCTAATTTCCATTATTTTCATAAATAAATGTGCCAAAAATGTCATTTTTCCTTTCCAAGTCCTTAGTCATTTCCTTTGCCAATTTCCTCAGCCATAATAAACCAATGAACATACACTAGGATGTCTTTCCCAACATTCAGCATGGAATAAGTGTCCCATCGACTATGGTTATTATTTTTCCTTTATTAACTTTTACTTCATAAAATTTTCACCAGGGCTATTACAAAACCCTCCTCGTTGGTGGACACCTTCCTCAATGTTCAACCACACCAATACCTGAGCAAAATCACTTAAAAGAAAACATATTGCCCATGGAGGTTTATAACATAGGCCAATGTAGTATTTATAATGATCACCCTTTTGGAAAGCAAACTAGCATGACATCTGTAATGACATGACACCCATACTGCTTATTGGAAATTTATAACATAGCTCATGGCTTTATTGACATCCATATACATATGTACATATAATAAACATCACCAAAACATGTACCAAAAACATATACCAAAGATATATACCAAAACATCTGCTCGACCAACGAATAAGGATACATAGCCCGCATCTGATCTGTCATCTCCCATGTAGCTTCATTAAACCCAAAGTGCCTCAGTTACACTTTAACCTACTTGATTGCTTAGTTCCAGAGCATGAGCACCTTTCTCTGCAACATACATTGAGGCTTTAGCTAGAATTCTCCATCTAGATCCACCTAAAATACAAACCAGTCAATCACATGATTAAACACGTGGAAAACATCATGGACTTTCACTGTTGGAGGTAGTGCAAGTTGATAGGCTACCGATCTGATCCTCTCAATTATCCTAAAAGGACCACAAAACTAGGGTGCCATCTCGGCACATGTTCCAATCTGCAAGGAGCTCTTCTTCTGTTTGATGCACAAGTACACTTGTTCCCCAACCTGGAACTCCTTGAACAACCTATTCTAATATGCATAGCTCTTCTGTCTATCCTATGTTTCTTTCAAATTCTGCTTAATTACTTGCATTTCCTTCTCCATGTCTGGTCCAATCAACACCCTGTTAACTAGATCACTCCAACTTATGGGAGTATTACAACTCCACCCATATAATGCCTCAAACAGACTCATCTTCAAATATTCTTGATACCCATTTTTGTAAGCGAAACCTACCAGTGGACTATACTCTTCCTACTTTCATTGTTGATGCATCATGTACATCCTCAAAATGTCCTCCAATATCTTTTTGACCCTCTCAGTCTGTCCATCTCTCTGTGGATGATAAGTTGTACTGAAGGCCAACTCTATGCCCAAACCTCCAAAAAAATCCTTCTAAAACTTGGAAGTGAACTTTGCATCCCTGTCTGACACAATCTTCTTTGGAACACCGAGTAATCTAACCACATCTCTAATGAAGATCTTTCCTACATCGCTAGCTTAGAATGTAGACTTCATTGGGATGAAGTGTGTAACCTTCATCAACTTGTCCACAAAAATAATGATGGAATCATGCTATCTCACTGTCGTCATCAAACCTATGATAAAGTCCATAGAAATGACCTCCCATTTCCATTATGCAATCACAATCGGATGTAGCAATCCACCTAGATGCTTACAAGTTTTCCTTCACCTGCTGATAGTCTAAGCACCTAACCACAAACTCTGCTACATTCTTCTTTACATTCGGCCAATAATAAAACTTCTACACTGTGTCAATATATTTTGATAGCCTGGGTGACTGGAATATGGTTTCACATGAAACTCCCTAAATATCACCTTCTTGAGCTCATTGTTGTCTAGAACATATATTCTATCTCTAAATCTGATTAATACATTTGTCGTGACACCGTAGTCTACATCTTGTACATGTTATGAAACCAACTCACAAAAAGATAGAAAAGATAGATCAACGCCTTAGAAATAAGCCTCTTCGAGGGGGCAACCTCCTTTACATTACACAAATAAATAATTCTTGGATGATACAAATGAAAAGACCTCCTTCCTATATATAGGAGTCTAAGGGGTCATAAAATAATGTGAGCCGACATAACAATAATAATGTAAGGGCACAATAATAACAATAGTGGGCTTCTATGGGGCACAATAATAACAATATGTGGACTACATGGGCACAAAAATATAATAAGGGGGTTGTACTAATAACAATAATGGGTTACACTAGTAGTATAGGGACCTAACATGCCCCTCTCCTTCAAAAAGTGTTGTCCTCAATGCTTGAGTAGTTCTTGATGCCTCTGTATAAATTCTTGTCCTCCCATGTGGAATCTTCAGCGGATAAGTTCTTCCACTTGACGAGATACTCTGAAATTGATCTATTTAGTAACTTTTGATTTCTAGGTTTTGTGACTACTTCAGGTTCCAATATGATTTTTCCTTCCTTGTCAAGTTCTTGCAATACTGTTTGAACTGGGATCTTCTGCAACTTTTGAATGAGTTCCCACTCCTTTAGGCATATGGATATATGTAAGGCCTAATGTTTGGAGGAACACTTCATGGAATCAAATGAATAGCATGATCATGATCACGAATAGGTGGGAGGCCTTCGGGAGTCTCAAATACCTTGGAATGATTGTCCAGAATGTTTTGGATATCTAGAGAAATACATGATTTCGATGTGGGATCCTCTAGTGAACATAGTTGTGCAATTACACCCTGTTGTTCTTTATTTAGAAGCTTTGTCATGCTATTAGAGTTGATTATCTTTCTAGGTTTTCCTTCGATACCCCTCAATTCAACTTCCTTTCCTTCCCAAAAAAAATTCAAGAAAAGTTCTTGAAAATTAAAAGCTATCATACCCAAAGATTGTAGCCATTGGACTCCTAGTAAAACATCAGCACCATCCATTGGAATGGAAAGAATTGGGCTATTCAATACATATTCTCCCATTGATAGCTTGATATTATGGCACTTTCCAGAGAAATTTATGGTTCCTCCACTTGCAACCATCGCTTGACACTCCGGTGCTGGATATAGGAAGCAATTCAATTCCTTGGCTATTTTACAATCAATAAAATTATGGGTACTTCCAAAATCAATCAACACTATTAGTTTTTTCTTCTTTATATGTCCTTCTATCTTGATAGTTTGAGGAGTGGTAATTCTAGCTAATGCATTACACAATATGGTTGGATTCATTTCTTCTTTCTCTAGGGTTTGTTCCTCATGTATATCCTCTTCTTTTGGTGTTTCTTGTTCCTTTTCTTCCTCCTCTTCACAATCTATGTAAAATAATTTCTTCTCAGCACACTTATGACCTTTAGTGTATTTGCTATCACAAATATAAGAAAGCCCTTTTGCTTTTTTTTCTTCCAATTGTTGGGGTGTCAACCTTGTAGGTTGTGGATGGCTAGTGAAACAACACTTCCCTCCTTATAGTTGTGAGTGGTAGGCTTCCTTGTTGCCATAATTTTGCTTTCCATTTTGCTTGCCAACTTGAATGCGTTCTCCAATGAGTCAGGTTCCCAAGGGCGAACCTCATGTTGGATGTTATCCTTTAAAGTCCCTATGAACATATCAATCCTATGCTCCTCTAGAATATCCTTTACCCTTATATTCAATTTTTGGAAGTCCTCAATGTGCTCCCTCATTGAACCCTTTTGTTTGAGGTTTATCAATTGGCTAAAAAAAGTGTTGTTTTTCGTATCCTCATAATGAGCTATCATTTCTTCTGTAAAAATTTCCCAAGTCACAATTTGTTTACGAGAGCAAAGCCATTGATACCATACAAACTGGTTTGGTTCGAAATATAAAGTTGCAATGTGTACCTTTTGTGCGTTTTGCACATTATGAAAATCGAAAAATTGCTCCATCTGTAGTATCCATGTTACGGGATCCTTGCCATCAAACTTCCTCATATCGATCTTTGGAACATGCTGGGTTTTTGTTCCAATGTTAGAGTCTATGAAATCATGATTAACATTTCTTTTGTTCTCATCATGAGTTTCCTCTGCAACATTTTCGCCATTAAGAAGCCTTTCTTGTAGCAACTTTGTCAAACCTTCCTTCAATCCTTCAATGTATTTCTTAAAATATTTCATGTTGTCATTCTTTAAATCATGATTAACATTCCTTTTGTTCTCATTATGAGTTTCCTCTCCCACCTTTTTTCCATTAGGAAGCCTTTCTAGTAGCAATGTTTTCATACCTTCCATCTTAGCTTCCATGCCGTCCATCTTAGCTTCCATGCTATCCATATTAGTTTCCACGCCATTCATCTTAGCTTCCATGCCATTTATCTTAGATTCCACTCCATTTATCTTAGCTTCTATTAGCTTTTGTGAGAGTGACATTTGTTGCACTTGGTCTCGTAATTTTCATATATCATGTAGCATTTCTTCCTCTTCTTCATGAATCATGCTAGAGCTTTCAGGTTGTTTACTAGGTGTTTCCATTTTCTTTCTTCGGGGCATTAATTACTGATAATAATGCTTCCCTATGCCCTTTGAATTTTTTGAAACTAATTTTTCAAACCAAGCTTATGCAAATATTTAAAAAAATACACACCATTTTTCACTTTGTAGGTGCTCGATATTGAATCTGATATATCTTTGTAATTTATAATCTTCCAGTTTTGAAATTCGAACCTATGGTCACTTTCTACGTCCTCTTTCCAATGCCACCAGCCTTATCAAAATTAGATTCTTGAAGAAAATGTTATGCACAATCTCCCAAGGTGATCTGATTATATACCTTTTCACAAGAGAAAACTTGTACGAAGTGCCAGTATCCCTGGTTTGACCTTAGGACCTGAAAAATATACATAGAAAACTATAAGTTGTCCTCTTTCTGTAAGTTCTTATGAAATTTCAATCTAAAGCTCAGAGAGAGAGTTATGACGATTTTCCCAAGGTCACCTGTTTGGGATGTAATTCAGGAGCCTGCAAAAACCCTAACTACCTCAGATTATATATTAGAAAATATAGTGAGACAAGATCTGAAATTTGGACACAAGGTTCAGCGCAATGTCTTCTGAAATGGGTTTTATTTTTAGATTCTGAAACGTCGCAGAAAAAACGTTATAGCGAAAATGCCACCAGGACCTATTTGGAGCAGTGAAACCCTAGAATCCAAAGCTCTGATACCAAATGTTATGAAACCAACTCACAAAAAGATAGAAAAGATAGATCAATGTCTTAGAAATAAGCCTCTTTGAGGGGGAAACCTCCTTGACATTACACAAATGAACAATTCTTGGATGATGCAAATGACAAGACCTCCTTCCTATATATAGGAGTCTAAGGGGTCATAATATAATCAGAGCTGACATAACAATAATAATGTAAGGGCACAATAATAACAATAGTGGGCTTATATGGGGCACAATAATAACAATATGGGGACTACATGGGCACAACAATATAATAAGGGGGTTGTACTAATAACAATAAGGGGTTACACTAGTAGTATAGGGACCTAACAGTACACCTACACCGATACCACTACCTATACTCGTACATGTACTTTGTTGTAACTTGTTCCTAAGCTTCATGTACCTAACATCCTACTGACCTTCTTGCAAGATCCTATCTTGTAAATATGTCCCATAGGAAATCATAGCTGCTATATGATTTACCTATATCCGCTTGTTAAGAGCAGTTGCAACCATGTTCTCCTTTCCTTTGATGTACCTGATCTCAAAATGAAACTCACTTATCATGGCCAACCATCTAGATTGCCTAGAGTTCAGATTCGTCTCATCAAACAAGTATCTCAACCCACTGTGATCACTTATCAATACAAACCTCCTACCAAGAAGATAGTGCCTCCACATCTTCAATGCATGTATGATTACTGCTAGCTCAAGATCATGAGTCAGATAGTTTTTCTCATGCTCATTTAGTTTCTATGACTCATATAAAACTACATGTCCTTCCTACATAAGGACTCCACCAAGTACTCTCTTACAAGCATTTCTATGTACAACAAATTCTTTGTCCAGATCTGTGATCTTTAACACTGGAGCATGTGTCAACAACTTCTTACACTACTCAAAACTAGTCTCACACTCCTATGTTCATTCAAACTTCTTACCTTTCCTCTACAATGATGTAATAGGATAAGAAATTTGTGAGAATATCCTGATGAACCTCCTGTAATAACCTACCAATTCCATGAAAGATCTCACCATAACTACATTTCTAGCAGTTGCCTGCTCCATGATGGCTCTTACCTTTTCTGGATCTACAGCTATGCCCTCCTTCGAGACAATATTTCCAAAGTAATGTACCTCATTCTGAAATAAACTACACTTGATGAGATTAGCAAACAACTAATTCTCTCTCAATAACCTCAACTCTTCCACCAAATTCTTAGCATGCTCTTCCTCATTTTTAGAATATACCAATATGTCATCAATGAACACAATAACAAACTTATCTAAATACAAATGCAACACACTATTCATCAAACACATAAAGGTAACTAGAGCATTATTGAAACTGAATGGAACTAAAACAAACTCATAATGTTCATACCTGGTCTGGAAAGTTGTCTTGTAAATGTCCTCCTCTTTGATGCGTATATGATGATATCTGGATCTCAGATCAATATTCGAGAGCACTATTTCTCCCTTCAATTGATCGAACAAGTGATTAATCCTCAGCAATAGATACTTGTTCTTGATGATCACTTTGTTCAACTTCTTGTATTCAATGCATAGCCTGAGAGTGTCATCCTTATTCTTCACAAAAAATATCAGTTCACTCCATGGTGATACACTTGACCTAATGTATCCCTTGTCCAACATTTCCTTCAAATGCAGCTTCAAATCTACCAACTCTAGATTGCTCATCCTGTAAGGTGCTTTTGATGTTGGAGATGTCCCTAGCACCAACTCAATAGAAAATTCTACTTCCCTATGAGGTGGAAACTGTGAAATATCTAATGGAAATACATCTTGAAACTATTATAGAATTGGGTACATGCTCAAAAAAATTTCATCCTCAACTTCCTTACCTTTGTCACTAGAGATATTTATGGAAAATAACACACACCCTTTTCTATGACTATGGTTGGCTTGCATAGTTGTCACCATCCTAATTGATGCGGTTTTCTTCTTTCCCTGTAAGACTCTTGGTTCCCCATTGTCATCCAAGCACTCAATGGTGTTTTCATAACAATCCACCTTGGTCCTGGGAAGGTATAGCCAGTCCATACCCAATAACATACTATATGATCCCAATGGTAATACATTCAAATGTGCTACTGTAGGCATACCATTTAAATCAAATGCACAAGCTATTATCCAATGGTGAACTCTCTTCTTTGTACCTATAGCCAACTTCACTAACCAATATTTTTCATGCACTTCTTTATTCAAACCACACTTATCCACCAAATCAAGACTAACATAACTATAATTAGATCTAGGGTCAATAAAAATAGAAACAAATTGATCACGAAGCTTAACATCCATCTCAATTATAGATGCTTGATGGTCTTCATGTTTGTTGTCTAGTGTTGCATAGATATGAGGAGTGATCTTTCCAACATCCCCAACAGTCTACACCTCATGTGCACTATAGATATGAGGCCTACCACCCTAATTCTATGGACAATCTCTCTTAACGTGTTCCTTACCGCATGTCCAACACTCCAACTATTTATTCCCATCACCTCTATGTTATTTTTGTGATCCATGTCCCTGTCTAGCTACATTGAACTTCTTTTGTGGTGCAACATTTTCTTTCTCTTCTCCATTATGAGGCCATGTTCTTTTTGGTTTCCATTTACCCTTACCTTTATCCTTATCCTTCCCTTTCCATCCTTGCTGAGATTCATTCTTACGCTTTGAATTTTCATAGCAATACTTCAATTTCCCAATAACTTCCTAAAGTGCGTGACGCTCATTATACTCAATCCGATCTCTAAATGCTAATGGAAAACCACTCACAAATTGTTGAACTTTAGCCTTCTCATCTTTAAGATATGGTACATACCTCAATAGCTCTAGGAACCTAGTCATGTACTCTTCATCTGGCATTGATTCCATATTTAGCTCATAGGATTCTTTAGCCTTATTGCCATGGTACATTTATGAAAATTACTTCTTCTTGAAAAGCCTCTTAAACTCCTTCCAACTCAAGTCCTCTATCCTGATGTCTCTAACCCGCTTCAAATCTTCCCACCATATATTTTCTTTACCTTTCAAGCTAAAGATAACAATTTTGGCCTTCATGTTTTCTGTGTACTCTTGCAATTCAAATAGTTTTTTCATCCCATGTATCCAAGCCTCTACATATTCTGGTTTCTTCAAATCTCCATTAAAAGTAGGTGGCTTTTCTTTCTTAAATTCATCTAGAAAGTATCCCCTATCACTCCTCCTATAAGTATGATAACGATGATGATCATGATGCTTGTCAATACCATACTAGAATAATACATGTATCCATGATCCGGATTTAAATAGGAACACAACAAATCATAGAGATAAACATAAACACAGAGATGCAGCAGAAATAATACTTCATTTCATTAATGTAAAATACTGAAATATGCTTACAAACAGCAATGGAAATAAACTAGCTAGGGAGATGGTAGCTTATCTCTGAGAAGAGATGTGGCGGCTACATGCCTCTAAACTGTGTTACAATGAGGCTCGAAGGCCTATTTATTGTTGAGAAATAATGGAAAACCCTAAACATCCAAAAATCTAACCCTAGAAGATGAAATGCCAAACTGTGGGCCCCGTTTGGGTAAATTGGTACATCAACTTCCCGGGGTCGTAACTTTGGCATACGTTCTCCGTTTGACGCGCAAAGTATCTCGTTAGAAAGATATATCCGAGAACTACAACTTTGGGAAAGGCAACATCAGTCCATGGAAGTTCAGGACTCGAAAAACTGCTAAAAATAGTAAAATGTGCTACAATTGAGGAAACTGAAAAGCTGAAAAAACAATGGTGGGGGTCCAAGTGGACTTGGCGGGTGGCCACCAATATCCACGTGGATCATTCCTCCCCCTTAGGAAGTAATGGTCCCTATTGCATTGAGTTCCTCCATCTGCTGAACTTGCTCCCTGGTGAGCTGTTCTGCAATCTTGAATGTGTCCAGTAATGGTGGGAAGCATGGTCGAGGGTGGTACACATTGAACACTTGGTGCAAGCGAAAGAATGGAGGAATGTTGTGCTCCAAAGCATTATTTCCCACGGCCTTGGTAATTCCATAAGGACCATGTCGAAGTGGTTTGATCTTCTGATGGGCTCTTGTAAGGCATTCTTTTTGCATATGTAACCAAACTTTGTTGCCCACCTGAAACTTGTGTGATGCCCCTGTGGGTGAGGAGAAGTTGTTCCTGTGTTCTTTCATGACCATATCCCTTTGTTGTTGCTGCTGTGTGGAGGAACCCTTCGCGGGGGTCATGGATGTGGTGATGATCTTCCCCTTACTTTGGGAGCGAACCAGACAGAAAATGAATTTCCTTGTTAGGGAGATGAGCTTGTTGCCTTTCTTGGAAATGATCAAAGAAGTGGCAGTAGGTGGGGCTACCTCTGGTATCCTATATAATGAATTACACAAAGAAACAATGACAACATGAGGTCTTGACTCATACACAACATGACGCCTCCACAAGTATGGCTAGCCTAATAGTACATCACAAACATCAAGAGTTGTAACATCACATAATACCTCATCTGTGAAGGGTTTGATGTTGTAGGGAAGGAGACACTGCTGGTGAACTCGGAGGTCTCGTCCTTTGTGAAGCCACCTGATACTGTATGGCTACGGGTGTGGTGTGCTTGGTAGGTCCAACCACTTCATGACCTCTGCTGAAATGAGGTTCTTTTGGCTCCCACTATCAATAATGAATTGTAGCGGCGAACCCTTCACCCACATCTGTGAGTGGAAAAGATGACCCCCCTCCTCTGGATCTTCGAGCTCCTTCTTCTGGACCTTGGTAGTGGCAATAGTAACGCTGAGCTCTGTATCAATTATCTGCTTCCCTTTTCCATTCTGCTTGTTAGGTTCTGACTCGGGGTCGAAACATGCATCTGATTCTAAAGCCTTCTACTTGACCACCAGTGATTGGTTGGTCCAACACTCACTTGTGTTGTGAGTGGGGCTCTTATGGAACTCACACCACTCTCATGTGTCCTTCTTCGACTTTGTGGTGTTGTTCTTTTCTTGGGTCACCCCGCCTTGGCTTTGTCCTTTGGTCTTCGGATTCGCAGATCCAAAGTCTCTCTTCCTCTGTTTGAACTTTTTCTCGATTTTGAAAGCATATTGGTACGCTGTGCCGAGCGAGGAGATGTTCAGGGACTCCATCTCTTCCTATATGTATTTATGTAGGCAGCCGCGTTATTTGAGTACCATATGTAGCTTAGAATCGTTGATACCCAACTGTGTGTGAAGGGTATAAAAAATATTTGTGAACTTTGGCACATCTTGGTCTCGTCCCTACCGCAGCATGGTCCACTTTATGTATTTGTTCTCATAGCTTTTGACAGGGTAGTACTACTCCTTGATGCCCTCCCAGAATGAATTCCAAGTGGGTATGGCTAAAAATAGTGAGCCCATACTTTCATCCTTCTACTCGCATTAGGTTTCCCACCAGTCCTTGACGTGGGGGGCTGCTTTGAGAAGAGCGAAAAAAATCTTTTCCCGACTCGAAAATTCATGAACAGAAAAATACCCTTCTATCATATTTAATCATTTATCTACAGCATCTACATCTATTTGACCCTCGAAGATGGGGATTTCAAAATTAACTTGTACCTTAAAGGGTGTGGCGTTTCCAGAGTAGCTTCTGGAAGCCGATGCGTCACCTCTGGGTAGTTGCTGAAGGATCTGTGCAAAGTTGTCCATCATCACATTCCTTTGTCACTCAAGGGCTTCTTCAAGCAAGATTTTGATAGGATCTCCTTCCCCCTCATCTTTATTTTCATCCACCATGGGAGGCCGTCGGATTCGTGAGGTTTGTCTTGCAAAGGTTAGACAAGTTTAAGCCCTAACTCCTTATATCCCGACCTCGTTAGTGTTATCAGGAAAACTAGTGTCCATTCAGAGTTTCTAGTCCCACTAAGATGGGTAGCTATCTTAGAAACAAACAAACTAAAGTTACTTGTGCTTTCCTTTATAAGAGATAGATGAGGGAGAAGCAGAGAGTACCAACCTCAGTCTTTCACTAGTCTCCTTGCTCGTTTCCTCCCTCCCTTGATAGTTTTTTCTTTACTCCTTTCTCACTTGTCCCACTTCAAAGAATACTTGTAGAGTCAAATCACCAAAATACCATCAAAGCATAGAGATCTATAATGATAAACAATGTAGGATCAGATGTACATTAACCATATAAATGCATATACAAATACAAGATTCAGAGATATACAAGCATATGGAGGAAAACTCAAATAGATTTATTGATAGAATTAGTAGAAGACAGGATTACAACCAGGCTATCTGATCTAGCATCATCCTCCCAGCATGAAAGCCCTCTTCACCTCATACAAAGCAAGATTAACCAACAATGTCTTCAAAGAGAAACCAACAACACTTCCTTGCAAATTACAAAATTCTAGCCTTTGGATCTCTAGGATGAGGGATCAATATATAGATGTTTACAGGAGAGTGAGTCAGCTTCTGGGATTTTGATTAGTGTCATTTCACTAATAGTTCTTGGTTCCACTTGGAGATTTCAGATCTCTTACTCATCCCTGGGCGAATTCAGAGAGGAAAGTCTCATATGAGCAGTTTCTAGAAGATTCTCTGGGTTTCCACCTAGCAAACTGCTTCTGCCATTTGTCTGCTCTCGCTCATCGCACCCTACATAAGGGATTTCTAGTATGCTTCGCACCCCCCGTGTATAATAGGTGAGATACATCGCACCCTATGCATGGAGCAGTCTGTATGGTCCAGTTTTGACCAGTTCTCAGTAGTTTTTCATGGAGAACTTTTGGGAGATGATGTAATCAACTGACCTTGTTCCTATAGGGTGTGAAACAACACTTTTAGGGGTTTAGAATCCCTTGGTTTATGGACCGACGTGATTGGGGTTGCAGTGCCCAAATATGTCTATAATAGTTGCCCCCTAAAGCATGAGGTCGTATTGATGATTTTGGTAGAGCCATCATCCTTTAGTTTGGATGATTATCTATGCAGCTGTGATGTACATTTGATGTCTTTATTTTCCTGAACATATCGCAGCCCGAATGGATGAAAATAGATCCGGGGTCTTCAAACTCATTCAATCTTCGCCCGAAGTAGAAGTTGATCTGTGTGAAAATATGTTCTGATGTCGAACATGGAAAGACATCGCCTGATTACCAGCCAATGATGTAAGCTGTTAACAGGCATGAGAGGAATCACCGATAATGATGATGACCCTCAAGGTACTGCAGTACAGTTCACATGGTGTGAATACATGAGTTGATGTCGAATACCATGTAAAATCTTTCGGTCAAAGGCCATTGATGTAAACCTATTGCCGGAAGTGAGAAACTTGCCATTGAGGCATGCAAGCTTCAAAGTACTAAAAGGGTTGTTCCTAAGTCAACTTCTTGGATAATGAGCTGATGTCGAAAAGAAGTGACCCGTCGTAGGAGGGCCTTAATGAATTCCACATCTACGACATGGAACGGAGCAAACCATTTTGTGGAGGTGAAAACAATCTGATGATATAAGGTTTAGGGTGGCAGTCATGAAAAATGGAGAGTGAAGGTATTGCAGCGTATGAGGCGTCAGCTAGGTTGGCGAATTCTATGAGCGACTTCTCTTGAACATATCGGCGACACTGAAATGGATTGGTAGAGTTAACCCCAAGGTGGATGGTATGGCGGACCAATGGTGATATGACCGGTGAACGAAATAACCCAACCCGACTCAATCATGGTGACGGAGTGAAAGTGTCATGTTCAAGAGTGACCTATTACCAATGAAGCTATTTAAGTTTTCTTCCCTTTTTCCCCAGTCATTGTTGACCAGTACCTCTTTATTTTTATCAAGCTTGAGGAGGATAACATATGCTTGTTCTATAATTTTCCCTTCGGGCAAACCTGTCGCTATGTTTTAACGAGCCTAGCGACAGTGAAACTCGCCCTTGTCTGTATGGACAAGTTTGTCACTATTGTTTTAACGAGTTTAATGACAAAGATAACTCAATCCTTTTCAATTTTAGATAGTCTAAAAAGGGACGGAAAGGAACTCCAGTAATCCTTTTTCATAATGTAATCCCTTAAGTCTAAAAAAGTATGAAATAATACGAAAGGGATGACTTTTCGATAGTTTTAATGAGCCGAACAAGACAAGCGCTCGATCTTTTTGTGTAATAATCCCTCGAGTCCAAAAATATTAAAATATAGAGGAGGGATGGCACTTCCGATCGCTTTAATGAGCTGGAGAGGCCAATTGCTCATCAATCTTTTCATATTTTACGAGTCAGATGAAAAGAGCTTAAAGGAGACTCGTCTTTTAGGAACGAATGATGTTTTTGGATAGCAACTGGTTCCAGGTAAGGTTTGGAACTTTTCAATCACAGCAGTGTAAAGAAGGTGGCTAATAGAATCACTCGTCGCAGTTGTTCCTCAAAAGGGGTAAACAATCAAATGGAGGAATATGATCGGCTAAAAAAGAGTGGAGGTGATGGTAAGAACACGACCAAGGTTCAAAAGCTAATAATTATGCGATCACAAAGATTATTTACTGAAGGTGGGTTCATTTTTTAATGAGCTTAAACTTTGGGGAAACATTTTCTCATTGCTAGGTTTATTTTTTAACGAGCTTGAACTTCGCGTAAAACTGCTCGTGCCATTCATATAATAAGGATGTCTCATCAGTAGGTTCATTTTTTAGGGAGCTTGCCCCATGCACAACTTTGCTACTGAGCCTTTCGTTATGCAAGCTAGGGACGACCAACCTACAATTTTAAAGGGTTAAGAGCCTACAAACTAAGAAAATAAATGGTCACTTTTCACTTGCATGCAAAACGTTTTGCATGCCCCTAGGTATAAAGTAGAGTTTCCAGGTCACCATATGGAAGTTCTTGCATTAGCAAGATTGTTCCATCTGCATCGCAGACAAAACACTTCCTTGGCAATGTCCATCGAAATGGACAAAGGTGACTGTTGTCAGTGCCAATCACATAACTTTTGACGGGGGAATCCTTTTCCAGTCCAAATCCATTTTCCTAAATGGATAGGGGTATCAGACTAGTCATATTCCTACACAGGAAACCTACCTTATATCTGGGGTTTTCCTGCCAAAGCAGACCAAGGCGCATGCCTCCTGGGTTTCAGTCACAATCACCGAATCACTTGCGATCATCAGGTGGATGGACTGGAGGTTGATTAGACATTCCTTGTGCAAAAATACTAGTTATGGATGACATTTGACTAATAGCTGTGTTTGAACTAGGGAATGAAAGCTAATCAACTAGGTGGACCACTCTGCCTTCATGTGGAAAACACATCACTCGGAAGAGTGAGGAAACGATAGCTCCCATGCTATACATGTAGTCACGCCCAAGGAGTAAATTGTAATCTAGGGGTCCTTGGACTACCATCACGTTTAGATGAATGGTTTTCCTTCTCAAAGTTATAGGAAAATTTGGAAGGATCCCTAACGGTCGACTAGTTCCTTTGTTGAACCCTGTCAGATTTCGAATCTCAGGCAGAAGCGATGGTGAACCAAGCGCTTTCCAAGCAGTTGAGGAAAGGATACTCACAGAAGCCCCTTCATCTATGATAGTACCAACCATGATCATTTTGTAAGCTTGTACTATGATATGGAATGGTACATTACATGGTAGGCAGGGTCTACCTAGTAGATTCCAATCGAAGGAAATGACTAGATTGCTTGGAGGTGGGACCGAATAAATGGCCAAATAAACCTCTGAAAAACTTCCTTCCTGCGGTAAAGGAATGGGTAGATTGCCCCCATGTTCATCAGAGTTTGTGTTTACGAAAAGAATTTGAAAGGTGTCGTTCTCATTCTCTTTGGTGACAGTATCATCTAAAGGTGGACCCTCTGAAGATAAGATTGGGTATACTACCATCTCAACCTGTTGACTTTGGTCTGGTGTGGACTCAGAGGGTTTACCTTCAATGATAGGTGCTTTGACCGACAACAACAGTGTGTTAGTCATATTTTCAACTAGCGATGGACTCGGCAAGAGCTTCTTATATCTAGGAGGAAGTCGCTGCAACGACGTAGGATGGTTATCCAAGACTCTCTTAGCTTCGTCTAGGAGAGGACAACGGTGGAGGACATGATCGCCTTCACACAGTCTACAAGGAAATTTAGATTTTCCTTTCTTTCCATTGGCTTCGTTTTCACTAGTTGATGGTGTGCTTTCAACATGATCATCAGTAGTTGAAGACACCAGATTGTGCAAGAAGGGAGACCAGTCCCTCAGGATCCGTGGGATGTAGGGACAATCTCGATGATAGTGGTCTCCCTTCCAAATGACACATGGAGATTTAGGTTTGGAAGGTGCAATGTGTGGATTTTTGCGAGACGATGCATGGTTGCCCCCTTTCATCATTGGATTCTTCTTCTTCTTCTCCTTCCCTTTCTTCTTCTTCTCAATTACTTGGTTTTTAGCATTACTAGCTTCACCAGGCGAAGAGGAAGAAGGAGAGGGAAAAACAAATGAAGTAGAAGGTGGGGGAGTGACTTCAGGGTCATCTGGTTGCTGATTTGATTGCTGAGGAATTACAGTGTTTTGAACGACAGAGGTCGATAAAAGCCACACTGGCAGGCCAATTGTGAGTCCTGGAAGGGACAATGTAACCATGTGTGGAGCACCAACATCCCCCCAAGAGGAGAAAGGACCAGGATTTCCCCCAAGGGGAAATCCTTGATTGGTAGACTCCATTTTCTCAAACTAAGATCAATGAGGGAACAATGACGTTATTCCGATTAAAATAAATTTTATGATGCTTTGACACAACTTTCTTTTTCAATTTTTAAGAGTCGAGAAAAAGCTAAAGATGACTCTAGTCACCTTCGATTTTTAATGAGCCTGAAGTGACAAGTGCTTAGATCGACCTTTTCTTTTAAGGAGTCTGAAAAGGAACGAAAGTGACTACTCTGGAAATCTAGATAGAGGGATTACCAAACCAATCGTAAAACTGCAGAATACTTTTTACGATACGGTAGTCAATCTTCCCGAATGTTGTGTTCAGTGCATTGCGATCGATAGGGCAGTAGACACGGCTTCCTAAGGATAAAGGATGTAGCCTATTGTGGTCTCCCAATATATACTCGATGGTACGTGGGAGCACAAGTCCATATTGGCACTTGTCGTCTCAAAGAGGACGAATCACCAAACTTGTGATGAAAGCGATAGTTACCATGCTTTACGACACCAGAATACGTCTCTAGCCTAGACTTCTAGATGTTGTGCATTAGGTTCCAAAGCGTTTTTATGTTCATTGAGGTTTATTTTACAGTTGATATTTCTTAAGAAGTTTTCCTTTAAGGTTCACCACGTGATGTAGATATACAATTCCTAAATGTGAAATCTAAGATGATAAACAGTCATTTATTTTCTTTTTACAATGAAAATCCTAGCTGTTAAGGAAAGAGAGATGAAATTCTTTCAACATAGAGCATAGAGCACACACTAGATGCACTTTTCCTAAATCAACTTCAGCATGCAGTCTTAATGCAAATGCATGCATGTATTGTTTTTCAGTTTCCTTAATGTGAGAATGACAAAAAGAAAACTAAGTATAGATCTGAACTATCTTCTTTCAAAGCGACAGTACTAACAATTTTCTTTTCAAAAAAAACAAAAGTAAGGTCAAGTTGACACTTTGCAATTTTGAATTTAAAACTGCTTTCGACACTTTAAATACTAATGATTCAAATCAAATACAACAGCAAAAGTTTAATCAACTATCTAAAAGAGGAATGCTTTGTGACACTCTTTTTCTTGACTGAAAACGACACTTGCGACACATTCAAATCAAAGGATGACAGTTCGATTAAGCTACTATTTGCAAAGGAGAACTGTAAATGATGAAAAAATACATAAAAAACATTCACAATTCCTTCTGATGGAGGCTGAATAATGCAAAGGAAGATGGTTTCAATAGAGATATACTGATCATAGACAACAAAACTACTAAATAAAGCTGAACACAATGAAGAAAAAACCAAAATCTGGAGGCAGAAACAGTGTCATTCAGTCATCGCACCTGTAACATAGGGAAACAGGGATGCATCTCACCTGCAACACATGGGAGGTGTGATGCATCTAGGTTTCCAAGAAGAGACAGTGCGATGGTCCAGGGATGAGACTGTGCTTGGTTTTCACTCACAGTTTGTAGCTAAGTTCAGGGATTTAGGTTGAGCTAATGATTTTCAGTAAACACAAAGTATAGGGGCTGATCTAATGAGGTTATTTGAGCTACCACCAGGGTACTTAGGATGTTTGCAAGCTAGATGTTTAGTTCATAAACCAACCTGGAGATTGACCGAAGCAACATTGATCTACTTTGCAGTTTCATAGCAAAAGCAGTTCGAAGGCTAGCTAGCTTGACTTCAGGCTCCATTTGTGGTTCATAAAGCAAACAACAATAAAAAAACAAAAAAACTATTCGCTCCCCAGTGGAGTCGCCATTTTGTTATCAGGAAAACTAATTTCCATTCAGAGCTGCTAGTCCCACTAAGACGGGTAGCTATCTTAGAAACAAACTAACTAAAGTTATTTGTGTTTTCCTTTATAAGAGATAGATGAGGGAGAAGTATAGAGTACCAACCTCAGTCTTCCGCTAGTCTCCTTGCTCGTTTCCTCTCTCCCTTGATAGAGTTTTTCCCACTCCTTTCTCACTTGTCCTGCTTCAAAGAACACCTATAGGGTCAAAGAAGAAAAATACCATCAAAGCATAGAGATATATAACCATAAACAATGTAGGATCAGATGTACATTAACCATATAAATGCATATACAAATACAAGATTCTGAGATATACAAGCATATAGAGGAAAACTCAAATAGCTTTATTGATAGAAGTAGTAGAAGAGAGGATTACAACCAGGCTATCTGATCCAGCATCATCCTCCCAACATGAAAGCCCTCTTCACCTCATATAAAGCAAGATCACCCAACAATGTCTTCAAAGAGAAACCAACAACACTTCCTTGTAAATTATAAAATTCCAGCCTTTTGATCTCTAGGATTAGGGATCCATATATAGATGTTTACAGGAGAGTGAGTCAGCTTCTGGGATCTTGATTAGTGTCATTTCACTAATAGTTCTTGGTTCCACTTGGAGATTTCAGATCTCTTACTCATCCCTAGGCAAATTCAGAGAGGCAAGTGTCATATGAGCAGTTTCTAGAAGATTCTCTGGGTTTCCACCTAGTAAACTGCTTCTGCCATTTGTTTGCTCTCGCTCATCGCACCCTACAGAAGGGCTTTCCAATATGCATCGCACCCCCTGTGTGTAATAGGTGAGATGCATCGCACCCTATGCATGGAGCAGTCTATATGGTCCAGCTTTGACTAGTTCTGAGTAGTTTTTCATGGAGAACTTCTGGGAGATGATGTAATCAGTTGACCTTGTTCCTTTAGGGTGTGAAACAACACTTTTAGGGGTTTAGAAGCCCCTAGTTTATGGACATATGTGATTGGGGTTGTAGTGCCCAAATATGTCTATAACAGTTAGGGACATGCAAAGAAAAACAGAGAAAAAGCAGACCGCTTTGATACCACTGATCCAGATTTAAACAAGAACGCAAAAAATCACAGAGATAACCATAAACATAGAGATGCAACGGAAATAACACTTCATTTCATTAATGTAAAATACTGAAATATGCTTACAAATAGCAATGGAAATAAACTAGCTAGGGCAATGGTAGCTTATCTCTGAGAAGAGATGTGGCAGCTACATGCCTCTGAACTATGCTACAATGTGGCTCAAAGGCCTATTTATTGTTGAGAAACAATGGAAAATGATAAACATCCAAAAACCTAACCCTAGCAGATGAAACGCCAAACTGTGGGCCCCATTTGGGTAAATTGGTACATCAACTTTCCGAGGTCGTAAATTTGGCATATAATCTCTGTTTGATGCGCACAGTATCTCGTTAGAAAGATCTATCTGAGAACTACAACTTTGGGAAGAGCAGCATCGGTCCATGTACCCATGTTGCTCCCAGTTTTCCAAAAAAAAAGTCGTTTAAGGCCTCAAAACGGCTCCAGAAGTTCAGGACCCGAAAAACTGCTAAAAATAGTAAACTGTGCTACAATTAAGGAAACTGAAAAGCTGAAAGAAACAACGGTGGGGGTCCAAGTGGACTTGGCAGGTGGCCACCAATATCCACCTAGATCAATCCATCACCTCTCCTATCTAGAGTATCCAACAATCTTCCATCTCTAACTGTGTCATATCCATCCGACCTGTGACCACCATGAGACCTACTTTGCCCCATTAGTTTTTTCCTGTAGCCCATGGCTGATCCGAAGTGGTCCCTGTCACTACAATTCTGACAAACTCTGAAGGTGTATTGCATTAACCTGTGATTGTTTCTCTTTTTCCTGCATGATTTTTCATTGTTCACCTTACAACTCATTATTTATTCCTTCAATCTTATCAATGTGTATACTATGTTAGAAGAGTGCCCAACACCAGGCTTCTCATCTTATTCATAGGGGGAATCTTTGTAGTCTACCATCTTGCTAGTCATTTCTGAACTCTTTCTTGGAAGGCATACTATGTCAGCTAAACCAAATCAAAATAAACCAATGTACCTTAGCAAAATTCAAGGAGGATATCTCATCTGCAAGATCAACCAATCAGTGTAGTGCATGTATAACATAATCATGACAACATATAGACATATAACAAATAGGTGTATCAACACATAAACATCATTCTAGCTAGATTCCAGTCAGCAATGCATGACCATATCAACCACACATACCATGACCTCATGCATGACAACGACAACCATACTAATGTACACTAACAATACGCAAGAATAAACGACATGTAACCAATCATACACTCATGAATACACACTTCACAACAACAACATCCTCTTTGACATGGCGACATCACTACAACCATGACTAAAACCATGCATATGCAACAAGAGTATAGACTACAAGGATGATAAACACATGTGCAACTGACATGAATTCATTACCAATGAACACTACCCATTTAGTCCAAGGGGTGATTTATGCTTTGATACCACTCTATAACACCCGCATCCTATATCTACCCAAGTAACCGACCAACTCGGTTAAATATGCAATGAGATTCAACCTCCTAGGTGAACTTAAGGAAGTGGAAACGAGAGAAACACGCCAAACAAACATTCCACATCAACAACAGAACTCCCATGAGCAATCCCAACAACTCAGGTAACAAGCCCCTATGGCCAACTGTAGCTTTAGACCATTAAACCCTCGGACACTCCCTTGATATGGACATGCATGCATCCAGGAGGCTCCAGATTCTCCCACAACATGGGTATGCATGCGTTTAGGGACTTGTCTCCTCAAACCTCTGTATGTGACTCCCAAATTTGTGCCACAATTTTAGGTCCATAGCCTAGGTCACTACCCAGAACTCAATAACACATTTAGCACTGAAAGATAACAATAGAGTAATTATACAAATGCAATTTCTTGAATAAGGACTTGACTAGACCCCTACTAGCCATGAGAGGTATTTTGTCTAACATGTCACAAACATGTAATCTACAGGTTTAAAGAACATATCTAAGCATATGGGTCTCATAGTTATCTTAGAATCACTAAGAAGCATTATTCCCTTATATCATTAGGTGCATTCTCATGTATTAGGTCATAGATACATTGTTCATTCACTTACAAATCAAAACATGAGGAGAGCCATACATCATCACTATTAAAAAAAATCCTTATAACCAATATAGTAACAACATAAATATCAAGGATACATCAGCCATAGAATCCACATATAAACCAATACATTTACACATAAGATACCAAGGAAGGAACCTCTTATTAATGAATGCAAAAGCCAACCCAGGATGGGATTACCACGTTCCACCCAACCATAGAATGGTTGAGCCAATTATATCTTCAACCATTCACCCTCGTGCCATATTCCAAGCATGATTGTGGGACTCAACAAAGAGAACCAAGCAGGGCATCCTGAGGCTAAACCACCTCACCCTCATGAATAAAAATCAGGCTTTATCGAAATCCGCACCAGATCACTAGGCCAACAAATAAATATGTAATAACAGGATTTACCATGCTCTCCACCAGATCACTAGGCCAAAACAAGCATGGATGCCACCGAATTTCACCACCTACACCATGAGGAATTTTCCTATCTCCTAGTCTCTCAGGCTTTACCGCAATTCACAATTTGATCTAGGGATCACTAGGCCCTAAATTGAGACTCCACCCTCTGGGATTTACTGTATATCCTGCCATTCACCGGCAAGGATTCCTAGGCCTAATCAAGGGAAACCATCTCTATAATTTACTATATATCCCTCTATTAACAAGTCAATGATTCCAAGGCCCATCGAGGCACAAAATACCTAGATTTACCGCAACCTATAGTATCGTTCAAGGGTCACTAGGCTAGTGGATTTACCATAATCCACACTCCGTTTCAGGGATGACTAGGCCATGTGTTCCTTATTTTGGACATGCGCCTCACTCAATTTTGAATCCATCTCGAAATCTGGTTCAACCAAAACATGACAACCCCATCACACCATGGATATCCAGAAATGGCAAGGCTAGGCTAAAAACATTGTCACACCTGGCATGCCAAATCTAGCAAGGAAATCACACATGAAAATTGATACATGAAAAGAATCTTGCTATAGCTACTTGATATTTCTCTTCCTTGCTTGCTCCTTTCTTCAGTTTTCCTTCTTTTCCTTTCATGATCGAATGCTAAACTGCTCCAAGAAAACTCTAAGTGTCACTGTTGGGAACGAGTTCCACAAGAATAGTTTTGGGGCTAAAAGCCCATGTTTTGGGATAATTTTGTAATAAAGCTATAAAGTCTCTGCATTTTGTGGTTACAGAGCATGAAGGTGTCAACAGTCATAAAGGGTTGTTCGCCCTTATTTTGTAAAGTGTCAAGTCGGCTGTAAAGAATTGTATAAAAAGGAGCTAAGTAAGCTCTAAGTAGTGAAGAGTTAAGTTAAGGAAGGAAGAAATTAACCTAAGTGTTCTCGGGTCTTAGCGTAGGTAGAGGCTCTGTAGCTGAGTGCGTAGAGGCCTAGGGTGGAAGTCTACAATTGAGTGCGCAGACCCCTGTAGCTATGTCTACAAGGCAGATAGAGTCTGTATTAAACTGGAAGATATCAATAAAGAGAAGTATTCTACAAATTCTGTGTATTTAGTTCCTGTTAATGCATCTGATTATATTGTGTTTCGGGTTTAATTTACAATGTTTATTTGATGTGAAAATATATGTGATTATATTGGTTAATTGAATGAAAATAAGGATATTAGTTTATGTGGCGCTAACTATAATAGATTAGTAAGATAAGTAAAACACTCGAGATAACTTGGGAACCTATACACTACATTGTCATAGCTGCACGAAATTACTTGGACCACGGGTTAGGACTGCGCAAAGGTCAATCATACACCTTTGTGGAGGTACTGAAGGGAGGAATAAAGGGTATATTGGCAGAGCCCTAAGGCTTAACGACCTGTGCGAAAGTAGGGGTAAAGGGTATAAACCAACATCACGACCATCTCAGGGTGTGGAAACTTGGTTCCAGCATCCCCCCGTACTGCTTTAGGTGAGAGTTCGGTCTGCACTCCACGAGATGATGCTGAAAGGGCTAGTAGTATAGGGATTTGTTTGGCTAACTAATGTTGAACCTGAGACAGGCCCCACAAAGCCAACAAATGGTGCCATTTGTTGGGTTGTGTTATATTCTTTGCATGTAGTTAACAGGGGATTTGAAGGGCACCCGAAACCCCACTTTATGGGGTCCGGGGCAGCGCCCCAGAAAATTTTGGTTTTGGACCCTATGTTAGGTTGGGCGGACCCACCTATGGTTTTGTGCATGATTTCGCACATTCTTTTTGGATGCGATGGTTTTCGGTCCATGGTATTGGATGCGATGGTTTTTAGTCCATGGTATTGGACGTGATGGTTTTCGGTCCATGGTATTGGATGCTTCAACATGTATAAATATGTATTGTAACATTGAAAGGAATATAATGAAAAATCAAGCTGGTAGTCCCGGTCTTGGGATCTAGGGAAAAATCTCCGTGTATATGTATTTTATGTGTTCTGCTCTCGCATTATTTATTTTCTGTGTTTTAGAATTCGTATGCAGGTAATTTTTGTATGGGGTTAAAACCTACATTTGGTATCAGAGCAGGTTTTGGCTTCAAGGGGGCGCCTTTGTTGTTGAGGGGTTTCGCTCGAGCCTGTGGTAGGCCTTGTTCAGTGGGAGATCTGTGAGATCGATTCTGGTGGTGAAAGAAGATGGCGAGCAGTGGAAAGATAGAGATCGAGAAATTTAATGGTCAGATTTTTGAGTTGTGGAAACTTAAGATGGAGGATTTGTTGGTGGATAAAGACCAGTGGATTGTAGTAGATCCACATACTAAACCAACGGGAGTGTCCGATGAAGAACGGAAGAAGTTGGATAGGAAGGCAAAGAGCACAATACGATTGTGTGTCTCAGATTCAGTATTGCGGAATGTATCAGGGGAAGCTACGGTGAAGGCTTTGTGGGACAAGTTAGAGACTTTGTACCAATCTATGTCTCTAGTGAATAAACTGTTCCTATGGAAAAAGTTGTACAACCTAAGGATGAAAGATAGAGACTCGATGACAGAGCATCTGAATGCATTTAATATTGTGGTAAGTCAGTTAGCATCTGTTGATATTAAAATTTCAGATGAAGATAAGTCCATCAGTTTGTTGTGTTCTCTACCAGATTCATGGGATAGTCTAGTTATTGCAATAGGTAGCAATACAACTTCCTTGCATTTTGATGAAATAGTCTCATCCTTGCTGACGAAGGAGATGAGACAGAAAAATATGGAGAGCCAAAATGGTGATGCCTTGTTTGTACAAGGGTGGACCCAGAAAAGAAACAAAAATAAGTCATCGAGTGGGAGATCTAAATCTAAAGGGAGATCTGAATCTCCAGGAAAACCTGTAAAGGTGGTGTGCTAGAAATGTGGAAAGAAAGGGTACTACAAAAGGGACTGTAAATCTAAAGCTCCTGACAAAGGAAAGGGATCTGATGAGGCTCCTTTTGCAGAGGGGAAAACCACCTCAGATGAAGGTGGGGATGTGTAGTTGGCTTCTTCAAGTACACATTTAGATCATGAGGAATGGTTGATTGACTCAGGTGCATCCTTTCACTTCACTCCCCATAGAGAGTGGTTCTGCGAGTATGAGAAATATGATGTTGGTGATGTCTTCTTGGGGGATGATAGGAAGGCTAGAATCATTAGTCGCAGAAAATTAAAGTAGAAGTTGCAAGGTGGAAGGATTAGAACGCTTCCAGGTGTTCTACATATTCCTACATTAGCCAGAAATCTGATTTCTGTTAGCAGGCTGGATGATGCAGGTGTAAAAACAGTGTTCGAGAAGGATACCTGCAAGATGGTTCGGGGAGCACTGATATTGATGCAGGGAGTTCGGATTGGAACTCTGTACAAACTGCAAGGTAGCACTATTATTGATGGGTGCAATAGTTCTGTGGTCCCTAAAAGTGGAGCAGAAAATCTAGTGGTCTCTGGAGAGAAGACCATGCTGTGGCATCAAAGGCTTGGACATATTGGAGAAAAGGGCCTTCGAATACTTCATGGTAAAGGTATGGTAGAGGGTATGAGTAATAGCTCTTTGGATTTTGATTTCTGTGAAAATTGTGTATATGGGAAGCAGAATTGGGTGAGTTTCCCCTCTAGTAGTAAGAGGGCGAAATAGATATTAGAACTTGTGCACAGTGATGTGTTTGGACTTGTGAAGGTTCCATCACTGGGTAAGTCTGTGTACTATGTATCATTTATAGATGACTTCTCAAGGAATACATGGATATATTTCCTTAAGAAGAAATCTGAAGTCTTTGACAGGTTTAAAGAATTTAAGGCTCTAGTGGAAAACCAGACAGAGAAGAAGATAAAGGTGCTGAGGACAGATAACAGTGAAGAGTTTTGCAGTAAGGAATTTGAAGAATTCTGTAAGAAGTGTGGTATAGCACGGCAGAAGACTACTCCATATACACCCCAACAAAATGGAGTTGCAGAAAGAATGAACAAGACGTTGATGGAAAGGGAAAGAAGCATGCTCAGTGGTGCCGGGTTAGGACAAGAATTCTGGGCAGAGGCAGTGGATACTGCATGTTACCTGGTCAATAGGTCACCTTCATTAGCATTGGAGGATAAGACTCCACAAGAGGTATGGACTCATAAGAAACCCTCTCTTTCACATCTGAGGGTATTTGGATGTGATGCATATGTACATGTCCCAAAGGAGAAACAAACCAAGTTGGATAGTAAATCTGAAAAGTGCATCTTTATTGGGTATAAGGATGGTTTAAAGGGTTATAAGCTTTGGAACCCAGTCACACGGAAGGTTGTGTATAGCCAAGATGTGGTATTCAGAGAGGTGAAAGATGTTATTAAACATGAAGTCCAATGAAAGGTACCTGAGAAGATAGAGTTTGAGCTAAAAGAGGAAGAATCAGACTCTACAGCAGAGGAGGAATCAGAAGATGAAGAGCCACAAACTCCGGGTGTGAGAAGATCAGTTCGAGAAAGAAGGCAACCTGAAATGTATAGTCCATCTGCTTTCTATTCAAATTTTGCTTTATCTATTACTGACGATGATCCTAGAACTGTGAAGGAAGCAGTATATTCAGAGGATGGAAAACTCTGGAAAGAGGCCATGGTTGATGAAATGGCATCTTTGCACAAAAATGAGGCATGGGATCTGGTGGAGTTTCCAGCTGGAAGGAAGCACATTGGCAGCAAATGGGTGTTCAAAAAGAAGACAAATGCAGAAGGAAAAGTGGAGAAATACAAAGCTCGGTTGGTAGCAAAAGGTTATTCCCAGGTGTCGAGAATTGATTTTGGTGATATTTTTTCTCCTGTTGCCAAGGTAACTTCTATTAGATTACTTTTATTTGTTGACACTGCTTTTGATTTTGAGGTAGAACAGATGGATGTGAAGACAACATTTCTTCATGGGGATCTAGAAGAGGAAATCTACATGAAGCAACCTGAAGGCTTTGCAGCGAAGGGTAAGAAAGAACTGGTATGCAAGAAAAAGAAGTCTCTATATGGGTTAAAACAGTCACCAAGGATGTGGTATCAAAAATTTGATACGTTTATACGGGGACTTGGCTTCACTAGAAGCAAAGCATATCAATGTGTGTATTTTAAATTAATTGGTGACGTGTTATTTATCTGGTCTTGTATGTGGATGATATCTCGTTGGTTGGAAATGACAAAGAAATTACCCAGGATTTGAAGACCCAATTGTCCTCCAAATTCGACATGAAAGATATTTGTGCTGCAAACTGTATTTTGGGCATGGAAATTAAAAGAGATCAGGCAAAGAGGAAGCTCTGGTTAAACCAGAGGAAGTATGTCGAGACAATACTGCAGAGGTTTAATATGCAGGATAGTAAACCGGTGAAGGTTCCTATTATTGTAGGTGTGAGGTTATCTATTGAACACTGTCCCAAGACATAATAAGAGGAAGAGGACATGTTTTGTGTTCCATATGCAAGTGTAGTTAGTAGCCTGATGTATGTAATGGTCTGTACCAGACCAGACATTGCACATGCAGTGAGAGTATTGATCAGGTTTATGTCAAAACCAAGAAAGGAGCATTGGACAACGGTGAAGTGGGTTTTCAGGTATTTGCGTGGCACTAGTGATTATGGTTTTTGCTACCAAGGAAGACCAGGATTGGACAGAGTGTTGGATATTTGTGGCTTTGTTGATGCAGACTAGGTTGGAGATCTAGATCAGAGAAGATCTACAAGTGGGTATGTGTTTAACCTATTTGGAGGTGCAGTCAGTTGGATGAGTAAGAAACAATCTGTAGTGGCACTATCAACTACAGAGGTAGAATACATGGCAACCACTCATGCAAGCAAGGAAGCTGTTTGGTTGCAGAGATTGTGTTCAAGTATGGGGTTAGTACAGGGAGCTATAAGGATAGACTGTGATAGCCAAAGTGCAATTTTCTTGGCAAAGAACCCCGCATATCATTCAAAGACAAAGCACATTGATGTTCAGAATCACTTTGTGAGGGATATGATAGAAGACAAAAAGGTGTTGCTGGTAAAGGTGGACACTTTGAAGAATATTGCAGATCCATTGACAAAATCTGTGAGCTCTGAGAAGTTCTCTTGGTGTAGAGAGACAACGGGCATTTCAGGGCTAGAAAAATGACTAAGTTATCTTGTGGACCCTTGTGGAAAGAAAACAACAAGTGGGAGAATGTTGGGTTGTGTTATATTCTTTCCACGTAGTTAACAGGGGGTTTTAAGGGCACCTGTAACCCCACTTTATGGGGTCTGGGGCAGCGCCACAGAAAATTTTGGTTTTGGACCCTATGTTAGGTTGGGCGGACCCACCTATGGTTTTGTGCATGATTTTCACACGTTTTTTGGATGCGATGGTTTTCAGTCCATGGTATTGGACGCGATGGTTTTCGGTCCATGGTATTCGACGTGATGGTTTTCGGTCCAAGGTATTGGATGCTTCGGCATGTATAAATATGTATTGTAACATTGAAAGGAATATAATGAAAATCAAGCTGGTAGTCCCAGTTTTGGGATACAGGGGAAAATATCTGTGTATGTGTTTTATGTGTTCTGCTCTCGCATTATTTATTTTCTGTGTTTTAGAATTCATATTGTAGGGAATTTGTTATGCTCTTAACCTACAAAAAGATACCCAAATACAGAATATGCGAAGAAAGATACCCAGAACATAGAATAGTGAGAGACAATAGCAAATATTTTATTATTCAGAAAGCAATGTTCACTGGCCTCTTCGATGGGGCAACCTCCAATAGAGCAAAGCTCGATACAAAAATAAGACACAATGCTCCTCGCAGGGAGTCTCTATCCTTTATATATGACTCATACATGCAATACCAAGGATCAATACCATGGGTTTTATTAATACCATCTATCTAATACTACAACCCATTTGCAACTAACTGTGGTCCCGTCATTAATTGTGGGTTAACCACTTACAATTATTAATATGGGCTTTATTGACTCTTGACTATGACTCGATCCCATTACATAAATAAGGGGGTTAGGGTGGGACCCTAACATGCCCTCCCCCTTAAGACTAGCCTTGTCCTCAAGGCTGAAGCTGCAGAAACTGCTGAAGAATAGTGGTTGGTTCCCAAGTTGCATCATCCGAGAGGTGTCTTTCCACTTGACGAGGACTTCCCTAATCATGCGGCCCCGCAGGTGCCTGTCTCGTGTGTCTAGGACCTGTTCAGGTTGGAGCCAGATTGACCCTTCTTCGTCCAATTCAGGTAGACTGGTTTGAATTCTGCAATTGTTCCCAATCACTTTCTTGAGGCATGAGACATGGAAAACTGGATGGATTTTTGTAGTAGGTGGCAAAGCCAACTTGTAAGCCACTTCTCCAATGCGCTGAAGTACTTGATGTGGTCCGTAGAATTTTGGAGATAGTTTCTGACAACCCTTGTCTTTGAGTGATGTTTGCTTATATGGTTGCAGCCTCAAAAAGACCTGATCCCCTTCTTGAAATTGGCGCTCTAAGCAATGCTGGTCTACCTGTTGCTTCATGCGGTTTTGAGCTTGATGAAGATTCTCTCCAAGATGGGCGAGCATGGTTGCGCGGTGTTGTAGGAGTTGATCCACTGCTTGTACCTTTGAGCACCCCTTGATATAAGAAGTAAGGGTAGGAGGGAGTTGACCATATACTGCTTCATAGGGAGTCATTTTGGTGGTGGCATGATAGTTGGTGTTATACCACCATTCAGCCAGAGGTAACCACTGTACCCAAAGATGTTGCTTTTCTGAAGTGAAACACCTAAGGTAGGTTTCCAGACATTTGTTGACAGCTTCAGTTTCACCATCCGTTTGCGGATGATAGGAAGTACTGAGTTTTAGTTGAGTTCCTTGTAGCTTGAAGAGTTCCTACCAAAAATTACTGGTGAAGATCGGGTCGCAATCGGACACAATAGAAGTGGGCATGCCATGCAATTTGAAGATCTGATCCATGAAAGATTGAGCGACCAAAGTCAGTGTAAATGGGTGGGGTAGGGTGCAGAAATGAGCATACTTCGAAAGTCTGTCCACAACCACCATGATGACTGACTTGTTTCCTGACTTTGGAAGACCTGTAATGAAATCCATAGAAACCTCCATCCAAATTGATGCCGGGATGGGCAACGGTTGTAATGTGCCTGGTGTGTTGACGGTCTCCCCTTTGTGGCGTTGACAGACATCGCATTCTGCTACGAAAGTAAGGATGTCCTTTTTCATGCCTGTCCAAAAAAATGATCTTCTAGTGCGAGCATACGTCTTCTGAAAGCCTGAATGTCCTACAATGGGGGATGAGTGCAATTCTGCCAAAATGTGACTTTTGAGGGTGGATGTTGGTGATATTACGACTCTGTCCCTGTAGTGAAGAATCTCATCCTGCCACGAGTAGCCCTTGGTGGAATTTGGATCTACCTGCAATTGAGAAATGAGTTGGGAGAGCCCGGGATGTGAAAACCATTCCCTGCAAGCCTCTTCAATCCATTCTAGAATGGGGAGGGAAATTTCTAGCAGAGTACTTTCCTCCTCAAATTGGCGAGATAATGCATCTGCTACACTATTGTCTTGCCCTTTCCTGTAAATGATCTCATAATCATATCCCAGCATTTTGGCGAGCCATTTATTTTGTTGTGGGGAGGATAGGCGTTGCTCCAAAAAATATTTAAGACTGTGATGGTCTGTGCGGATTTGGAAACGTCGCCCCAATAAGTAAGGTCTCGAGGTCTCTACTGCATGTAAGATGGCCATCATTTCCTTCTCATAGGTAGATTGGCCCAGATTCTTCCCACTTAATTGTTGGCTTGTGAAGGCCAAAGGTTGCCCTTCCTGCATTAAGACCGCCACAATACCTGTACCCGAAGTGTCACATTCAATGACAAAAGATTTGGTGAAGTCAGGTAGTGCTAAGACTGGAGTGGAACACATGGCATTTTTGAGAGCTGTAAATGCCTGTTGTGCATCCTCATTCCAGAAGAATGAATTTTTCTTCAGGAGTTGAGTGAGGGGCTTCGCTATGCGACCATAGTTGCAGAAAAATTTACAATAATAGCCTGTGAGACCCAAAAATCCTCTCAAGCTCTTCAAGGTCTTAGGTTGAGGCCAATCCTGCATTGCCTGGATCTTTTTGGGGTCCACCTTGACACCTTCACGCCCCACAATGTGGCCCAAATACTCAACTTCTTCCATGCCAAACGAACACTTGGACATCTTGACAAATAATTTATGCTTGCAGAGCAGTTGCAAGAGTAGATCTACATGCTGAAGATGTGTGGCCCAAGTGAAACTATAGATGAGGATGTCATCGAAGAAGATAAGGACAAATTTCCTGAGATATGGTTTGAGAATGTGGTTCATAAGGCTCTGAAAAGTAGAGGGGGAATTACAAAGACCGAATGGCATGACCAGGAACTCATAATGGCCTTCAAGAGTTCTGAAAGCAGTCTGTGGAATGTCGACTTCCTTCATGCGAATTTGGTGGTAGCCCGAGCGAAGATCCAGCTTAGTGAAGAATTGAGCACCATTGAGTTCATCCAGCAAATCGCCAACCACCAGGATGGGAAATTTATCTTTGACTGTCAACTTATTGAGGGCCCTAAAGACTGGACACAACCGCCACTCCCCATCTTTCTTGAGCACCATGACCACCGGTGATGAATAAGGACTAATGCTGGGACGAATGACACCTGCTCCCAAAAGTTCCTTGATTATTTTTTCTATTTCATTCTTTTGGGTGAACGGATATCTGTATGGGTGCACATTTGGGGGTTGGGCCCCTAGAACCAAGGTGATGCTATGATCATGTTCCCCTCTCGAGGGTGGAAGCTCATGAGGCTTGTCAAAGACCGGCAGATGGTTATTTAAAATCTGTTGCATCTCAGGATGAATCAGCAGAGACTTGGTTTCGACTGCCTGGATGGCATTAAATTGAGCTATAACTCCATGATGGCCCTTTTTTAGCAATTTTTCCATCCTATGCGAGCTGATGATAGAGGGAGCTCCTGCCTGGAGTCCACGGAGGGTATGTGTGGAGTTGTTCTTCTTAAAACTCATATATAACTCCAGGAAATCCATTGTGATTGGCCCAAGAGTGCGAAGTCATTCAGCACTGAGGACAATGTCGCACCCTCCCATGTGTATGGCAAACATGTGGGTCTTCAACTGATAATCCCCCATTTGAAGTTTGACATTTTCACAGTGGCCTTCACATTTCATTGTGCCCCCATCCGCAATTTGGACTTGGAAGTTAGAAACTGCTTGTACAAAACAATGCACTGCTTCCGTGACTTTTTGATGGATGAAATTATGTGTACTTCCACTATCAATCAAGACTACTACTGGGCGATGTTTAATAAAACCTCTGATTTTGAGAGTTTGAGGTGAAGAATCCTTGCCAAAGCATGCAGCGAAATAACTGGTTCGTCAGGGACATTGTCCTTTTGGTTGTCCTCTTCCACCGCCTCATGTTCCTCCAGTGGTGGATCTTCCTCTGATGAGCTGTAATCAGTGGCATCAATTTGAAAAAATTTGGGCTCCTTGCATTTATGACCTGGGGAGTATTTTTCATCACAGTAGTAACATAAGCCTTGCTTTCTTCTTTCGGCCATTTCTACAGGTGACACCTTTTGAACCTTAAGTGTTTGAGTCGTGCTGTGAGCCTGTGGGGGGCGACCCTTAGCGGTGAAATTTGGGCGATTGTACTGGGCTGCTAATGCACGTTCCACGTTACGAGCTACCTTACAAGCCTCTATCCATGTGGGAGGGTGGTGCAGTAAGACGCAGGCTTTTATGGCTTCTTTAAGACCGCTGATAAAACATTCCATGTAGAACACATCTAAGAGACCCCTAGTGCGGAAGGCTAAGGATTCAAAGGCTGTAATATATTCATCCACTGTGCCAGTCTGTCAGAGCTTAGTAAGATGACCCAAAAAAGAAGATTCCTGGTCAAAGCGTTCTGTAAGAACTTTTTTGAAGGAGTTCCAAGTCCTAAAAGGTCCATTGCAACGTTGATGCCATTCCCACCATTGCCACCTTTCATTGTCCAAGTACATGCTCCCCACCATAAGCTCAGTCTCATTATCTAAGATGTTATTCAGATTGAAATACTACTCCATTTGTGCTATCCATGCTGCCGGGTGAGAACCATCAAATTTATGCATATCCAACTTGGGAGGTCACGGACGGGATTGTTGGTGGGGGCCCCCGAGGTGAAGAGAGTGGCTAGACTCACCCTCACTGTGTCCATTGCCAATATACGCCTCCTCATGGGCTTCCTCCTTGCCCGTCGAGATTATGCTTGGGATCATGCTATTTAGTCGGTCAAGCTGAATGTGGAGGGATTTCAAGGATTCTTCAAGTTTGTCCATCCTTTCATTGGCCATAGCTTGAGCTCTAGTTTCTACCATGCACCGACCTGATGTTCTTGAAAATTGGGACTGCCTAAAAAACAATTTTCACTAAGAATTGAATGGTACCACCGTGCTCAGCTCGTCGTCCTGATTCTGATAGGCTAGATCACCAATAAGGCTAATGGATTTTTACTCCTTCCTTATGAATACTGCAGTCACCAAATCCTCAAAATTTCAATGCGGCCAAAAGTCCTGCGAAAATTATACCCCGGTATAGAAACGCCACACAACTACTCAGATCAGATCTAAATGGCGGATCGGATAGCTCTGGGCGGCAGAACAGACTGCTGTTGCGGATCTGATGGATCTAATAGATCGGAATGGCTGGTCTGCTAACTCAGAACTGCGGGAATGATGTCTGCTGCTGCTGCACCTCTTTGTGCACTAATCTGGCAGAGATGATGCGTGATCCCCAGATAGAAAAGGGAACTATGGTCTCGAGGAGTGTCAAGTGCTACAGATCGCAATATACATAAGGGTCTGATAGTAGTACTCAGCCCAATGTTTCAGGGCTCTAACTAAGGAGGATCAACCATACCCTTAGCCGTACAACCCGACTACCTTATCGTATGGGCGAGTAATCTCTCCGAATGCTGTTCTCGGTGTACTGTAGTAGCAAGACGGCCGATGGTTTATCTATGGCGAGGTTGCAAAGGAGCTAAGGGGCTTCCGATATACCCAAAAGGTACTTGGAAGACAGTCCGTACGTGGTTCTGTCTAAGGCGCTACTACTCGAAGGGCTACCCACAGGGGTTACAAGGGAGTCCAACAAGCGTGACCACCTATTGTATTTCCTGTGTGCATGCCTCCCCAAATCCGTAGGTTTATGCACTCAACGACAGATCCCATGGTTTAAAGACGCCGGAACACGTCTCTAGCCAAAAAAAAAAAAAAAAAAATTGCTAAGAAATGGAGATCCCACTGGCCCTGGAAAGTGCTCTGATACCACTTGTTATGCTCTTAACTTGCAAAAAGATACCCAAATACAGAATATGCGAAGAAAGATACCCAGAACATAGAATAGTGAGAGACAACAACAAATATTTTATTATTCAGAAAGAAATGTTCACTGGCCTCTTCGAGGGGGCAACCTCCAATAGAGCAAAGCTCAATACAAAAATAAGACACAATGCTCCTCACAGGGAGTCTCTATCCTTCATATATGACTCATACATGCAATAGCAAGGATCAATACCATGGATTTTATTAATACCATCTATCTAATACTACGGCCCATTTGCAACTAACTGTGGTCCCATCATTAATTGTGGGTTAACCACTTACAATTATTAATATGGGCTTTATTGACTCTTGACTATGACTTGATCCCATTACATAAATAAGGGGGTTAGGGTGGGACCCTAACAGAATTTCTGTACAGGGTTAAAACCTACACCGTTTTCGGGACTAGAATCTACATGAGAGATGTGTGATATCGTATCACTAGAATCCAACTAAGAAAGAGGTCGAAGACTGGTTGGATAGAAAGTTCCATGAATTCATGGCACAGGAGAACAAAAACCCATGGTTGATGAAGGAATAGTGGCTGGAAAGGTACCTGTATACAGAAATCCACAAGATCTTTTTCTATTCCTTTCCAACTGAGTTATACGAGTGGATTGCGAAGCTAGTGGATAGCCAAGGAAGGTGGAGGCTTGACGGTCCTATTATCTAGACCTTGGAGCTAGTACAGAGACTAGAAGCTTTAAAGGATACGATCGCCCGTGCTTTCGATCATTGGCTCGATCGTATCATAGGAGGATTTTTGACTGAATTTGCGGTCGATACCTCAGTTAGTTATAGCGAGGCGGAGCGGCGCATTTTCAAAGGTCCGCGAGGTAAGAAATTGAAGTCTTTAAATACTTGGATTAAGATGTTATTGTGCGAAAAATGGGTTATGCAGCTACCTTGATGTTTGGAGCTATGAAAAGTGGAAAGACTTACAGGAACGAAGGAAGAAAGGGTCCTCAATATAGCCCACTGATTTCACCTCTGTTGAGTGATGAAGAGGGAGTAGTGCAGGCTTCTCTGCAAAGTGCAGTTTAGTTGATAAAACAAGGATTCCCATGACTGCCACCTCCACCTACACTACCTCCAACTTCACCACCGTCACCTACAACTTCACCCATACCACCACCACCTCCACCACAGTTCAACAGGGTGAATTCAATGAAGATGCCTTTGTTTAAGGGCTTGAGAAATGAGGACCCTAACTAGTTCTGGTTCATCGTAAAAGTTGAATGGGAAGCTTAGGGCGTCACAAACAATCACTTGAAGAAGGAAATGTTGGTTAGTGCTTTATAGGATCACGCACTAACTTGGTACATCAAGTACTCTAATGAAAACCCAAACACTGGGTTGGCAGGGATCTCGACCGCGCTAAATAAAGAGTTTAGTAAGCCTAAATCCAAGGCATGGTTGATTGTGGGTTTCAAGGAAATTGTGATGAAACCAGGTGAGACGCCTTGGGAATTGGATCAGAGATTGAAGTGTAAAATCCACGAAGCTAATATGAACTTAACAGATGGACAACACTGTGAATGGTTCGTGGCTTCCCTCCTGCCTCACCTAAGGGTTTCACTATCACAACAGAAGATTACGACTCAAGTAGAGGCCTTGGAGATTGAAATAAGATTGCATGAAACACCGATGCAAGATCCGAATCTGGGGGTTCAGTAGATCCATGTGCAGTTGTAAAATATTTGCCTCAAAATGCAAAGTTTGAAGTAGGACATAATAGTTCGACCGAAGGCGTATGAAGAGATATGGTACCTGAAATGTAAAGGTCAGGGGCATGAAAGAGACCACTGCCCAGTCTTTGCAAACCATATTGTAGGAGGAGACCGATTCCTTTGAGGCTAGAAGCCCAAGCAGGACCGAGTGTGGCGCCTGCGTTGTGGTGTGCTATATTTTATGTAGGAGGGAAACATACAACTGATAACTATCATTTGCTACAGAAGTTTGTACAAACACCGCAACAACTATTCTGCAACTTCTGCAGGTCGATAGGGCATGATGAGTGCAACTCAAGTTATGAATTGATCATGGACAAAACATCCGCCTATAGATTTCAAGCAGAAACTCAGCCCCCTGACTAGAGCATTGGGATGGCACGAACAGGCTTTCAAGGGCAAGGACGAGGTCGAGGTGGATGAGGACCTGGCAGAGGTCGGGGACAGCTAATCTACTACAATTGCAGAGGACCAAGACACTATGCCCATGAATGCACTAACCCAACGCATCCGTCATGAAAATATTATACTCAGTTTGATCATGAGACAGAGGAATGTCCTACACTGATAGCTAGGATATGCGACAAAGGGATGCTACCACCGCAGCCAACCCAGAACCTCTAGATGATGAGGTTTGAACCTTGCGAAGAGGACCCAAATGTGAATATAGTGCTCCAAAGTGGAATTGCAATGGGCGGCGATAAGGGGAAACAACCCAAAGACAGTGCATGGGTTCACAGAGCTCTAATGAAGGAGGCTAAATTTGATTTGGAGGGCGCACGCGAAATGTTCATGGAAGCAAAGAAGAGCTTCACTGAGGCATCTACATTAGGAAGCCGAGATAAGCCTATTCAGGAAATGGACCACTCTATGCTTACGACCTTTCTAGAGACCTACATGAAGTTGTTGCGTGATAGCAAGGTTGTGAGGGGGTTACAAGAACTTATAAATAGATGCGCTTGAAATGCTCCAGGTGAACAGCACATGGTATGGAAGATTGGTAAGCATAAAGCAAGGACAAGGCGTGAGATGAGACTCATTGCACAGATAGAAGAATATGAAATGGATCAGGTTATTCTGGATCTGGAGTCAGATGTGAATGTTTTTCTAAATTAGACTTGGGAGAGGATGGGGAGAACCGCACTGCAGTGGTCTCTGATTCAATTAAGGATGGAAAATCAGCATAAGATAATCCCCATGGGATTGATACAAGGAGTAACTGTAGATATTGAAGGTGTGAGTGCATTGGCTGATTTTAAAGTAATAGAAATTGTGGATGATAGCAACCCCTACCTTGTGCTCCTTGGCATTGATTGGGCTATTGACATGAATGGGGTAATCAACCTAAAGAAGCAAAACATGATATTTGAAAAGAAATCGCTTCGTGTAATAGTACCCCTAGATCCTACTAAAGGATCTCGCTATATAGAACTAGTCCACGATTATGAAAGCAATGACGATTTGGACTGCATATATAAAATAACAACGCGAAACCAAGATTGGGTGAATCTAACAGTGGATGGCCGAATTACATGGGATCATGAGAGTTCCTGCACTTCACACTCAGATGAAGAATTAGAGCGTTGGCAGAATCAACTACATGAAGTAACCACGCTGAGTTATAACATGATGACCTGATCGCTGCGATGTGTGTCGTCAGAGATAATAAATTTGCCCACTTATGATAGCTTGAATGATGTGGATGTATTTTTGGATGCATTTGAGAGGGAAGTACCAAAGAAGTAGTGCTTCTGGGATTTGGATTGAGCACTGCGTGCTATGCCCACGAGATGGTGGGGTATGCACAAGGGTAGTTTTGACGATTGGCACGAGTGTAGGAGGATGATGCAAAAATGCTTTGGGAAGTCGAAGGTATGAGTGACAGACAAGTATGACAGGAAGGATGATCTGTGTGCACACTTGACAAAATGGGCTAAGGCCTATGGACTGAAGCCCCAACATGAATGGGTGCACTTGTTCTGTCACACCTCGGATGTCATCCCGATGAACTGGTACTTGGAGACAAAGCTCCGCCATGGCAAGGGAGAATGGGATATTTTGCACGAAGGATTCATAATGATGTTCAGCTTCGAAGATGGGTTTGATTGTATTGATGAAGCGCTACAAGAAGTTAAAGCAGCAATCTTTAGGATATCGCAAGATCCTTTGGATCTGATTCAATCCGATTAGACTACTCAGTTGAGCCATGCACTGGAATGCTATAACGTGACTACTAAATGTAGGTTTTAACCTATACAGAAATTACCTGCATATGAATTCTAAAACACAGAAAATAAACAATGCGAGAGCATAACACATAAAACACATATACACAGAGATTTCCCCTGGATCCCAAAACCGAGACTACCAGCTTCATTTTTCATTATGTTCCTTTCAAAGTTACAATACATATTTTTACATGCTAAAGCATTGAATACCATGGAACGAAAAACGTTCGCATCCAAAACCATGGACCGAAAACCATCGCATCCAAAACCATGAGTGAAAAACATGCACAAAACCATAGGTAGGTCCACCCAACCTAATATAGGGTCCAAAACCAAAATTTTCTGGGGTGCTACCCTGGACCCCATAGAGTGGGGTTACCTGCACCCCTCAAACCCCCTGTGACTCCCCTTGCTATGCAATCGGCACAACGAAGGCACTTCTAACCCCTTGGTTAACTACGTGGGCTAGTCGTGGAAAGAATATAACATAACACAACATTCTCCCACTTATTGTTTTCTTTCCATAGGGGGCCACAAGAGGACTTAGTCATTTATCCAGCCCTGCAACACCCATTGTTTCTCTACACCAAGAGAACTTCTCAGAGTTCACAGATTTTGTCAATGCATCTGCAGTATTCTTCAAAGTGTCCACCTCTACCAGCAACACCTTTTTGTCTTCTATCATATCCCTCACAAAGTGATACTAAACATCAATGTGATTTGTCTTTGAAAGATATGTAGGGTTTTTTGCCAAGAAAATTGCACTTTGGCTCTCACAGTATATCCTTATAGCTCCCTGTACTAACCCCATACTTGAACACAAAATCTGCAACCAAACTGCTTACTTGCTTGCATGAGTGGCTGCCATGCATTCTTCCTTTGTAGTTGATAGTGCCACTACATATTGTTTCTTACTCATCCAACTGACTACACCTCCAAATAGGTTAAACACATACCCACTTGTAGATCTTCTCTAATCCAGATCTCTAGCCTAGTCTGCATCAACAAAGCCACAAATATCCAACACTCTATCCAATCCTGGTCTTCCTTGGTAGCACAAACCATAATCACTAGTGCCACGCAAATAAATGAAAACCTACTTCACTATTGTCCAGTGGTCCTTCCCTGGTTTTGACATAAACCTGCTCAATACTCCCACTGCATGTGCAATGTCTGGTCTAGTGTAGGCCATTGCATACATCAGGCTACCGACTGCACTTGCATATGGAACACAGGACAAGTCCTCTTCCCCTTCTTGTGTCTTGGGACACTGTTCAACAGATAACTTCACACCTACAGGAATAGGAACCTTCACCGTTTACTATCCTATATATTAAACCTCTGCAGTATTGTCTCAACATACTTCCTCTGGTTTAACCAAATCTTCCTCTTTGCCTGATCTCTTTTAGTTTCCATGCCCAAAATATAGTTTGCAGCACCAAGATCTTTCATGTCGAATTTGGAGGACAACTGGGTCTTCAAATCCTGGATAATTTCTTTGTCATTTCCAACCAGCGACATATCATCCACATTCAAGACCAGATAAATAACACGGTCACCAATTAATTTAAAATACACACAGTGATCTTCTTTGCTTCTGGTGAAGCTAAGTCCCTGTATAAATGTATCAAATTTCTGATACCACATCCTTGGTGACTGTTTTAACCCATACAAAGACTTCTTTAACTTGCATACCAGTTCTTTCTTACCCTTCACTGCAAAACCTTCAGGTTGCTTCATGTAGATCTCCTCTTCTAGATCCCCGCAAAGAAATGTTATCTTCACATCCATCTATTCTACCTCAAAATCAAAAGCAACAACAATAGATAAAAGTAATCTAATAGAAGTTACCTTGGCAAGAGGAGAAAAAATATCACCGAAATCAATTCCCAGCACCTAGGAATTGACCTTTTGCTACCAACCAAACTTTGTATTTCTCCACCTTTCCTTCTGTATTTGTCTTCTTCTTGAACATCCATTTGCTGCCAATGGGTTTCCTTCCAGCTGGCAACTCCACTAGATCCCAAGCCTCATTTTTTTGCAAAGATACCATTTCATCAACCATGGCCTCTTTCCAGAGTTTGTCGTCCTCTAAATCTATTGCTTCCTTCATAGTTTTGGGATCATCGTCAGTAATAGATAAAGAAAAATTTGAATAGAAAGTAGATGTACTATACCTTTCTGGCTGCCTTCTTTCTCGAACTGATCTTCGCACACTCGGAGTTTGTGGCTCTTCATCTTCTGATTCCTCCTCTGTTGTAGAGTCTGATTCTTCCTCCTTAAGCCCAAACTCTATCTTCTCAGATTCCTTTGGTTGGACTTCATGTTTAATAACATCTTTTACCTCTCTGAACACCACATCTTGGTTGTACACAACCTTTCTTGTTACTAGGTTCGAAAGCTTAAAACCCTTTAAACCATCCTTATACCCAATAAAGATGCACTTTTCATATTTACTATCCAACTTGGTTCGTTTCTCCTTTGGAACATGTACATATGCATCACATCCAAATACCCTCAAATGTGAAAGAGAGGGTTTCTTACCAATCCATACCTCTTGTCGAGTCTTATCCTCCAATGTTGATGAAGGTGATCTATTGACCAAGTAACATGCTATCTCCATCACCTCTGCCTAGAATTCCTGTCCTAACCTAGCACCATTGAGCATGCTTCTTCCCCTTTCCATCAACATCTTGTTCATTCTTTCTGCAACTCCATTTTTCTCAGGTGTGTATGGAGTAGTCTTTTGTCGTGCTATACCACACTTCTTATAGAATTCTTCAAATCCCTTACTGCAAAACTCTCCACTATTATTTGTCTTCAAAAACCTTTATCTTCTTCTCTATCTAGTTTTCCACCAGAGCCTTAAATTCTTTAAACCTGTCAAAGACTTTAGATTTATTCTTAAGGAAATATATCCATGTATTCCTTGAGAAGTCATCTATAAATGATACATAGTACACAGACTTACCCAGTGATGGAACCTTCACATGTCCAAACACACCACTGTGCACAAGTTCCAATATCTGTTTCGCCCTCTTACCACTAGAGGGGAAACTCACCCGATTCTCCTTACCATATACACAATTTTCACAGAAATCAAAATCTAGAGAGCTATTACTCATACCTTCTACCATACCTATACCATTAAGTATTCGAGGACCCTTCTCTCCAATATGTCCAAGTCTTTGATGCCACAACATGGTCTTCTCTCCAGAGACCACTAGATTTTCTACTCCACTTTCAGGAACCACAGAGCTATTGCACCCATCAACAACAATGCTACCTTGCAACTTGTAAAGAGTTCTAATCCAAACTCCCTGCATCAATACCAGTGCTCCCGTAACCATCTTACAGATATCCTTCTTGAACACTGTTTTTACACTTGCATCATCCAGCTTGCTTACAGAAATCAAATTTCTCGCCAATGCAGGAATATGCAAAACACTCGGAAGTGTTCTAATGCTTCCACCTTGCAAATTCAACTTTACTTTTCCGCGACCAACGATTCCAGCCTTCCTATCATCCCCTAAGAACATATCACCTCCATTGTATTTCTCATACTTGCAGAACCACTCTCTATGCGGAGTGAAGTGAAAGGAAGCACCTGAGTCAATCAACCATGCCTCATGATATACATGTGTACTTGAAGAAACCAAGTACACATCCCCACCTTCATCTAATGTGGTTTTCGCCTCTGTAGAAGGAGCATCATGAGATCCCTTTCCTTTATCAGGAGCTTTAGATTTACAGTCCCTTTTGTAGTGCCCTTCCTTTCTGCATTTCCAGCACACCACCTTTACAGGTTTTCCTTGAGATTTCGATCTCCCACTCGATGAATTATTTTTGTTTCTGTTCTGGGACTATCCTCATACAGAAAAAGCATCACCATTCTAGCTCTCCATATTTTTTCGTCTCATCTCCTCCATCAACAAGGATGAGACTATTTCACCAAAATGCAAGGCAGTTGTATTGCTACCTATTGCAATAATTAGACTATCCCACAAATCTAGTAGAGACCACAACAAACTAATGCACTTATCTTCATTTGAAATTTTAATATCAATAGATAATAACTGACTTACCACAATATTAAATGTGTTCATATGCTTTGTGACCGAGTCTCCATCTTTCATCCTCAAGTTATACAGCTTTTCCGCAGGAACAGTTTATTCACTAGAGACTTAGATTGGTACAAAGTCCCTAAATTGTCCCACAAAGCCTTCGTCGTAGCTTCCCCTGATACATTCAGCAATACTGAATCTGAGACACACAATCATATCGTGCTCTTTGCCTTCCTATCCAACTTCTTTCGTTCTTCATCAAACACTCCCGTTGGTTTAGTACCCAGATCCACCACGATCCACTGATCTTTATCCACTAACAAATCCTCCATCTTGAGTTTCCACAACTCAAAACTATGATCATTAAATTTCTCAATCTGTATCTTTCTACTGCTCGCCATGTTCTTTCACCACCAAAATCGATCTCGCAGATCTCCCATTGAATAGGATCTACCACAGGCCCGAGCGAAATCCCTTAGCAACAAAGGTGTCCCCTTGAAGCCAAAAACAACTCCGATACCAAATGTAGGTTTTAACCCTGTACATAAATTACCTGCATATGAATTCTAAAACACAGAAAATAAATAATGCGAGAGCATAACACATAAAACACATATACACAGAGATTTTCCCCTGGATCCCAAAACCGGGACTACCAACTTGATTTTTCATTATGTTCCTTTCAATGTTACAATACATATTTATACATGCTGAAGCATCCAATACCATGGACCAAAAACCATCGTGTCCAAAACCATGGACCGAAAACCATCACGTCCAAAACCATGTGCGAAAAACATGCACAACACCATAGGTAGGTCCACCCAACCTAATATAGGGTCCAAAACAAAAATTTTCCAGGGCACTGCCTCGGACCCCATAGAGTGGGGTTACCTGCACCCCTCAAACCCCTATGACTCCCCCCGCTATGCAATCAGCGCAACAAAGGGGGGGCTATGCCCCCCTTCTAACGCCCTGGTTAACTACATGGGCTAGTCTTGGAAAGAATATAACACAACCCAACACTAAATAAGAAGACGAGGATCCATGATAGAATAATACCCCTAAAACTGAGGGTCACTGCGAGGTCAAGGGAACACGGATCGAGAATCTTGATATAACCATGCCACTCAAAATGAAAGAGGTAAATATTGGTACGGAGGAGGAGCCCAAATTCGCGAAGATTGGAGATTACTGGGATGATGTGACGGTAGATAAGGTCACTGAATTGCTCTGCGAATACCAGAATTTGTTCCTTACCAAGTTTATGGAGTTAAAGGGGATAATAGGAGACCTGTGTGTCATGAGGATCACGTTAACACCCGATGCAAAGCCGGTTAAGAAAGGACCTTACCATCTCAATTCGAAGTATAAGGAGAAGGTTCGCTTGGAGTTGGATAAGATGCTCACAAAAGGCATCATTAAGCCCGTAGAAGAATCTAATTGGGTAATCCCAATGGTGGTACAGGAAAAGAAGAAAAAGGATGAAATAAGGAGATGCGTAGATCTCAGGAAGTTGAATGATGCTTGCGTACATGATCCTTTCCCAACTTTGTTCACTGATGAGATATTGGATAATGTAGATGGCCAAGAAGTATACTCCTTCACTAATGGGTTCTCTGGGTACCATCAGATCAAAATCGTGCTTGAAGATAGGAGAAAGACAACCTTCGTGATTGAATGGGGATGTTTTCAGTACACTGTAATGCCTTTCGGATTGAAGAATGCGCCTGCGATTTTTTTGCACGTAGTCATTGCTGCATTCAAAGAATTCATTCATAAGTTTCTGGAGGTGTACTTTGATGACTGGACTATGCTTGGGTTGGTAATACGCCATGTGGCAAGTTTTCACTTAATTCTAGATACTTGTCAAAGGTATCAAATTGCGCTCAATCAGAAGAAATGTCTATTTTTTGTTGGGTGTGGAGCCTGATTATCTTCTGTATTCAAAGGTATTTCTGCATTGGACCCCAATTCATAATGGGATGGCAACGCCGCCCGTAAAATATTTGTTGCAGGGGGGGCTACTGCGACCTTTTGGGAGCCCCCCCCTGGTGGGGGGATCGGGGGCAGCACCCCCGAAGCTAAGAATAGATGTAAAATTACCTTGTAAAATGTTGTAATTTCATAGTCAATATGGGTTGTTCATTAGGTGGAGATCTGATGGTAGAAGTTATGTTTAATTTATGGCTTTTTTCCCTAGAAGGAAACCCCTCGCTATATATGAGGGAATTGTATTGCGTCTATGTATATCTGTATTCTGAGTGAGGAAGAGAGAGGAGATTGAGAGCGAAGAGGGAGTTACAGCGGATCTGCTATAGGTTGTATCTCTTCAGTTTGTTGGATAATATAAAGAAGAAGGACTGGTTGTTTCTCCGTGGATGTAGCCCAAACTGGGGGAACCACATATGTCTATGTCTCTCTTATTTTATGCCTTTTCTGTGTTTATATTTCTGCAATATTTTATGTGTTCCATTGCTCTGTAATATATAATTTTCTAACATTTTATGTTCCTTTTGGGACTTTGCTGGGTCATGTGGTTTGTAGATAGGGACTGATGGTAGATCTCGCAAATATTGCAGTGATACTTAACTTGGAGGTGACAAGGAGTGTGAAATAGTTCCGCGCAACCTTGGGACATACTGGGTACTATAGGAAGTTTATCAAGGGCTATGCCCCGATCAGCGTGCCTATGGAGAAGTTGTTGAAAAAGGATGTCACGTTCTATTGGAACGAGGACTGTCAGAAAAGCTTGCATGTACTGAAAGGAAAAATGGTCAACGCACCAATTTTAGTCTTCCCGGATTGGAAGGAGTTTCATGTACATGTAGATGCATCATGTATAGCACTAGGAGCAGTACTGACACAGGCTGGAGGAGGAGAATTGGACCATCCTATAGCATTCGCAAGAAGGAGGTTATCCAAGGTTGAGAAGAATTGTTCCACCACCAACTACGAAAGATTAGCCATGGTGTACGCACTCTAGAAGTTTAGACACTATTTGCTGGGTTGAAATTTTAAGATGTATACAGATCATTCTGCGTTCAAATACTTGGTCAATAAGCCTGTGTTGGGGGGGATAATCTATAGGTGGTTTTTATTGTTCCAGGAGTATGATTTTAAATTTATTGTGAAGCCTAGATGACTGAACATGAGACCAGACCATCTGTCGCGCATCGAAATTGGGGAAGAGCCCACTAATCTAGAGGAGGGATTGCCTGACGCGCAACTATTTGCAGTGCGCATCGCGGATGGTCACTTTGAAGACATCATACACTTCTTAATGACATGAACTACCGTGGAAGGCTACACCATCCAGCAGAAAAAGGAGTTAGTGGTACGCACAGCAGACGTTTCTGTCATTGCCGGACATTTGTACAAATTGGGGTTTGATGAAGCATTACGACGATATGTACCAAAGTTTGAAAGGAGCAGTATCCCCACAGATTCTCATGGGGGTGTCACGGGAGGGCATTATGCAGGAAGGGAAATGGCACAGAATATTCTATGTGCAGGGTTGTGGTGGCCAACCCTCCATCAGGATTCAAAAGCTTACTACAAGGCATGTGATGTGTGTCAAAGGACTTGTAGACCATCGTAGAGAGATGAGCTGCCTTTGAACCCACAAATGATGTTACAACCTTTCGATAAATGGGCGATAGATTTTTTGGGACCCATTCAACCCTAAGGGAAGAATACGGGAGTGCAGTACATTATCACCACGACTGAGTATTTGACTCGATGGGTGGAGGCATAGCCTATGAAGGACTGCACAAGCACGACCATTGTAAAGTTTCTCTTTGAGTATGTACTGATGCGATTTGGGTGTCCGAAGATTTTGATGAATGATCATGGTACGTACTTTCTGAACGAGACGATCAGCACGCTAACGAAGGAATTTTGGGTGTATCACCAAAAACGCATGCCTTACCACCGACACGCTAATCGAATGGTGGAAGATTTCAATAAAGTGCTCGAAAATGCATTGACCGAGGTTTGCAAAACTCAGCGAAGTGATTGGTACCTGCACATGCCCACAGTACTATGGGCCTAATGAACGACATGCAAAAAATTGACTGGTCAAACACCCTTTAGGCTTGTATATGGTGTTGAAGCAGTGATGCGCATGGAATACATTGTGCCTAGTCTATGCATAGTGGCACTCATGGGTATGACGGATTGCGAAGCCCTGGAAGAGACGCTCGCGTAGCTTGTTGAGCTTGAGGAAGAAATATTTCTAGTTGTATTTCACCAACAGGTCGAAAAGCAGCTTGAAAAAGCATGGCATGATTGACACATTAAACTACGCACCTTTAAGGTAAATTATCTGTTTTTGTTATATGACAGCAAGTTTGATAAATTTCCAGGGAAATTTACGATGCATTGGCTAGGGCCCTCTATCATTAAGGAGATTACCGATGGTGGAGCAATTTAGTTGGTTAAATTGAATGGAGATCCCTTCCGCGGAAAGGTGAATGGCAGTTGATTGAATCCATACACCGGTGATCCAGCTAGATGACTATATGAAGGTAGCATAGTCTTAGTGCTCCAGGCAGTTGAAAGGAGGAGTAAGACTATAAACTACACTGCCCGAGCTGGGGAATTGCGTGATTGGAGGATTGTGCGGAACAAGGAAATGTCACAGGGCTTGCAACAACATGAAGAGAGTTGCGCTACCCAGGGAAAAATCTCGCAGATCAGTCGAAAAGTGACCGCTAAAGTCACTGTTCATGATTTGATGATAAGAATGCGGCCAAATGGAGTGGGCAGCTGCATTTAAGACAAAATTTATGGGTAAGATCCTTGGAAACCTGCCGCCAATCCAACATTAATGAACCAAATGTGGGGGGAACGGTCAGATTTGAATTCAAAATGGCCTATAAATTACAGGTGGAGGCCTAACAAAAAACACTTGGAATTTTGAACATTGACGTGGTGAGTTCTCAGACGTGCATGATCTGCGCATTCCTTGAAGCATTGCTTGACTACGCATTGTGTGATTGCTTTCCAGAGTCCAACTGCAATTTCATCTATGATTTTATCCCAGGATCTGAAGCTATGGATTTTGAAGCAGTGATAGCCAAGGGGGTTGTGTCGGAGGTTGTTATGGACGTAGGGGGAGCTGCTCTAGAGGTTACAGAGTTATTAGCTGAAGTCCCCAAGTCACCATGGATGCCTAGACCAAAGCCTACCCCGACCAAGGAGAGTGCAAAGGATAAGAAGGGAACGCAGGCTGCGATACCGATGCGTGCGTTGCCTAGAAGAAACCCATAGACGGACAAGTCCACTGCATAGGAAAAGGGTAAAACCATTAACTTGGAACCAGAGGAGGAAGAAATTGAGGACATCCCAATGGATGATGAGGATTTGGGGGTGGAAGTGGAGGAAGTTGAACTCGAGGGTTCTGACCCTATCACTAAGTTTCCCGAGTATGTCCCTCCGTGCAAGGGCAAGACCAAGGTGCCAAAGGACATTAACAAAAGCAAGGTTGCCTTGCACATGCATCTACTACCGGACGAGATTATCTTTGAAGGACCGCGTTTGGGGTGGGTTCTACTGTTGAAACTGGAAGATTAGGACTTAGCTGACCATGAGATGTTCTCGCACTTAGCAATAGAATAGCTAATGCATCGCGTTGTTCACATAACCACTGGGATGACTGCATTGGAACTGCAGAAGTGGCTTAGAGGAGTAGACAAGGCAGGTATGATCAACCTGCTATGGGTGCCGCTCTACAATCGCACACCCATTACAATATTAGGAATCAAGCAATTGCTATGCTTGGTGCGTGATGGGTGTTTGTGGCTGGAGGAGTTGATACCCATCACCGACAGCCTGATCCATAGGATCACACGACTCCCTTATACAGGGTAGAATCTTGCCATGATGTTTGGCATAAAAGGTATCGAGTAGGCCCTTATGGAGGCCATGAAGGAAAAATTCAAGCTCGTGAAGAAGCTGCATGGCTATGCCTTCTCGATTATCTGCGACCCTGCAGTCAAGGTGGCCATGCAGATCTTGGCAATAAAATTCATGCGAAACTGTCACGCAGATGAAGTGTCAGCACCCGTCATTGCTCTTGTAGCCCAATGCGCCGAAGGAGTCTAATTTAATTGGGTGTGCTATCTCTACAGTGAGTTCCTTGTGAATTACTGCAAGGCACAAGAGCTCAGCAAGACCTTCCACTATGAGTGGCTCTTGCTATCCATTGTACTGGTAACCTGGGAGCTGTCGGAAGACAACCAATTCCCCTCAGTCTCGCCAGACCTGCCAGAAGCAGTGAAGGACACTTCAATGTGGGTGACCAAGGATGCTCAATGTATCAAGGATAGCAAGATCTTCTAGATCTTGATGGAAATGAACATACGCATGGCTATCAATCGAAAATCGCGATTGTCACCTATTGTGTTTGCCAAACTACAAGAGTACGTGAAGCTTAAGGCAGACTTTCAGCGCGTATTGATCAGGGCATGAAAGGACCCTGAATAGATGTGGCCCGACTTGCCTTACTTGGCAATGGACAATGCGATTGATGCAGTTCCTGATCACTGGCCAGTAGAGTGGCGCACTGCCTCAGACTTAGCAGTGGGGTTGAGAAAGTCTGCCACACGGCGCAAAAAGGAGGAGGCCAAGCTCAATATAGTGCAGCTGGCTAAGAAAAGGAAGAAGGAGGCCATTGACAAGGCCCAAGTAGAGCGCGATGCCGCCCAACAGGCGGAAAAGTAGATAGGCGAAACAAGAGCGTGGCTCTGATAAAGGTGTGAGGTCGCCTTCACCCGAAACAAAGGAAGAAATGGACGAGCAAATATAGCAGCATGGATCGAACACGCAGACGGTGTCACACCGCATCAAATGTCCAAGAGAACAATAAATAGTGGGCCCGTGGAATAAATCCAAGGCCAATAAGATGTCACTGGACCCAATCACCCTCACAGAGGGAGGATTGAATGACATTGGAGACACGGTGCAGGATGTCACCGAGGAGGTACTGCATTAGTTCAAGAAGCAGCAACAACAACTATTGGGGGCCATCCAAATGGGTCTGCATGAGTTGTAGATCCACGCATCACAGGCTGGCATGGTGTCCACTAGCCTCACTATCAGTACTTTAGAAGATACCGAGATGCTACATTCGGAGGACTCCTGAGCTATAGTGCTACCGGATCGAGCATTGACCACAGAAAATGGAGCTAACAAGCTCACTGTTAGCTCCCTCAAGAAAGTGGGGTTGAAATTGGTAGTGCTTCCCAGCAAGGCGATCCACCTACTGCAGGATGGAGTGATCGCAGAGCTGAGGTCCCGCAAACATTGCGTTGTGCAAGTGATCAATGAATAACAGATCAATAATGTGTAGTTGCCCCTACAACAAGACTCTGCCATCATTTTCATGACCAAGGTAATCGACCAAAACAATCACATACTTTAGGTCATGGAGGAGGCATGTTGAATGGTCTCGGAGATGGCCATTCCCGAGGGAGAACCAATGAAGGTGTGCATTCGCAAGCTTTCTACAAGGATGAACGACACTCACACAGAGTTGGCTAAGGTTCAACTGGAGATGAACTAACAGATTGCATATTTTCACTTTAAGGCCTAGCCTTCAACTCCACCAGAAGTAAAGGAGCAGCACGCAATCACTATTACAAAGACAATAGCAACAGTAGACAATGTAGTAGCAGACTGCACACGGCTTTTTGAACAGTTGTTCGAGGTAGTAACAAGACTGTAGGAGGATCCTAATGTACAGTGGTTGGAGACAGAGGCAGGAGAACTGCAAGAGTGCTTTGACGAAGTAAAAGGTACAACGCGCACCGTCGCTCTCACATAGAGACTCGCATAGCTGCAAGAGGCCAAAACATTGAAGGAACAGGTACAAAGAGGAAATTTTGAAGGTGCGATTGAAGCCCTGGTTGGATGAAGCTTATTCAGTCATGACTTTTATTGAAGGTAAGCTTGCTAATCTACAAGCAACTCAACAGAACCTTCAGGCTGACAGTTTAGGACCAACAACAGAGTAGTTGGTTGAAGAAGTGATAGCAAGTGGCTACACAGTGCACTGTCGAGGTTGCTGTCATACAAGTCAAGCTAGGAGGTGTTTGTGCCAAGATCTTCGCACCCGTAGAGTGACTCGAGGGTGAGTCACCATGTTTGTGTTGGGGGCCTGTTGGGAACCGGTTCCTCCAAGAACAGTTTTGGGGGCCAAAAGTCCATGTATTGGGATAATTTTGTAATAAAGTTGTAAAGTCTTCACATTTTGTGGTCGTGGAGCGCGAAGGTGTCAAGAGTCATAAAGGGTTGTCTGCCCTTATTTTGTAAATTGTCAAGTCAACTGTAAAGATCTACCCATGGTCCGCGGACCATGGGATTGTATAAAAAGGAGCTAAGTAAGTAAGCTCTAAGTAGTGAAGAGTTAAGTTAAGGAAGGAAGAAAGTAGCCTAAGTGTTCTCAGGTCTTAGCATAGGTAGAGGCTCTACAGCTAAGTGCACAGAGGCCTAGGGTGGAAGTCTGTAGCTGAGTGTGCGGACCCCTGTAGCTGTGTGCACAAGGTAGATAGAGTCTGTATTAAACTGGAAGATATCAATAAAGATAAGTATTCTGCAAATTCTATGTATTTAGTTCCTGTTAATACATCGGATTATATTGCATTTTGGGTTTAATTTACAATGTTTATTTGATTCGCGAATATATGTGATTATATCAATTAATTTAACGCAAGTAAGGATATCAGTTTACGCGACACTAATTGTGATAGATTAGTAAGATAAGTAAAACACTTGAGATAACTTGGGAACCTATAAACTACATTGTCATAGCTATGTGGAAGTACCTAGACCATGGGTTAGGGCTGCGCAAAGGTCAATCGTACACCTTCATGGAGGTACTAAAGGGCAGAATAAAGGGTAGACTGACAGAGCCCTAAGGCTTAACAACCTACGTGAAAGTACGGGTAGAGGGTATAAACCAACATCACGACCATCTCAAGGTGCAGAAACTTTGTTCCAGAATCCCCCCATACTACTTCGGGTGAGACTTCGGTCAGCGCTCCGCGGGCTAATGTCGAAAGGGCTAGTAGTGTAGGGATTTATTTGGCTAACTAATGCTGAACCTGGGTCAAGCCCCATAAAGCCAACAGTCAGAGAGTGAGAGAGAGAGAATAATGAGAGAGCTCCAAAACTGAATTGACAAAAGATACCAACTAATCCTCAGAAGCCTTTTTTTCAATTAGGCCTCTATTTTCTTCATTTTCCATTATTTTCCTTCATTTTACTCCTCATGGGAAATCTATGACATTTCACTTTCCTTTTCTCTTAATTTCCATTATTTTCATAAATAAATGTGCGAAAGATGTCATTTTTCCTGTCCAAAGCCTTACCCATTTCCTTTTCCTATTTCCTTATTCATAATAAACCAAATGAACACCTACACTGGGATGTCTTGCCCAACATTAAGCTTGGAATAAGTGTCCCATTGACCGTGGTTATTATTTGTCCTTTATTAAATTTTATTACATGGAATTTTCACCACGGTTGTTACACTATCATCAAGTTAATTTCCTTTCGAGAAAATAATTTCTCCACATCTTCAAGGTGTGCATGATGATTTCTAACTCTAAATAATGCATTACATAATTTTTCTCATGCTTACTTAGCATTTTAGATTCATAGAAAATTACATTCCCATCTTTCATGACGACTCGACTGAGCCCTTCCTTGCAAGCATCTATGCATAACAAGAAATTTCTATCTAGGTTTGTAAATTTTAGGATGAGGGAATTGGCTAAAATCTAGTTCAGTTGTTGGAATCTTACTGTGCACTCTAATTTCCAATTAAACTCCCCTTCTTTTGTACTATTGTATTTGGGTGTCCTATCTTTGAAAATACCTATATATATCTCTGTTAGTATTCATCTAGGACTCCCATAAATTACCTTATTTTTTCTATATTATGAGGAGAAAGACTATTTATGATTGTGTTGGTCTTGTTAGCATCAAGTGCTACTCCTTTTGAGGTTACATGGCCCAAATAGTGCACCTACGCTTTAAATGAAGTATTCTTACTGAGTTTAGTGTACAAAAAGTGTTCCTATGATAATTGGAGAAAATTCTCGAGGTTTTCCTTGTCCTCTTCCTTGGTTCTTGAGTTTACTAAAATATCATCAATGAAAACTAGAAAAAATGTATCCAAACACTTGTTAAAATTATTGTTCATGAGGCACATGAAGGTATTGGTGCATTTGTTAACCCAAGTGGTACCACCACACACTCATAGTTCCTTGGGTCATAAACATATTCTTATAGATATCTTCATCCTTAATTCATACTTGGTGATACCCATACATTAGATCTATTTTTAAGAACATTACGTCTTCCCTCACCTAATGAAAAATATTGTGAATCATGGGTAGCAGGTATTTTTTTCTATTGACCATCTTGTTTCAATTTCTTGTAATAAATATACAACCGAACAGTGTCATCGTTCTTAAAAATAGCATTGGAGCCCCTCATGGAGATAAATTGGATCTGATATACTCTTTATGTAACATCTCCTTAAGTTGAAGCTTCAACTCTACAAACTTAGGCACGCTCATCTAGTATGACACTCTAGGATAAACACAACCCTAGGCATGAGTTCTATCGAGAAACTAATGTTCCTTTTTGGTGGCATTCTAGGAATCTCCTCCAAAATCACATTTTTGTATTCCTATAGAATGGGATGATCATCTACCTTTATCTGGTTATCCTTAGTTGAGCTTATCACTTGTATATAGTGAATTAGAAATCCTTTTCTAAAGCATTTTTTCATTTGTGGAGGTGAAACCTATATTAGGGGCACATGCTGAAATAATCCCCACAAATACCTTTGCTTTCCATTATTAGCTATATGCTCCAAGGTTTTATTATAAGAATATATCTTGGCCTTTTTCACTTCCATCCAATCCATACCAACTAGTAAGTCGTATGACCCAAATGGACACACATTTAAAGTGGCTTGAGTTAGCAAATTGTTCATCTCAAACATCTGCCATTCGATGTCAACAATTACATTTCTTTTGGTTTCACTACCTAGTTGGACTAAACATGAACTGACATGTTTTCTCTCTAACACACAAGATTTGACAATTTGGGGTATAATGTAACTAATATTAGAACTATGGTTAACTAAAATTAAAATAGAAAGTTTTTCAACTATACCTTCCATATCCACTACCATTGCTCAATGATTTTTTTCCTATTTTCTCTTGTTGCATAAATCCAGGGCATTCTTTTCGACACATCAATAACAATTATGGCTTCCTAGATGTATTTTTCCCCAAAATCCTAACACTTCAATGATTTTATCCTTAGCTCTTTTTCCCCTACTATTTTTGGTCTAACTAGTCAATCCCCATTTAAAGCTAGGAATTGATTTTGGAACTCACTTTTAGTTGGCATGCTAAAGTTAATGTGTCTCCCAGAACACCTATAGTATGAGGAATTCTCCCACTTATTCCTGAAGCTGAAATTTTCCTTCCTTTTCAATTTTGTGAGGAATTTAGTCTTCTACTTAGACTAGTCATAACAATGCTTTTCCTTTCTTAGAGTGACTTGTAGAGTCCTGAGCTCATCAGACTCTATTCAGTCCGTATAAGACTATAACATGCCATAGTTAAAATGTTGTATCTTCACCTTTTCATCTCTAATTTAGATCACATTTCTTTGCAATTCTATAAACTATTTGGAGTAGGCTTCTATAGTGAGTTGGCCTAATTTATGTTCATGGAACTCCTTTATTTTCACATTTTAATTTTGGATAGTTGGGATTTTCTAGATGTCTAGTGGAAACAAGTGTGTTGGAAATGATGTCAATAGTCATGTTGGGAGATGTGTTGGGAAGTTTGCATTTTCTGACTATTGGTAAGAGTGTTGGCATTGATGTCAACTAGACTAGCATAGATATTTGTGGCAGTGGATGTTGGCTTTGACATCCACTAGCCTAGTTATGATGGCAACTGGCCTTGCATTGATGTGCTTGATGTGCCAAGCTTAGGGTAGTCTCATGGTTTCTGTAGTCTCTTGTAGAGAATCATCACAGTAGCAGGCTTATGAGAGAAGCCATAATATAATGACTATGATGGTTGGGAGTCTGAAGTTTTGAAGGAATTTCTACATTAGTAGATTAGCATAGATTCTTTCGGTAGTGGAATAGTTGGATAGTGCTTGGAAATATATTTCCAACAATATACTGAAGTCTTAAAATGACCTCTTGGATCAGAAGTTATTTCTAGTCAAAGTTAAGTGACTCCAAAGTCCAAGTTGCAGAGCTAAGTATGGATAAGGGTCAGAGTGGTGACCAAGTTTGGTGCATTTTTCAAAATGCAGTGGAGCTACCAATGGAGGTGCTAAAGGAGAGTTGGGAAGATGTAGCTTGACAGTGTGACAACAAAGATAATTTTGATTGGACGATAGTGGATCCATATCACAGGTCATCCCAATGGAGGGAGACTAGACGATTGCAAAGGGTGCTAAGAGTTGAGGTACCAGAATGAAACAGGTAGGTTGATGAGGAGCACCAAAAGAGTAGCGAAAGACTTTCTAATTCACCACAAGAAGAGCCCACTCGTTAGCCTAGCCTGATGGAGTTACCTCGATGGTATAATTATGGTGCACAAAGCGAAAGCGTCAGGCGGTGGTCGTTGGGACACAGAGGCAGAGCGCATACCAATGAGAGTTGAGAGGGATGACAGTGGTGGTAAGGTTGGTATTGAAAGCCAATGATAAAGGCACTGGGAGGCCCCCCCAGTGACAACAAAGCCTACAAAGGTTGCCTTGGAGGAAAGTTAATCAGAGCACAACTTTACACACTGAGCCACACGACAACATTCCGACATCACTATAGATGGAAGTTAGGTCAGGCCTTGAGGTATCAGAAGGTGTTTCCCAAACTATCGATCATGTAGATCAATGGTGGAGAACCACTTCGGGACCACTCCTCCTAATGCCACATATCACAATGGAGTGGTGTCAAGGTTGGTTTCTTGAGCTCGGTGATTTTTTATTAACAAAGGAAATTTCTTGCAAAACCAAGGTCTTAGGGACACTTTCTTTCTCCTCCAGAAGGACATGTGGAAGTATTTGATTATCTCTTCAGAGATGATGCTGGAAGATGTTATTAGCATGACCTAGCTATATGGAGGACACATGGTAGGAATATTCATCACTTTTGGGTGGCCTAATGGGCCACGTCCGGGTGATACATGTCACCACTCAAGAGGCACCATGTGGGGTTGATGACATAAGAATGACATCATCCCAGAAAGGCTACCCTAGAAGGTTTGAGTGGTGTGCATAGAGGAAACAACGGGTTGACTGGGCGTCGGGTAGACGTGGCCATGTCAAATAACGGGACAATGGAAAATGTGTTGGGTAGACCCCATCAGGACAATTCATCTCGTTAGGCAAAGCCCCACAGTTTCTTAATGGCATGCAAATTGAATGCATTGGGAAGTAAGCACTGGGACACGTCGCTTAGAAAAATCATCCCCATGCTAGGAGGACTCCACAAGACAGCTAAGACTGCAGAGAGGAGCCTAGAGGATTTCAAATAGAAGGTAGATAAAATCATTGGGCTTGGGAGCTCTAGCCTTAACGCCAGGCCTTGGTCATTTTTCATAGAAATAAGACCAATGGTGTGAATCCATTGACAAAGTAATTTGGCCTACAAAGGGCTTCAAAGAGGATTAGTGTCCAAAGGCCTAGCCAATAGTCACAGCACTTGGTGCCATGGTGGGAAAATAGGTAAAGGTGCCAATGAAAAGGAGCTATGGGCTAAGCGTTGGATGAAGGCATATGCGATAAGGATCAAGGGCATGGGAACAAATAATAAAGGGAATTCAACCCATGGAGTGCATAAAGCATCTTTGCACCTATAGGCTTAGTCAACTGTCACAGGAAGCGATCCTATGGTGGACAAAGATACTAATAAAAAAGGGTTGTGGAGTTATATTTGGCAGCATTGTTAATGGAAAGTCTTTGCGATTTGGATCAACAGTTTGGTAGCTACTTTCAAAAGATTGTCCATATCTAGCAAGTGTACCATATGTTGCATTGTGCCACATTCTTGGTTAACATACATAGAGTGGGTCAGAAACTATATCTGTGAATTGAAGTCAAAAGAAATTGTCCAAATATTATTGATGCAAAGAAGAAAGGACCAAGGTGCACATAATAAATTAAGGGAGCATAGCCTGAAAAAAATTAGTATCCCTGATCTTCTTTGGATGCCATGAAGAATTAAATGGATAAGATTGTTAAGTGTAAAAGTTCGGATCATAATACAAGAGAGCCATGCCTGAAGTACACTCTAAGTTTCTTGGGAAATTAATCAGAATGGGGAGCCTTGTTGTAGTTTGCAGTTTGACTGAGAATTGATTCTCAGTATGGAGGAATGCTTAGGAGCCCTTGAAGTACACTCTAAGTTTCTTGGGAAATTAATCAGAATGGGGAGCCTTGTTGCAGTTTGCAGTTTGACTGAGAATTGATTCTCAGTATGGAGGAATGCTTAGGAGCCCATTTCCAGCTTTTAATGAGAAGTAGAATTGGAATGGAGATCCTTGTTATTTGTGGAGGAAAAGTTTAGTGGAATAACTCCTTGATTTTGCAGTTTAACTGAGATTTAATTTTGAGTGTGGAAGAACACTCACATGCCCATTCCTTGAATTAACTCAGCTGCCTTGTCTAAGAACAGAAGTGACTACAGTATGGGAAGCCATGAATTCAGTACACTTGAGCAGTATGAAGGAAAGCAGAGACAACAACAACCAGTGTGCAGTAGTGGAACAAAAATCAAGATTGCAATTGACAAACTAGGGTGTAAGCAACATTGTTGAGTGAGCTAAGAGGAGAGTTAAGTGTGAGCGATGTTGAGAAGAGGCCAAGTGTGCTCGGGCTGTAGAGAGAGGCCGAGAGTGCCTATGTTGAGGATAGGCCAATTGTGTTTGCGCTAAAGAAGAGGGTCAAGAGAAAAAAGATCTGTGTGAGGGCTGTAGAGAAGAAGATGAGTGTGAATGTGCTACAGAGAAGAGGTTCAGAGTTCCTATGTAGTGGGATAGAAGGGGATGAACATTGATTATGTTCTACTAAGAGTAGAAGGTCGTCAGATGAATGTATGTTGTTTAGAGTAGAGGGCTGAGTATAGTGGGTTGTTATAGAGTTAGCAGAGGACAAAGTGTTGTGTGGGCTGAGTAGAGGAAAGGATGTAGAGGATTACAAAGCTAAAAACAAGCATAGAGGCTACCAAATATAGTGAGTATTATTTTATTTTAAGTGTGGGTTGGATCCTACATACAGGAAGTTGGTGCTTCCATCTCTAGTGGGTGCCTGAGAAGGCTTAGGGTTTGTGCCTCCTGCAAGTTGGTGCTTTCAAAAATCCAAGGAGCTGCAAGTTGGTGCTTGCAACAAATCCATGAAGATGGTGCTTCACATGGTTCTTCTAGTAAGCTAATCTAGTGTCTACAAGAGGGGGGAGTTGGTGCTTCCTGCTAGTGGGTGCTAGCAAATAATCAAAGAAAGTTGGTGCTTTCTGTGAGTGGTGGCTCACAAACAGATTCATGTAAAAGAGTAGGTTATCTTATTTTTACATCAATAAAAAAAACAATATTTAGTGTTTTTTCTCCCAGAAGGGTTTCCATGTTAAACCTCTGTGTCCAATGTGTATGTTTCTCATGGTATTTGTGTTCATGTGATGATTTCATATTGATGCGACATGATATGTTATTGATGGTTATATGGATGGTCTCCAAGTTTGAATCAAAATATAAATTGGCATAAAATTTTAAATTAGCCTTAATAATAATCCCCCCCCAAGTATTAAACATTGTTTCCAACATTTAATACCTTGTGTACATGTATTTCTCCCTAGAATATTTCTCAAACTTGTTCGAGGACAACTTCTTTTCACGAATTCCTTTGACATTCATGATGTCACCCCACCATATAACATATTTACCTCTTATATTAAATATGGGTACCATGCCTTCACGTTCTAACAATAGTTTTTTACTTTAAAGTACTTCTTTAGTCATAATAACCATGCTTAAGTCTCTTCACTCTTCTTAACTTCCCCATTAAAGGCAAGATACTTCTCCTTCTTCAATTCTTCAAGAAATAGACTCTTGGTAACCTTCTTCTTCTTTATCTTATGCAGCCATCATTTGGTTGTTGTACTAGACAACCTATCATCACTATTAATTCAATCCTTAAAGGTGTTTATTGATGCATCTTTAGTGGTTGCATCTTCTTTTGCACTCTTATGCTTTTTGTTGGACTTTCTTCCTTTCACTTTACTAGTTACTAGTTTGTACTTCTTAATATAAAATGGAATGAGAACCTACATAGACTTGAGCCTGTCCATATTGTTGGCCGATGGTTCATGCTATCTTTGCCTTTGCAACTCTGACAAACTTTGAAACACTACAACATTTATGTCTTATTGACTTCCTTGAGCCTCAAGGATTCTTTTTTTTTCCTTATAAGTTCTTATTTCAGCCCTTAAACATCTCAAAATTTCAATCAAACTCATAGTTATTTCCACTTCCCTTCTCGCATTCTATCCATATTACCTATTTTGTGAGGTTTTGTCTAGAATATATTGTACCATTTGCTATACATTTTTTTATTTTTCTACTACAGAATAGTCCTCTTATGTGTTGATAAAACATATAGGTATTAGTTTAAAAAATATAAGAATTTTTAGCACACATATTAGTATCTTGGTTGAACGAGTAGTGACCTAGTTAGATATTTAATTTATATTATTGATGCATTACATAATTAGATATAGGTTATATAAATCAACAAAATTTAATTTAACCTTATAATAAAAGTAAATTTTAATAATTAAAAAGAATTTAGTATAAACTCTCTTCTCTGAGCCCATTTAGTCTAAGTGTTTACCTTTAGAGTTGATACTATTTATAAGATACCCAAACCCCTTAATTCCTTATTATAGTTGTTGGGTATCCAAACCTAACCTCCAAGGGTAAATTATGGAGATGGGGTTAGAAAAATTTCCACTTTCTTCACTCTCATGAAAAATTGATTATAATACTATCATCATGTTTCACCCACTGAGATATTTCCAATGATGTAACCCTAATCCAAAAAAAAACTATGGATAAGGATTCATGTCCCTTTAATTTTTTCCCTTCATGCTACCTAATCCTTTGTACTTCTACATGGCCCCACCTTAATGGTCCATGTGGCGAACCTAGCTAGCTTGGTATATCAACTGTCAAACCCCTTGAGCCAAAACCTTTTTCCAATAACCCATCTTCTCATTTGTCCCTACCTAACAATGGACTATCATTTGATAGTTCCTGACTTATTAGTTATTGATTGTTTATTCACCCCTTAGCATACCTTAATATTACGATACATGGAAATGAATAACATCCAATGGCCAATGACCTGGTGCTTGATTAGCTAATGAGCCAATGACTAACACATAATATTTGATTAGATAATGGTTCAATGACCTGGCATCTAATTTGTTAATGGGTTGATGCCTTGATGTCCAACATTTTGATGTGTTAGTGGTTTCATATTCAATTTGTTGATGGCCCAATGTTTGATTTGTCAATGGTCCAATGGCTTGATAACCACATCAATGTTATCGTAGTTGCCACTTGGAAAACACAATGGCACCATGTCAAACCACATCATCTAGCCACATTAGTTCCACATCATATCCACATAATCTTCACATGATCTCCACGTTAGTTCCATGGAAGCTCTACATCATCTCCACGTCATAATCCTTATTAGACTCTATTGATGTCAAGGAGATGCTTGATTTCAAAGAGTTTGTTTATCCTAACATCCAAAAGCCGATCTGCCAATATACCAATATTTCTTTGGCATCTAATGGGATCCATCTTCGGACAATTGATGGTCTTGTAGGAAACTTTTAATATTAGGGGTTAACACCAGTAGTGCTTCTAAAGCTCTCCCTATACTCGATATCCAATCACCCAACATTAATACATAAGGCATTCCAATAATTTGATCTCACAAGGTCTGATTCACTCCCACAACCATATTGCTACACTCCAAGCCTATTCCTTAGCATTTTGGGTTACCAACCCATAGGGAGGTTCAACATGCATCTTGATAAGTGTTGACACCCAACTTTTCGACACCTAATAGCTCGATTTCTCCTTATGGAACGAATCCCAGTCATACTGCTTTTCAACCATGTGGCTAAGGGCTCGAATGGAATACCAACTCTTCATCCTTTTGAAAGTCAATCATGGATCTTTCACTCCCAAAATTTCCAACATTTCGCCATATCATTTCCAAAATGCATAAAGGGGAAATCCTCAAAATTCTAAAGGTTCTAATGGAATTTTTTGGCCACATTCAAGGTATGAAATTACTTCCAATAGGGTCAAAAAACATCCCCTATAATATGAATATTATGGTGTCTTCTTCAACCTATAAATTCCATTCAAGAACATTCTCTCAGTCAAACGTTTCTCACAAGAAGATAAGAGGATGGCCTATTTCCAAAATATTTAACTTTACTCATATGAAAGGGACTTATTCTTTCTCCCTATTGATCTGTAACTTCCCATTTTATACTTATCACTCTCCACATCATGGGAAACAATCAAGGAAAATTTTAAGGATAGAAAATTTTCTTGAAGTTTAAAAACATTGGTGAATCTCATTAATCCCTAATATGCAAACTACAAAATGTTTATTGATATATTTGTAAAATTATTCAAATTTATAATGATTTTATATATAGTCTCTATATAATGTTGGTGATTTTTAAGGTAAAATGATTTTATATTCTAAAATTTGGGTGAATCATCTTTTATAAAAATTGGAAATTGGAGAATCTTTTTTATGGAAAAATCATGGAAAATTAGGCCACTCAGCAAACATTCGCCCCTAAAATTTTCCATGGAAACAATACTCTGAATAATTCTTGAAGGAACAAGTTCCTTTAGACAATGAAGGACCTTAGGTCCTCTTACTCTTGATAGGTATAGAGTCATTGAGCCGAGAGGCTCATTCTACAACCCAATATGATGTGTAAGGGTGTCCATCTATCATCAAAGTTGAAATTTTTCTCATGTCGGCAAAAAAAAAAAAAAAAATCTAAAAGTCTTAAAAAAAAAAAAAAAAACTATACAATACATTTAAATAATGTTCACTCATAAAAGAATTTGCACTTGAAGAAATTGGATCCCTCTCGGCTCATGTTAGATCCATATTTAAGATGGATCTATGATGGTTGCTACTATAACCCAAGCCTAGTTTGTGAATAACTAACCGCTCTAACAGAATATAGGGAGAGTGTTAGACCCCAATTAACCTTACATCACATTTAATAGTTATTTATTCAGATTAATTATGGATAGCATGAATCAAGGTTTTTCTTCGGACACATAATTCGTTCACGGGAGAGGGATTTACAACTACAGACCAAGCACAAAAATCATTTTCTCATCTCATTATTATGGCATAATCAATATACCAACATAGTCACATTCAAATAATAACAAACAGCAATACCATTTCATACACACTTATGATTTTTTCACTACATATATCAATCCACTATTAGTAGCAAGCAAATAACTAGCATATCAATAATCACAAACCTTGAACAAAATGTCATTTCATTTGTAAGAGGTAAATATACTTATATGGTGTACTTAAGCTACTGGAAAATAAAGAAGAGTGAGCCACTCTCCACTCAATGTAAGGCTCGTCTACACTAGAGTCTTTTTTGTGGCTGGCCACCCATGAGTCATATATGATTCCTTAGGGAAAGCTTCACTCAAGGTTATTCAAGAATGAAATCAAAGAGTAAATTTCAAGGCCACTCTCCTTCACTTACAAGATTAAGAATTACATTTTAATAGCTCTTTTAGAGACTCTTAATATAGCAAAATATGGTCACTTAGGGACTAACAACACAAAATGGAGCCCTTCAATGATCTAGTAGTCCCTAAGGGCTTCCCTTCTCTAGTTCCATACGTGCTTCAGTCAATAAAAAATATTCAAAAATTTTACAGGCAGCAAAACACAGGTGAAGCTTCTCACTAATTCCCTGTCATGTTCGCTTCAAAGCTCAACTCCACATGAAGTGGCTATGAATTTTAGGATTCTCATCACCACTTGTCCAGAGTCATTTCTCTTTCACATATATGTGGGACAAGACTATTCACACAATTCACAATTTAGAGGCTCTCTTAGGCATACACTATCTTCTATTCTCTTCTCTATGCTCTGTTTTTTGTCTGTCTACTCACCCCCACGAGCATTGTTATTAGCTTGAGAGTTTATGTCCTCCTTGGGTTGCATGGTTAACTCAAGAAGGTTCCAGATGGATGTTGCTCATACCTCTAGGCTATCTAGTACCACTCTTCCCCATAGATCATAATTGTTGGCAATTGACAACACAAATACAAAATTAAGAAAATAAGGAACAATTAAATTCAATAAGAATAGAAATTTTGCAATCCCCTCACAAATTTCCCTTAGTCAAACTTCTCTCATAGGCATTAGGATCCATATAGCTTGTCTTGTCTTTCAATTTTAGCAATACATATATATGTAAAGGAATATTTACGTTATGCTAAAGTCTAGTATCACATCCATGTTGATTGTCCAACATTACAATGTTAATTACATTTACAAAATTGGGGAATTAAAAATGGACCTTATATATGAGTGTATCAATGTAAATGTTTTCAAAAGAATAAAAAAAAAATCAAATTAAAGAAAAATTTAGGTTTTGAATCCATTAAGAACGTAAATTAATGAATAATAAATAACTTTTTAAGTTTCTTCTTCGCTAATGAGGCATCTCTGTTGTGTACATAAAAATTGAAAATTTTGATATTGATTTAGAAAATTCCAAATCGAACATAACTCCTGTATTGAGGAATAAAAAAATTCAATAACATCAAGCAACATGATGGTTGTAGAGGATAGTGAGGATTAGTTCTTAATTGGGTGTAAAAAAGCAATGAGTCATTGGTAGAAATGAATTTTTGGTTTGATTTTCTTTTATTTATCTTACCATGATGTACCTAATGTCCCAAGTGACTCCCATCTATACATCAATTTCACTCCTAAATCTTAAAAAAATATACATACTCTTTCCACTTTAGATTTAAATATATAACATTAAAAAAAAATACACACTCTTACCTATTAAACCCACTAAAAACACACCGCAAGAAAATGTCATAATCTCAAAACCTACCTCCTTCACCCATCTCCACTCACCAAAACAAAGAAAAAGCATTCTTTAAAAACCTCTTTCAATTTTTGCAAATGATTTTAGGGATATGTAGATTCGAGTTCATCTTTTAGACTACTTTTTAAAGTGTAGTGGTATGGATTGACTTCAAAAATACGATCCAGCTACTTCCAGGCAGCACAAAAAGCAAAGTGAAGTCCCATCAAAATGAATCACTAATTAAAAAAGACAGGTTATTATTAATATTGGAATAATTTGAAATATACATTCAGCCAACTACTAAGTAACAAAAGAGCAAGGTCCCCCAAGAAAATAATCACTTGAAAAGAGATACGCTGCTCCTAACTGGCAAAAAGGCCAAGGCCCCATCAAAATTAACCACTTAAAAGAGACATGCTATTATTGAGATAATATAAAACTATATAAACTTACAAAATAAATATAAATCAAATCTCCCACTAATAATATTAATTGTGGCACAATCTCTAGAATAAAAGTTATAAAAGTTACAACTCTCCACTAAATTGGCATGAACCAAAAGACGATTTTCCCACTTTTCTTGACCTTAATGACTCTTTGGATTCTAGTAAATGCTTCACATGCGGGGAGCCTAGTAAATGACTCTTTGGATTCTAGTAAATGCTTCACAGAAGGTTACAAAAGCTTTTTAATGAAATGAACTTATAAATATATACATATATATATTTTTGGGAGTTGCAGCTTTTGCGGATTGGTTTGTTTTTCTCAATTCCAGTTAGATGCTTGTGTCCGGCTAAAAGGCAATAGTTAGCGGAATCAATTCGATCGAGAAGGCTAACTACTACGTTTCTGCGGATGAAGTTCACCTAGTTCGAGAAGGTGGTATGCCACCCATACCACCTTGTTCTAATAGCTGGCTGACAGCTGTGGATATCACACCCATACCAAGTTACAGATGTTCTTAGTTACCAAATTACCAGTCAGAGGGTCGGCTTTTAGTTTTGTTAAAAATAAAAATATTGCAAGAGAAAATTAATGACAGCCACAGAACAAAAGAATTTTATTTTGAACAATTCAAAATTGGGTAAACACAGTGCGGAAACATAAGAATTTTATTTTGGAAAATCTAAAATTAAGTATAAAGAGTGGAAAATTTAAAAAACTGGTAATATATTTATTATTATTTTATGATTTGAATGTTTAAAAATTGTTTTTGTTTAGTTAAGATTTAGTTTCTTTTTGGATATAAGGAAACAAGTAAACAGTGAATGAGTTAAAGCTTGGCCTTTACTGACTACCAATTGGTCATTCCAAGTGGTATGGTTTTTTTTGAATTACGCTGATGAGTTAATCTGCATTCCCTGATGGCTGTCCTTCTGCTAGTTTGACAATTGGTTTTCCCACTGTTTGAAAAAAAACACACACAACTTAAATACAATTATGTCTTGATTTAGAAGTAATTAAGTTAATTTAGTCAAGTGAATTTTTCGGAGTTGATTTTTTGGGAGCTTTTCCGGTGGATTTTTCAGGGCTAATTTCTCTAAAATCCGGCAGGAATTCATTGAAATCACAAGTTTGATGGGTAAACCTGCACAATAGAAGTGCCCTAGGGGTTTTTAGGGGTGCTGAATCTATGTATGCAATAAAAAAACTAGTTTAAATAACACAAATCAAGATTTCACCACAAATTTTTCCAGCTGATTCTGGCACGGGAAACTCTAAAAAATCGCACTAAAGACAACTCCGAATTTTTCACTCAACTCAAATTCATTACAATGGAGAATGTCCAAACTTTTAAAAATAACTATAAAGCATTGTCTAAACATGTTGGGTTGTAGATTTAATACGAAAATCCAAAAAAACTTGGAACCAAAACCACCACTATAAATTTAACAATTTTACTCTTACACGAAGTTACCCTTACCATGACAACTATTATTACAAATACAAAGTAGTTTAATGAGACCACAAATTAGCCCTTGTAATAGTAGAAATTCCGGCATTATTTTTGTCAAAATTCGGCAGAATTTTTGAGAAATTTGGGTTATGGCTGTCAAACTTCAAGATTTTGGATGTTTAGGGGTTTTTGAGGGTGCTGATCTATTTAAAGCATCAAAAAATGATTCAAACAATGCTATGATGAGATTTTTTGAAAAAACAAAAAAAAATGCAAAATTCCAATGAAAAATAACTTTCCGAGGGAATTTGGAAGTTTGATAAACAACGTGTAGTACATCTATTTGGCTAGCGTGCATCTGTTTGGCTGGCATGTCGGTCTTCAAATTGTTCCACCTATTTTTCACGTTTCACAATGCCAACTATGGATGCCGTGACATTCTTCAAAGGAGTTGTCTTTAGTGTGATTGTTTGGACTTTCTGGTGCCCGAATGCTGCTTAAAAAATTGACCTGAAATTTTTATTTGTATTATTTAAACTGGTTTTATCCACCCTGAAAAACCCCTAAAACACTTCCATTGTGTAAAAGTTACCTATCAAACTTATAATTTCAATAAATTTCTGCCAGCTTTTAAAACCATAAAAACCCATTAGGAAAAAAACTTCCTAAAAGTGACACTAAAAACAACGGCTCTTTCACATGGTGGTCCCTAGGCAGGCTTTCCTCGTTGTCAGCGTTACATTTTTCCCGTTCCACAATGGCATCTCTCAGTCAACGTTGAACAGTAGTTGAGAAGATTGCGTGAAACGATAAATATCCTGAGGTTCGTCTCTGTTTTCTTATTTATTTATTTTTTTCTCTGTTGAATATTTCAAATTTCAAAGTACAATGAACATGGGATCAGACTCTCTGCGCGAATCATTTCTTGGTGAAAGAAATGAGCAAGGCAGCGGAAAGTTGTCTTTGCTATGCGCAAGGGATGCAGGGAGACAGTTCTGGGTGGAATCAAAAAGGCTATGGAGGATTGCGGGGCCTGCAATTTTCACTCGCATTGCCTTGTATGGGACAAATGTTGTTACTCAGGCGTTCGCTGGGCACTTGGGCGACTTGGAATTAGCTGCCATTTCCATTGCCACTACTGTTGTCGTCGGATTCAATTTTGGATTCCTTGTAAGTTTCCACAGTAGGCTTTTTCTTACGGATTTTTTTTTTTTAATGGCCGTTTCCAAATGAATAAGTTTACATATTAGTATTAAGACTGTATGTTTGTGTGTTATTTCACAGTAGTTATAAGTAATTAAAAAAATGAGTTTTCACACTTGATGAGTTTTAATTTGTTACCATTCATAGATCAATGAGATCGTAATAGATTTATGGTTTCTTTTATTGATTCATTTATCTATGATAAAATGACTAAAATGGTGAAATTATATGCTTGCTTGACTGAAGTTCCCCTCTTATTTTCTCATACCATTTGAGAAGCACTAAGCATTCCCTGTGGCACAAGGGGCCAAAAAGGGACTTTATCTATGCTGGTACTGATGCAGTTGTTATTCTATTTTGAGATTGCAGCTAGGAATGGGAAGTGCCTTGGAAACCCTGTGTGGCCAAGCATTTGGAGCTAAGCAATACCACATGCTTGGAGTATATATGCAGCGCTCTTGCATTGTGCTCTTTTTTTTTGCTATCCCGCTCTTACCAACCTATATATTTGCCACCCCCATTTTGAAACTGTTGGGACAGGCAGATGATATTGCTGAATTATCAGGATCAGTTTCAATCTGGTTCATTCCTCAGCATTTTGCATTTGTATTCATGTTTCCAATCCAGAGATACCTGCAGTCACAGTTGAAAAACATGGTCATTGCATGGACTGCTGCAGCCACATTATTGCTTCATGTATTTCTAAGCTGGCTTTTTGTCGTTCAACTGGATATGGGACTTATAGGAGCAGCGATGACATTGAATTTAGCATGGTGGTTGCCTCCAATTTTCCAGTTTATATATATTGTCAATGGAGGTTGTCCCCATACATGGACTGGACTGTCAAGACAAGCATTCGATGATTTGTGGCCTTTCGTCAAATTATCTTTCGCATCTGGTGTGATGCTATGGTTAGTTGCACATTGATCTTGAAACTATTTTTCCTCAATAGTAATTTTTGGTTTTACAGAGTATAGTTCTAAACAAGGAGCTGACATTTATTTTCCTATCAAACAGTGTAGAGAATTGGTATTACAGAGTATTGATCCTCTTGACAGGGCATCTATCAGATGCAGAAGTTGCAGTTGATTCCCTTTCTATCTGGTAAGACATGTTTTCTTTTGTTTTGTACTAGAATATTGCAAAATGCTTTAAATCATATTTCAACATTTTTCATTTTTCATTTCATTTCTTACAGCATGAATGTCAATGGTTGGGAGATGATGATACCAGTTGGATTTTTAGCTGCAACTGGGTATGTTTACTATACTAGTGTTTGAAATTGGAATGGTACCAAATAGGTGCATTATACATTAATTGATTTCAAGGGTACCAAATAGTTGATTATACATTATAGTTGCAAGGGTTGCATTATGCATTGATTGATTTCTGGCCTGTTAATGCAGAGTGAGGGTTGCCAATGAGCTGGGGGCTGGAAATGGAAAAGGAGCTAAATTTTCAGTAATTGTTTCGGCCAGTACTTCAAGTGCTATAGGGATTTTCTTTTTGGTTCTGATTCTTGCGTTTCGCCAAGATTTTGCTCTAGTGTTCACAAGCAGCACAGTCATCATAAAGGCGGTTTCTAAATTAGCAATTTTGTTGGCATTTACTGTCCTCCTTAACAGTGTTCAGCCTGTACTTTCAGGTAAGCGTTTGCTCTCTTTGCATTCTGACTGCTACTGTTTTCTATCTCTGAGAAAATTCATCGTGTGGTATGTTTGGAATGTTCTTGAACCATGTTCAGCCTACACTTTTAGGTAAGGGCTTGTTTTATTTGCAATCTAGCCAGTAATGTTTTGTTTTGTTTGCAGTTTGGCTATACTGTTTTCTATTTTTGTGAAAGTCTTCATATGGCACATTGTTTTGGCTTTGAGAAAAGTAATCTCGTGGTATGTGTAGTCAGTTGGTTTGTTAAATGGTTTTAAAATGTACGGCTTGATACCATGACAAAGAAATATCACACCCATGAAATATCTTGTCTATTGCCTGGAAAATTGAAGTTCTCTGCCCTCATATATTGACAAACTTTAGCATAGTTGTTTTATGTTAAATAGAAACGTGATCTCTTTCATTTTTCAATATGCAGCCGTCTGATATCTTGTCTCTAGTTTAGAAAATTGAAGCTCTGTCCTTGGCTTTATATATTTGAAGATTCGGTATTGTTACTTTAATGTTAATTGAAACATTGAACTGACAAGCTGTCAGTCCGTGATCTTAGACCGTTCAAAGTAATGAATTTATCACTTCAATACACTTCAAACTAAAGAATATTTTGTTTTTAGAATAATGGAGGAAATGATGTCCACCTGATCTACAGTGAAGTGACAAGAAGAAATGGTGTTCAGTGATTTACTTTGAATCGACCGGATTTCTTGCACAGGACAAGGTTTCAAAGAAATTTTTATCACTTCAATAATATGAAATTTGATGAATAAGAATGAAAAAAAATTAAAATTGAAATTAAAAATATTTGTACTTATAAGTAGAACTTCCCCGTATATTATTTAATAATAGTAAAGGTCAACATCATTTTAAAAAAGGGGATTTTCCAAAGGGGATTTTCATAAAATTGGAAAATGAAATAGAAAATAAAATATTTGAACTTTTGTTAAAATAAATTAATTATTTAATAATAATAAGTGGTGGACACTATTTAAAAAAATAATTTTTATTTTTTTTTTTATTTTTATTTTTATTTATTTATTTATTTTTGTTTTATGTTTGGTAGGATTTTCTGATTTTTGTGTTTACATGTCTATTATTCATCCAACTATGGGAAGGGTAGCAAGATTTGAATCCAAGATCTCTAGTTGGGTGATACTTCATTTCCACTGCTAGCAAAGATTCTAGCCCAAGATCCCGTTGAGTGATACTTCATTTCCACAGCCATCGCCACTTGAGCTACCAGAGACGAACTTTTTAATTTTTAATATTATTAAAATTCTTAACAAATATTATATTTTTAACTGAATTGAAATTAATAATTAAAAACATATAGCTTTTATTCAAAGTGAGGAAAAATGATTATTTTTGTTATTATTAAAATTTTTAATGATGATAATTTAATGTCCATTGAGACCAAACTTTGATCTATTGGACCTAAAGAAACAAATTATTTAGTTTGATTTAAGATTTTATTCTTATACTCAAAAAGCTTGGAGAGAAGCGTCCGATGACATCCTAAAAGGCTAAGAAGGTCATCATTGCAACAAAGATTATGAAAATGAGGTCTAATGTGGTTGTACCCGGGGCACTTTAAGAGGAAGTGATATTCATCCTTGATGTTCATATTCTCCAAGAAATGACAGATCCTTTCCATCCATTCAATAAATATTATGGTTTTAGCTTGAGTAAAATTAATAATTAAAAACATATACTTTTTATTCAAAGTCAAAAATAATTATAAAAATAGATTTTTACTCCACAAACAAAACGATTTTTTAACTGGAGTAAAATTAATAATTAGAAACATATACTTTTACTCAAAGTCAATAATTGTGAAGGTGGATTTTTACTTGAGTAAAACTAATAATTAAAAACATATACTTTTACTCAGCTATTGTAAAAGTGGATTTTTACTCCACAAACAAAGTGATCTCAAATATTAATTTTATATATAATTTAGTTACTTTTCTAAATAATAGTACATTTTAATTTTAATTTTGATATAATGATTCCAAATATTAATTTTATATATAATTTAGTTACTTTTGAGTCATACATTTTAATTTTGATTTTGATATCTATTATGTTATATTTTAATTTTGATATATATTATGTTATTTGAATTTAGGTTTTTGTGATTTATATTATAAATAAATAAATAAATTTAGGTATAATTTAATTATTTAAGGTTGTTTATGTCAAAACAAAATGAAAAATAGGTTCTCCATCTTATCGTGACTATGAACCACATTAATTCACATTAAATAATTATTCTGACTATAAACACACTAAATAATTTATAATATAATTTTCACTAAAAAGAAAAAAAAATTCTCCTTATGAAATTATTCATATATTAACTTCTTATAAAATTATTCATATATTAAGTTCTTATAAGGTTTTTTCCCAAAAAAATTGTTTTGAGATGTTTTGGAAATGAATGTGTTAAAAACCTAATTGTATTTTATTTCCAAGATAAGAATTCTGTTTGTTTTCGGATTAAATGCGTGTTTCTAATTTGAAATGATTTTCAGGCGTAGCGGTTGGATCCGGATGGCAAGCGTATGTTGCGTGGATCAACATTGGTTGTTACTATGTCATTGGAGTACCATTAGGCGTGCTGCTTGGTTGGGTATTTAATTTAAGTGTTTTGGTGAGTACAAATAATTTCTCTACTCATTCAACTTCAGTATAGATTACTCATTGAGAAGCCAAGGCTATGGACGCCAAACTAACGTACAGACTTTACAATGCAGGGAATATGGACAGGTATGATATGCGGTACAGCAATGCAGACTCTTATACTTGCCTATATTACATACCGTTGTGACTGGGAAGGAGAGGTGAGATACAATAAAACTGGAGCATAGATCTAGGGTTGCAGGGATATTTTTATTTCCATTGTAGATTTTAGATTTTATGAATATTTAAGAAAAAGAGAGATAAGAGCGATTTTGAAATATTTTTTGAATTTTTATTCATTCTATTCGAGAATACTCTTAAAATCTACTATAAATTTAAATTCATCCGAATCAATTTTACTAATAAGTTTTCATTGTGGTTATGTATGCACTTATACAATTTCATTGTAGAAACGGTTAGTTACTGAAAGTGTTTATGTACGTACTGATAAATTTGCAGGCAAATAAAGCTATTGATCGTGTTAATCAATGGTCTAACGAAGATACAGATCAAATCATATCGCCGGAGGTCAGTAAAACAAATTTCAAAATTTTAGTCTTAATGACGAGTAATTTGAAGGGTTTAGGGCGTGTATCTTATGTTTATATTTCGTTCTTTCAGTCGAGAACAACCACAGATGAAGATGGTTCCCGGCCGTAGATAAAGCTTAAAGGATGAGAGATTGAGATCCTGTTGATCACATATATCAATGTTCTACGATTTCTGCATTTTGAGGCGGCATACCGTGTATCATATCAAAAATTGAACCCAGTTCACCATGGGTTGCTCTGTAATGTGTTGTTTGAGAAGGGCGATTTGCCATGGGAGAAATTGTATTAATGCTCATTTAATACGGATTTTTTAATGGTTATACAATCAATACATATTGCATAATTAGTCTTTCAAAACTGATACACATGGAAGAAGTCTAAATACAAAATGGTTATATATATGAAAAAATTGCATTTTTATTTATAAAATAAACAAAATTATATTTTGTATATAAACATCAAAATATATATATATATATATATATTATGAAAATTTTGTCTACATCTTTTTTACGGTAAGACATGTGAAAATACAGTCTATCAATACAATATCATTCAATACAAAATAACTCATATAGGTTAGAATATAGTTCATCAAAAAAGATGGTTTCCACAATATATAGCATAACAAAATTTACATAGTAATTAACAGTTAAAGCTTGTGGCACAATGTCAAAAATAGATTTAACTAATAGAAATTTTCCAAAAGTATATATAATTGGCATGGAACCATAAACTAAATCACATCAGGATTGTCCATAAAAGGATAGTGGTAGAATTGTAAGTGATCAACATTTATCTATTTTTTAATTGAGTGTAACCCCGAGCCAGTTGAATGCCTTCCTTAGAGAGATGGTCCGCCTCATGGTTTTGTTCCCTAGAGAGCAAGAAAAAACATCATGAGAGAGTTTTAACCTTAGTAAATCATCCAAAATATGAAGAAGATGTAAGATTTGACAATGTTGCATCTCATTAACCGAGTTGATGACTAATAAAGGGTCACCAAAAATTTGTAATTGATCACAACTTTTATCCCTTGGAAAAAGCCAATAAAGAGAAACATGCACATAACTCGGCACGATTGTTTGTTTCCCTCCCAATACCCATGGATAATTTGAAGAAGTGTTGCTCACATAAAAATAAAATAAAGCATCCTCCACACATGAGATCGTCCCTTGTGAGGCACCATCAACGAAACCCTAGGGACATGGTTTTATTAGGTTCCTCTAGTATAGATGTTCTAGTTTTGGGAATAGAACGACATTGTGTGAAATGTGAAAGAATGACCAAGACATCAACAACCACCCAATCCGAAAAGGATGAAAAGTTTTGAAAAATGCCTTTATTTCTTGCTAACCACATGCCCCAATAGATGAGAAGAGGAAAGACATTGTAAGGTTTTGTATTTTTGTTTTACGTCGAGCTTCTCCACCTCTCCTCAAAACATTGACCTTGCCATGAACAATCATGGTAAAAAATAGTGTTGCAAATATTCCATATGTGATACATAAAAGGACATTTGGAAAATAAGTGTTCAATAGATTCACCATTGAACTTACAAAGGGAGCACCAACCAAGGCCAATGTTATGGTGCCTCTCCAAAGTATCCCAAGTGGGAACTTTTCTAGCAAGGAGGCACCACATAAAAAGAAGAGAGTTTGTTGGACACTTCACCTTCACCACCATTCCCCTTTTGTAGCAGCAACAACCATATTCAAATGAAAATACCCCCTCTTAAGACTATAGATTCCCATCAGAGAGTGTACGCAAACCAACTCATCCTCTATTTGGGATAGTCTCATATGTGCAACAAATAGGACATCCAAATACCCTTTTCATATTTCCCAGAATTCCATTCCTATTTGCAAATCCCTTGCTTAAAACCACCCTTGACACCAAATAGAGGCCCAATCTAGGTTGTCAATATGATCAAGTTTAGAAAACCCTCAGTGTTGAAGCTGATCAATGAGAGCTTGAAGCAAACGATGGGAGAGCCCTCTACTAGGGCAAGGAAACTGGCCTAGTTGAACCTTTATACCTTTACCAACTTTTCAAGAAAGATTCAAAGCAATACGGTTGAATGAATTGAGAACAACACGCCAAATGATAGAAATATTGAAACGAGGCTTATCCCTCAACCTAATCCAATCTTCGAGAGAAAATGGATGAATGCACTTATGATAAACCACATGAGTCCGCAAATTATCAATGGACAAAAGTCTGGAACCACATTTAGTTGCTAATGCATGAAAGAACAAGAAAATGATTTTGAGACCCCAACCTCCTAGCTCTTTGGGTAGAGTAATCCACTCCCATCAAACCCTAGGATGCACAAATTGTTCCTGAATTCTAGCCCATAAGAATTTAAAGTAAAATCTTCTTACCTTTTCTAAAACACCACCAGGGATCCATGTTGCAAAGAACATAAGGCTACATACCCATCTAAGCACTAGCTTTTTAATCCTTTTTCAATCATGGCAATTAGCCAAAACTAGTCTTCCTTCTTGTAGCAATTGGGTTTCAAATGAAAACCCAAGTATTTGATACCTGAATATATCTCAAGCAATTGAAAAGAGAAAACATTCCTCAGATTCTACACTTCAAGACTTAACAAGTTTTAAATTGAAATAGAAAGTTTTATATGACTAACAACCATATTTGTAACTATACCAAACATATTAATATTCTTTGATAATTTAACTATATCTCTACAAAATCCATTACTAAAAATAATGATATTTTCAATAAACAATAAATCAATGATCGCAAGTATATTTAAAATGACAATTCCTTAGGAATCACCCCTGCATTTAGCATTTCCCAGCAATTGGCTTAGACCTTCACTAACTAAGAAGAACACTAAAGGTGACAAAAGGCATCCCTATCTAAAGGACAATAAAGGGCATAGAAGACCTCCCTATCTAAAAGCTTCTATACAATTTGACATATTTTAAATTTACAAACAATATTCCTGATTTAAGAAATCGTAAGCTAGTTATACAATTGATTTCACTCCTATCGACTGGATTTTCTTTTTCGTTTTCATTGTAAACACCGTAGTTACAGAAAGTGTTTATGTACGTACTGATACATTTGCAGGAAAATAAAGCAATTGATCGTGTTAAAGCATGGTATAGAAAAGATCGTGATCAAATCATATCGCAGGAGGTCAGTGACACATATTTCAAAAATTTAGTCTTAATAACGAGTAATTTGAATGGTTTAGGGGTTGTATCTTATATTTGTATTTCGTTTTACAATCGAGACCACAGATGAACATGGTTCCCATAGATAAAGCTTAAAGCATGAGAGGTTGATATCCTGTTGAACATGTATATCAATGTTTTACGATTTCTTCACTTTGAGGCGGTATAACGTGTATAATATGAAAAATTGAACCCAGTTAGTCACGGGTTGCTCTGAAATGCGTTGTTTGAGAACGACGACTTGGCATGGGGATAAATTGTATTAATGCTCATTTAATATCAAATTTTAAATGGAAATCGACTTGGCATGGGGATAAATTGTATTAATGCTCATTTAATATCAAATTTTAAATGGAAATGTCCAAATATAATGCTCTATACAATTGAAGAAGTCCAAATATAAAATAGTTACATCATTATTATTATTATTTTAAGAATATATATATACACCTACCTACAAAATGTTGGGTAGGTTAAAATAAATAATAAAAAAATTTATATGAAATTTATTTGAATAAATAAAATATAATTGTTTTTAATTATTATTGTAAGTTTTCTAAAATTTTGTATTTATCAATATTTTAGTAAGAGTGTTTTTTTGTTGTTTTTTAACGACTTTTTTATGGCTAGTGTTGTCTCTCCAAAGCAACAATAGATCCCAAATTCAATGTTCATTCTAGTTGTATTGGGGAATATATCTAATATATGTGAGGTCACGCCTTGACCCTCAGAGAAATCACTTTTCCATTGGATTCAACTAAAATGGAAACCCAAGGGGTAGATACAAACTAGAATTAGGAACCAAAGGTATTTTCACCATAGGATTCACCAACATTGAAGACATAACTCAGATCTTTAAAAACAACCCATACTTCAAAAACTTTGTTGGGTTCTACCTTCAGTTATGGATGGAAAGATTGTACTTGATAAGGAAAATTTTGCTGCAGCTGTGGTCTGGATCTCAATGTATTTGTTGCCGCAAGAATTTTGGGACAAGGAAACTCTAGCTAGAATTGGAAGCGCCCTTGGCTATTTTGTCAATGCTTCGGAAACAACAAAGCAAGCTAGGTATATTTCTTATGCTTGAAATATGTGTTTACATGAATATCTCATAAACACTTCGAGAGTCCATAGACATTTACTACCAGGATGATCTCTTGCAAAAAAACCATGGATTATGAACATATCGCCTTATGTTTCCAAAGGTGCCATGAATACAACCATCTCTATAGAAAGTGTCCTCTTCTAGCTGTAAATGTAACCCTAATCCTATCCCTCCCTCAGATGAATATGGCTTCACAAAATCTAGCGGTAAGCATAAGGGTTCTAGAAACTCTCCCCTACAGCTCACTCCCATGGAGAAGTAGTTGTCCACTAGCATTCATTTTCATCCCAACTCTTCCTTGGAAACCCATGGCCTTCCCTTGATCTCGTCGTCCCTGAAAGCATGACTTCAATTTTCCTTTCTCTCCTTTGTCGAGATGCCTCCCTCCTCATCCACAACCCCCCTTCTGTCATGTTACCATGAAAAGTGACCCTGATCAAATCCTTGGACCTATTGTCACTGCTACAACACCATCCAAATTATTCTTGAATTCAATTTTTAGAGCCTCTCATTGATCGTGCGAACTACCATTTTGAGTTGTTAAAATCGGTCCATGCTTGTTCTCTAAGTTTTTCAAAGTGGGCAAGTCCCTATTCTAAAGAAGCTCAAAGGGTTCTCTTTTGTTAAAGATGGCTCTGGCACACCTTTAAAAGGTAGCTCTAGTGCACTCGTTTGCACTAATTGACCCTATTTGTTATTAGAACATGTGTTGGACACATTCTCGTGACATAGTGCACCATTTGGTTACAGTCGACACTTGTGTCATAAAGGTATATCGTAAGTGTCGCACTTGGAGATAAGGGTTTTACTATTATTTCATTATATTCTTATTGGTTTTGGGTACTGTGTATCTTTTTTTCATGTGCATTGGTGTATATGTGTGTGTGATCATGTTCAAAACCTGTTGCATGCTCTTACTCTCTTGTCTCATTGATCCCACACATAGTCATTTTTGGATATCTTCTATGTCCCCTCATCTTGCACAACTCATTAGCACATCAAACTTCTATCCAAGTGATGAGTGCACTAGCCACTCCTAAGCCACAATGATGAGATCCGTACCTCTTAGATGTGTGCATTACGCCCACCTAGAGGACAACCGCCTTCACTATTCATTGAGAAACTTCAGAGCATAGTCACTCAACCTTATGGCCTAAAGCTCCTCACTGTGCAAGCTTGGACCAACCCTACCTTCGACTAAGCACTGCACATTCTCAGTGGATAGTAGGGCTCATTTTAGACCCTTGCAATGATTAGCTGCACAATCCTTAGAGCCTCCTTCTCAGCCACTGCGCACTACACAATACAGTTCCCAAGCTTGCCTCCCTTGTCTCTTGAACTTGCTCTCTATGCAATGCATATACCAACCTTGCCTTCGTTGTGTCCTTTCAGTGAGTAGTGGAGCCATCTTTAATCCCTTGTAGTGATCAATTGTGCAATCCCTAGACCACTCCCTTCAACCACTGCGCATTGTGCAGTCTCAGTGAGAAAAACTACCATCTTTTCCTTTAGGACCTGCGAAATGCGCACCATATTGCCTCCTCTTTCCTTGCCACTATGCATTGTGCAATTATAATTCCCAACCCCTCACTCCTTGCCTCTTGATCCTATGTACTGTGCCCAAGAAGGTCTCTCACTCAGCCATTGCATATTGTCCCATCACAGTCAACATTTTTCATTAAAAAACAAGGTAGACTAGGTGATTTTAGTGCTGATACTATCTTTCCATGAGTGAACTCTATTGGTAGGTACTATTATCCTAACATGGAAAGATAATTCTCAAGGACATCAAGGAGAAGTTTTAATAATACACTTGTGAAAGTGAGACCTAAAGGGACCATTGAACAAGGAAGCAAAGGAACTCTTAACTATGACAGAGGGGTGAAGAACGAGATAACATGGAAGACACTAATGCTATATCCATACCTTTTGTAGGATGGAGATGAGTTCATGTAAGATCTATCATGAAGGAAAAGAATACATAGTAGAAAAGAGAAGAACTTGGCATTGATACATTAGAAGGATGTCTCGTATCACTATGGCCAAATTATAGCTTCTCAAAGTGTCATCACAAAAGTCCTAAGTTGTCCATGTATTTTGCCACAATTTATGGACTGTAATTTTGTATGAGAAATGTAAACAGTGTGGAAGCCCAGGGTCACACATGGAAGGTAGAAAGTCACTAGGAAGTCATATAGTCATGTAGGAGCTCAAAATTAAAATGGGAGATCAAGAGTCACGAGGGAGGTCAAGGGTCACAAGGGAGGTGGAGACTCACCACATTTTTTATAAATAAACACTCATAGCTTAAGTAAAGGGATTTTATGTTTTCATCTTGGCTTCCCAAGTGAGTCATAGGAGAGAAGATCATCCCTTTTGAGGAGCAAGTGGTGGCTTAACATTCCACTATTGGAGCTAGTGATGTATCATTGTAATTTTGTATCCTAGAACTTTCACTTAATGATTTACAGCTCTCAAATATGATGCACTTTCATACATATATCGTGAATGTTGTATGACTATTCTTTTATTGTTTGTAGCATATGTTTGTGTTTATACAGACTAAGGAAAATGAACAATTTCATTGGCTTTAGTATACATCTTTTAACTATGTGTCTCTTATTTTCGTGATCGTTGTTTCTTTGTGAACTATTTTGCAAGCTAATTAATGATCCCTTTAAACATATGCGTGTGTATTTATTATGATGGTACTATTAATTTTCTTCTAAAGATGCACCTTCTCTTTTCCATCTGTGAAATAACCTTTATACACATTTCAATTGAGTACTTCACAAAGCTAACTTACTTGTTGATCTCGAAAGTATATGCATACTCATTTATGTTCTTTATTGCAACCAAGGAAAACCATTAAGATTATGGCAATTGAGTCTATTTCCTAGATGGGGCTCCTACTCAAAACATTGTGAGGTCTAGTTGGGACTTCATATTTGGGAGACCCCTGTATATAGGTAGTTTCCATCACCATCAACATTCTAGTGCTAGGAGGAGGAAAACCTTTTTATAGATGATAAATCAACACATCAAAGTAGTAGTTTTCCAAGTCAAACTCCAACCCATCTATTTGAGAAAGAAGGGTAATCTCATCAAAGTTCAAAACGTGATTAAGGATTTACTTATGAGCAACTCCAAAGAATTCAGCCTAACACTTGTCGGTTTTATAGAGGTCTTGCACTACTCCCTATTATGTCTATTCTTCCTCATAAGCAATCAAGGAAAAAGACAACTCATTTCCATGTTCTTGTTTCTTCAGTGGAAGATTTGGTTATTGCTACTCTTGAGGATTTAGCTGAATCACCTAAATAATCTCATCATAAAGGGGATATCCACCACCTATTTGGGAAAATATAGAGGGAGATGGGGAGGACTTTCATTCAACAAGCAACCAAGGGATATCTAACAACCAAATAATAATGAAAATATAAATAGTGAAGGATAAGAGTCTTGAAAATTAGAGAGTGAAGAGGAGGAGGGAAGAAGATACATGGTTGATGACCAATTGAATTGGATGGCCCAAGGGCCTCTTCTTCTTTCAAGAAATCAACATCACTTACCTAAGCACTTGAAAAAACCACTTGCAAAGTATGATCCATACAAGAAGACAAAGGCCTAAGATCACACTAATGACTTCTACTTGCATCTAAGGAGATTAGAGGAGAATTATGATGATGTTGTTTGTAGATTATTTTTGTACGCTCTTGTGAGTAGAACATGAGTATGGTATCACAACCTTCCTCCAAATTGAATCCACAATTGGAGGGATTTTAAGCAATTGTTCATAGATAAATTTGTTGATGATAAAACTCCTGCCATGTTTTTCAAAGAACTAGGCAATATAAAGATTCAGAAAAAAGAGAAGGTGAAAGATTTCAATCAAAGATTTACTCACATTTTAAACAAGTTCCACTGATGTGCAACCTCATAATTCAATCACTAAGGATTATTACAATGCGTCCTTTCCCACTAATATTTGTGTTTCCATGAAAATAGCTGCGAAGGAAACATTGGCTCTTAACTTTGCAGAAGAAATTGTTGTAGAGAAGGACTTAAGATCTATTGCAGTTATTATTGATGAGGAATATTCAAAGGAATCCAAGGACAATTAACAAAATTCTCAAGCCTCTTCCGCTAAAACTAAAGAGAAGGGTCCTTCTAACATGGAAAGTTGGACTAAGTCCATGTAGTTGTTGACTAAGGAAGTATCTAAGATCAAATGGAAGTCAAGTGAGGCATCTACCACTAATAAGTCCTTTAAGTCATTTTTAAAGAAGAACACCAATCAACTGACCAAGTCTGCATAGAGCTCTAATTTTGTATCTAACATTGAGAACCTGGGCATGGATGATTATTGTATGTTTCATTAAGAAGCACATTTAGAAAAATCGTGCCCATAATGGAAACATAACATGAATGTTTTAGTTTCTAATGTAATAGAAATTCAGACAGTGAAAAGCAGTTTGGTTAGACTCCTTGGGGGCTTCACTTGGGGAGAAATATCATACCACATGCATTCATAACTGGGGATATATATTGAGTAAAAAATGACATAATATATTGAGAATATAATAGAGGGTAAAGGGTATTTTTAGACCTCTTCTGAAAAATTATGTGTTCTATTAACTCTGCCTAAATATCTATTTCCAAATCCTCTAGAGAAGGTAGGACCTAATACTATTCCTAATCTAGCATGGAAACCTCATAGAGTTTTATATTCTCTAAATTAAAAATTGAACATATACAAATGTATGGGGGTAAAATTGGTCTATAGGAACCATCTCCTATCTTTTCCAGTATCTCAATGGGACCATACTACAAAACCTTGATTTTCTTACTAGAAGCCTGCAAGCTTTCCTTATTCAATTATAACCATACTTTGTCTCTCACCTCGAATGACTTCTCTGTTATTTTTTCATCATGCTCGACTTATATTATTTCTACAAATTTTTTGATATCCATCATACCTATATATGGATTTTATTTTTCTTTTCTACAAATATTTCTACCCTTAAGGAATCCCCTGTAAGATCCTCCCTCACTCCTGCTTGCTTCCCATATGTAATATGCAAAGGTGAAGGTGGAAAATATCCAAAACAAGTTTCATGTGGGAACATACTAGTATAAGTATGGATTGATCTATTATAAGAGTGGTGTACGTGTACCAAAGTTTCATCCCATGTCTTCGAATTATTTTTATTGCAACCCCTCAAACGTTGCACCAAATTCCTGTTGACTACTGTTGTCTTTCCATCTGTCTGTGGATGGAATGTTGTAGACCTATTTAACTGTGTGTCCAACTTCCCCATCAACATAGTCCAAAATGCACTGACAAATCTTGTATCACAGTCTGAAATGATGCTCCTTGCTATCCTAATGTGCACCCATAATTGTCAAAAGAACAAGTTTGCTACTTCTTACCCATTAATGGTACTTTTACAGGGCATCAAAATGGACATCTAGTTAGTGTAAATGTTTTCTGCAAGTAAGAGAAAATACCTTACTTAAATTATAGGTGACTTATAACCCTGACAACAAAATATGGTTGTGTCTATGCTTTAGATCTACAACAAAATGTTAAATAAAACCCTGCAACAAAAGACAATATGCAAATAGAAACATATAACATCAAAATTAAAAAGTGTAGCAACCTAATGGATAATATGAGTAAGCAATTTTATTAATCAAAATGATACACCTAGTGAGGAGAACTTATAAAGTTGGGTCTATAAATCCCCCTCCATGGGATGAGTCCTTCTTGACCTTGTGCTTCAACAATGTGCTTCTCTGTCTCAATATGTGATATGCAATGGGAAAAGAAAATGTTTGAACTCAAGTTGGAGCTCAAATGGTATGGGATGATAATGGGGATGATGAAAATGGTCATGGTGAATAATGGAGAGAAATCCCTCTATTTATAACAAAATATTGAGACAGATTGAGAATTAGAAAATAATAAAATATTATTGACTCAATCAAAATTTTGTTGTTGTGAATATTTTATTAAATTCTTTTGGATGGAAATATATTCAAAATGGTCAAATATCTTTATTTATAAAGTGATTAAGGTAATTAACAAATTAAAATGATTTATTAATCACTTTGCGAGGATTAAGAAAAATACGAATTTGAAATAATGATTTAATAATTAGCTGATAAGGAATAACAAATAAATATTCAAAAGTGATAAAAAATAATCATCAAATAATTATTTAATAACTATTTCTAGAGAATTTTAAATAAATAATGATTTATTTAATTTTTCTCATAGGGTTTTTGGATTTTAATGAGAAATAATTTAGGAAAATGGTTTACTAAATTATTTCCTATGGTGAAAGTGAGTTTTACCATGGAAAAAAACTCCTCCAACATGGTGTATTTTGATCAACCTAGTTGAAAATATTTAAGTGAACATGTTTTGGGTTATAACCCATATTGTTGTACCTCTTAACTACCATGAATTGGTAGTCATGTCCCTTCCTTGTTTTAGTACGCCTCCCACAAAGTCCATGGAAATTCTTTCCCAATGATGAGCGGGTACATGTAAGGGATGATATAAACCATTTTTATTGTTAGTAAGCCTATTGTTACAACAAATCATGAATCCTCCTATGAACCTAGCTACCTATTATTGCATCTTTGGCCAATACACACACCTCTAAAAGTTGGCCATTTTTTCCCTACACCAAAGTTCCATGCAACCTTGAAGGTGTAGGCTTCTCTAATCAACTACAGTTTCTCAACTTTAGAAACCAAAAAATAATCTATCCTATAGATTAATTCATCCTAGAGATGGTAGTAAACTATGCTATTACTGTTGTGCACATGTCTTTGGATTTGCAATTTCTAAAACAACTCCTTGAATTACTCATCCTCTAAATATGCCACTTTGTATGCATCATGGGTGAATGACTCCATGTGCGTCAAAGTTATTAAAGTTGTGATATTTAATGTGGATGACCTTGGAAGCATGTTGGAAAAATTTCTTATGATACCCTTCTTATACTTGATCACTAAATGAAACTCTTGTTGAAACCCCATCCACTTGTAATTCCTAGTCTGCTATAAATTACTATGGTCTTGTAGGTCCCATAGTGGTTGGTGATATATGTGGATTACTGTCTCATTTACCATCAAATAATGTTTCCACTTCTTCATATCTTGCACTATGCCATGGAGATCCTTTTCATAATTAGGATAATTAATAACTTCCTCATGAAATGCTTCAAAATTATGGCATATAGGCCTTCCTCCCTACATCAAGAACACTCCCATAGTATAACCACTCACATTTGTGTCCACTCTAAAGGGATATCACGATTTCAATAATTATACAATTGGTGCATGATTGATATTTTTCTTTTGCTCTTCAAACTCCCTCTCCCAACTCTTTCCCCATTAGAAACTTTTGCAACTTTTTGTTATCACATGGAGTGGTGTTGCTACCATTGCAAATGAGGACATGAATTTCCTTGGGGATTATGCCACCCCAAAGAAAATTCTAACCTTAGAAACAACAATAGCCATTTTCCATTTAATGATGGCCACCATCTTGAAAGTATCTATCTTCAACTCTCCTCCACTTATCACATACTCTAGATACACCAAAGAATGTTGTGCCAACTCACTTTTTGAGATTCACTAGTAGTTGGTTCTTCTTTAATGTCTCCAAAGCACATGTTAAATGTGAGATGTGTTCCTCCTAGAATTGTATATACCAATATATTATCAAAATACACAATAAAAAATGAGTCTATAAAAGGGCATAATATATCATTCATTAACACCATAAACATAGATGTTGCATTGCATATGCTAAATGGCTTGACTAATCACTCATACAAACCTTGACTCATTTTGAAGGAGGTCTTATATGTATCTTCTACTCTGCATCAAACCTAGTGATATCCATACTTTAAGTCTAGCTTTTTGAAGTATTTTTCTTACTGCAACTAATCCAATAGATCGTCTGTTCTTGGCTAGGAGTAAAGGTTCTTTTGCATAATTTTGTTCAACACCCTATAATATATACACATCCACCAAGTCCCGTCTTTATTTGGCACAATGATGATGGTTGTCCCACATCGTGATGTAATTGGTTAAATGAAAACCTATTTTAGTAGCTATTGTAACTATTTATTTACCTATCTTGCTTCCATAAAGGACTCTTTGTAAATATCAATTTTTGGAAATGGGGAGTCCAATAATAGTTGGATCTCATGCTTTGCTTCCTTCTTGGGTGGTAGCCCTTTAGGATCCTTAAATACATCCCTATATTACAATATCAATTGTTCCAACTATTGTTTATTTTTCTTAGTACACCCCTCGACTGATGCCTTTTCTCTTGCTAACTCTTCTACATATTGATTTTCTCTTAAAACAATAAAATATACTTCTTGCTTGAATTGATCATTTCTTGGCTTAGTTGGCACTTACCAGTGAAATTTTTTACTTGCCCTTACGTGTGTTGATGGTGAAGGTTTTTCCTTCCTTAATGAGGGTGTAGTAATTGGATATTTCCATAAATATTACATCCTACATGTACATATAAGGAATTCAATATACCGCCCCACATACATCAAGGGGAACAACATCTAGTTCCTATTCATTAAGAAAATCAACACTAATAGAAACTATTATTTGACACCATTTTGTTACTTTTATTTATGCACTTTTTTTTACCCATCCCAATGGATATGGGATTGGATGATCAATAACTTTGAATTCCAATTCGTTGGCCAAATCTAATATAATAATATTTCTTGTGATCCTAAGTCAAACACAACATCAATCTTGGTCTTTTTAGCCTATATCATTATATGGAAGAATTTGATCCTTTCATTCTCTTCTTTTTTCTCAAGGCTACTCAAATTCACTTCCTTTTGCATTAATGTACAGACGATATTCTCATCCAATCCAAGCTACATTCAAAATGGTTGCTCAAATCATGATTGACTGTCAATATTGTAGTGGTTTTAGTGATTGTTTTGATCATTACACTAGTGTGTTGTGGTTGTCATATTTTTATCTTCTCCCTATTTTCATGTCTGGTTCCCCTCCTTATAAGCATCTTGTAACCCATTCTTGCTAAATCCACTTGATTTCCCTTTCTTCTAGCCTATGTTCTCTAGGTATTGTACATGTACATAGGCCTAGTCTACTGATATGGGCTTGAAAAACATCACTTACATATGCAAATGGTTGTGTAGACCCCCCAGATACTTGATGAGTACATTTGGGTTCTTTGGGGAGGTACCCAAAATTATGATTATCTTTCTAAATTTGGTTTTTGTAACACCCTGCTCCCACATCTACCCAAATAACCATTCATCCAGGTTAAACATGCAACAAGAGGCCACAATGATATGATTCGACCTCCTAAGTCACATTAAGGAAGTGGAACCGACGAAAACACACCATATAGACATTCAACATTAGCATTAGGACCCTCAGGAACCAATCTGACCTTTCTCTCAACTAGCCCTTGGGTCTGGATGAGTTTTTGGATCACTTGACCTCAGGACACTCTCATGTTATGGGCATGCTAGCATCCAAGGACCTCTAGACACTTTCATAGGTCTGCAAGCCAACCTTCAAGGACTTTTTTGCATAGTACTATGCCAGTGTCCCTAGGATTTGAGCCACATTTTTAGGCCTAGATCCTATGTCACTACCCATAATTGAATGACACCTTCAAAACAACAAAATGATAGATAAATTAGAGTACAAATGCAATCACTTGAATAAGACCTTAACTGGACCCTTACTAGCCATGAGAGGCATTTCGTCAAACATATCACGAATATGTAATCTACAGGTGTAAATAATAGATCTAAGCATAGGGGTATCTTACTTAGCTGGGAATCGCTAAGAGGCATTGATACCTCAATACGTTACCTACCATTTCATCCATTATGTCATAGATACATTGTTCATTCATTTGCAAGTAAAAACATGATGATACCCATACATAGCTATTGTCATAAAACACATACATAACCAACATAATAGCAACTGAAATACCAATGAAATCATAGCCATATGATCCACATATAAACCCGTATAATACTCACAGAAATACAAGGAGAAATAATCTCATATTGATGATGCAAAATCAAAACCTGGGATGGGACTTCCACGTTCCACTCGACCGTAGAATGGCTGAGACAAATCTCTCTTCATCCATTCACTCCTCTGCCATATTCCAAGCATGAATGTGGGATCTCATTGAACACATAAATCGAAAACTATTTACGGTTTCTAGAGGCCATTCACCTCAACCCATAAAATAGTGATTCCATCTCACATTCGGACATCACAAAACCATCATCAGATTGGTCTCTATCTAAGCCTTCTAGGGCATCGAGAGTGTTTGTTCCAACCAAGGCTTCCAGGACTAGTAATGCAACCCATAGCTTTCGTTGGGCTTCCAGAGATTTTTTGCAACCAAGGCTTTCAGGACTAGTAACTCAAACCAAGCAATTACAGGGCTTCTGGATCGTTTTTCCAACCAGGGCTTCCAAGAACTAATAGCTCAACCCAAGATAAGGAAACATGAGAACCAACCAAAACAGACAAGGAATAAACCCACAATATCCATGGCTATCTATTGGAGCTTTATAGCATAGCTCATGGCGATATTTACATCCATATGCATATGTACATATAGAAACATCACCAAAACATATACCAAGACATATACCAAAACACCATACCAAAATTGCTCTTTCTCAACCAGAAAAAAAGGAAGGATACATAGCCCACATTTGATCCTCCATCTCCCATGTACCTCCATAAAGCCCAAAGTTCTTCCATTGCACCTTAACCTACTCAATTGATCTGTTCCGGAGCATGAGCACATTTTTCTGCAATATACACTGAGGCTCTAGTTGTAATTCTCCATCTGGTTCTACCTGCAATACAGACAAGTCAATCACATGATCAACATCTTTAACATGCTTCTTAAGAACTGACACAAGGAAAGAATCATGGACTTTCATTGTCGGAGGTAGTGCAATTCAATATGCTACTGGCCCAATGCTCTCAATAATATTGAAGGCTCCACAAAATCATGGTGCCATCTTGGAACATGATCCAATCCATATGGAGCTCTTCATCGGTATGAAGTGAAAGTACACCTATTCCCCAACCTGTAACTCCTTAAAAAACCTATTTTGATGTGCATAGCTCTTCTGCCTGTCATTTGATGCCTTTAGATTCTTCTTGATCACCTGCATTTTCTGTTCCACGTCTACCAACACGTTCATTCCAATCAACGCCATGTTAACTGGATCATTCCAATTGATGGGATTATTGCAACTCCGCCCATACAATTCCTCGAAGAGACTCATCTTCAAAGATTCCTGATACCCATTATTGTAAGCAAACTCTACCAGTGGAATATACTCTTCCCACTTTCACTGCTTATGCATCACATACATCCTCAAAATGTTCTTCAATATCCTGTTGACCCTATCTATCTATCCATCTGTCAGCAGATGATAAGTTGTACTAAAGGCCAACTTTGTTCCCAAACCTACAAAGAACTCCTTCCAAAACTTGGAAGTGAACTTTGTGTCCCTGTTTGGCACAATTTTCTTCGGAGCTCCATACAATGTAACCACATATATGATGAATACATGTGCTACCTCACTAGCCGAGAATGTAGACTTCATTGGAATGAAGTCTGCAACCTTTTTCAACCTGTCCATGACAACCATGATGGAATCATGTTGTCTCACTGTCCTCAAAAAGCCTGTGATGAATTCCATGTAAATGACCTCCCATTTCCATTTGGAATCGAAATTGGTTGTAGCAGTCCACCTGGATGCTTACACTCTCCCTTCACATGATGGCAATCAAAACACCTAGCCACAAACTCTTCTACATCCCTCTTTAGGTTCGACCAATAATAAAATCTCTTCATTGTTGTCAGTTGTTTCTGATAACCTGGGTGACCTGAATATGGTTTCATAGGAAACTCTCTCAAGATCACCTTCTTGAGCTCACTACTATCTCACACATATATCGTGTCTTTGAATCTAACCAATCCATATGTTGTAAGAAAATAGTCCACATCCTGTGCACCTGCACTTGTACCTGTACCATCACCTGTATATGTACCTATACTATCACCTGTACCTGTGCCTATACTCTATTGCAACCTCTACATAATATCCATATATCTGATATCCTGTTAACTTGCCTGCAAGGTCATATCCTGTAAGTCTGTCCCATAGGAGCTCATAGCTGCTATTTGATTTACTTGTATCTGCCTACTAAGAGTATCTGCCACTTTGTTCTCTTTACCTTTGATATATCTGACCTAAAAATCAAAATCACTGATTGTGGCCAACCACCGAACCTACCTACCATTCAAATTTGGTTGGTCAAATAAATACCGCAAACTAGCATCATCACTCATTAACACAAACCTCCTTCCTCGAAGGTGGTGCCTCCACATCTTCAATGCATGTATAATCGTTGCCAACTAAAGATCATGTGTGGGGTAGTTTTGCTTGTGCTCATTCAATATTGATGACTCATAACATACCACTTGTCCATCCTACATAAGGACTCCACCAAGTCCTTTCTTGCAAGCATCTTTGCATACTACAAAAATTTTGTCTGAATCTGCAATATTTAACATTGGTGCATGTGTCATCGATTACTTAAGCTGCTTACGCTGCTCAAAACTAGCCTCACACTCCTCTGTCCATTCAAACTTCTTAACTTTCCTTTGTAATGATGTGATAGGATAAGAAATCTGTGAGAAGTTCCTGATGAACCTCCTATAATAGCCTACCAACCCCATGAAATATCTCACCTCATTTACATTCCTAGGAGATACCCAATCCATGATGGCCCTTATCTTTTCTGGATCTAATGCAATTCCCTCCTTGGAGACAACATGTCATAAGTAATGTACCTCAGTCTGAAAGAAGCTACACTTGTTGAGCTTATCATACAACTGATTCTCTCTCAACAACCTCAACACTGCTATTAAATTCTAAATATGCTCTTCCTCATTTTTATCATATACCAATATGTCATCATTAACACAATAACAAACTTATCCAAATACAGGCACACCACACTATTCATCAACCACATAAATGTAGTTGGAGAATTAGTCAAACTAAATTGAACTATAACAAACTCATAATGCCCATACCTTGTCTGGAAAGTTGTCTTGTAAATGTCCTCCTCTTTGATGCGTACCTAGTGATATCCAGATCTCAAATCAATCTTCGAGAACACTGCTAAACCCTTCAACTGATCAAAAAAGTCATCAATCCTTGACAACGGATACTTCTTCTTGATCATTTTGTTCAACTGATTGTAGTCAATGCATAATCTTAGAGTACCATATTTCTTCTTCAAAAACAATATTGGTGCACCCCATGGTGATACACTTGGCCTAATGTATCCCTTTTCCAACATTTCCTTCAACTATAGCTTCAACTCTACCAACTCAAGTGTGCTCATCTTGTAAGGTGCTTTTGATTATGTAGCTTCCCCTGGCACTAACTCAATAAAAAAGTCTACTTACCTATGAGGTGGCAACTCTTTAATGTCCTCATAAAATACATCCTTGAACTTTTGTAAAACTGGGTACCTGCTCAAAACATCTGCATCCTCAACTTCCTTAGCTTTTTCACTAGAAATGTGGACTACAAATAATACAGACCCTTTCCTGCAACTGCGCTTTGCTTACATAATTGTTACCATCCTAACTGATCTGGCTTTCTTCTTACCTTGTAAGACTCTTGCTTTCCCATTCTCATCCAACCACTCAATAGCCTTGTCATAACAATCCACCTTGGTTCTATGAAGATACAACCAATCCATGCCCAACAACATACTATATCATCCCAATGGTAATACATTCAAATGTGTTACGGTGGGCATACCATTCAAATAAAATGCACAATCTCTTACCCAATGATGAACTCACTTCTTTGTACTTGTTGCCAACTGCACTAACCAAGATTCTACATGCAATTCCTTACTCAAACCACACTTATCCACCTAATGAGGACTAACATAGCTATAATTAGATCTAAGGTCAATGAAAATAAAAATAACTTGATCACAAATGTTACCGTCCATCTCAATGATAGATGTCTGATGGTCTTCCTGTTTCTTATCCAATGTCGCATAAATATGAGGAATGCTCTAACCAACATCCCCAACAATTTGTGCGTCTTGTGTACTATATATATGAGGCCTACCACCCTAATTCTATGGACAACATCTCCTATGATAATCCTTGCAACAAGTCCAACACTCTATAGGCTTCCAACCTGCTTCCTTATTCTGCTCCTCAAATCAATGTGCCTATCCTCTATCTGATGCATTGAACTTCTTATATGGCACTCCATTCTCTTTATTACCTGTACCCTCAGGTATTTCTCACTTTCTGTCCTATTTTCCTTTGTCCTTTGCATTAGCTTTCCAATCTAGCTTAGCTTCAGATATGTGCTTTGATTGTTCATAGCAATGCCTTAACTTTCAAATGGCCTCCTCCAATGATCTAGGCTCATCAAACTCAATACTGCCTTTGAATGCAACCGATGATCCATTAATGAACCTCTGAATCTTGGCCTTTTCCTCTATGAGATAAGGCACATACCTCAGTAACTCCAAGAACTTGCTAGTGTACTCCTCATCTATCATAGATCTCATCTTTAGCTCATGGAATTCCTTTTTCCTATCATCAAAGTATCTCTTTAATAGATACTTCTTCTTAAATAGCTGCTCAAACTCACTCCAAGTCAAGTCTTCCTCATGAATACGTCTGACAATATTCACATCTTCCCACCAAATGTTTGCTTTACCTTTCAGACTGAATGTAGCTACTATGGCTTTCATGCTCTCTGAATAATCATGTAACCTAAAGAACTTCTTCATACCAAGAAACCATGCCTCTGTATCCTGTGATTTCTTCATCTCTCCATCAAATGTGGGTGGCCTTGATTTCTTGAACTCATCTAGAAAGTATCCCTTATCACTCCTCCTATATGGATGATAACGATATCAATCTTCATGCCTATTAGAACCAGAACTAGAATAGTACCTATGTCTATCCCTTCTCCTTTATGAAGTGTCCAAAAATCTACCATCTTTAACTGTGTCATTGCTATCTAACCTGTGACCACCATGTGACCTACTACCATATGCCCCATTAGTTTTATCCTCCTGCTCGTGTCTGATCCGAAGTGGTCATTGTCGCTCTAAATCTGACAAACTCTAAAGTATCACTACATTTACCTCTACTAGCTTCTCTTGTGCTTGTATGATTCTATCATTATCTTCCTTACAACTCCTTATTTCTTCCTTTAAGCTTCTAAGTGTATCTACCAAATCAGAAGAGTTCCAAACACCATACTACTCATCTGATTCATAGGGAGAGTCTTTTTAGTTTACCATCTTTCTATCCATTTAATATTTCTTCCTACAAGGTATACCATGTTAGCTAAACCAAATCACAATAACCCAACATAACTTAGTATATCTTGGGGAGGATACCTTGTTTGCAAGATAAACAAATCAGCGTGATACACGTATAACAAAATCATGACAACATATAGAAACACAACGCATAAGCATATAACCATGCAACCATCATTCCAACTAAGGTCCAATCATCAATGAATGACCTTATCAACAACTCATATGACGACTTCGTGCATGACAACAACAACTACATCATTGTACACTTGACCACATGGAAATATTAACATGCATAAGCAATACGTAACCAACCATACACATGCATAAACACATGTAAGCAAGCATAAACAAATAATACTTGTAGCCAAACCTACAAGAATGATACATGTAACCAAGAATACAATAATGTAACCAAACATACAAGAATGTAACCAACCATACAAAATGATACTTGTAAGTGACATATAAAAACATGTAACCAATCATACACTCATGATGATGCATCCAACAATAACAACATCAACTTCCACATGGCGACATCACTACAACCATGATCAACATTATGCAAATGCAACAAGAACATGGACTGAAAGTGTAAGAGACACACATAAAACTGACATGCGTGCTTGACCAACACATATCCCATCTTTTCCGAGGGGTGAACCATGCTCTGATACCACTCTATAACACCCTCCTCCCACATCTACCCAAACAACCATCCAATGAGAGTAAACATGTGATGAGAGGCCACTATGAAATGATTCAACCCCCTAATTCACGTTAAGGAAGTGGAACTGATGGAATCACACCATACAAACATTCAACATCAGCATTAGGACCCTCAGGAACCAATCCAACCTTTCTGCCAACCAACCTTTGGGTCCCACTAAGCTTTTGGACCACTTGACCTCTGTACACTCTCATTCTATGGGCATGCAAACATCCAAGGACCTCTGGACACTCTCATAGGCCTGTAAGCCAGCGTCTAGGGACTTTTTAACACAATGTTGTGCCAGTGTCCCCGGGATTCAAGCCACTTTTTCAGGCCCAGAGCCTAGGTCACTCCCCATAATTGAATGACATCTTCAGAATAGTAAAATAATAGAGAAACGACATTACAAATGTAATCACTTGAATAATACCTTGACTAGACCCCTACTAGCCATGACAGGCATTTCATCAAACATATCACGAATATGTAATCTACAGGTGTAAATAAGAGATTTGATCATAGTGGTCTCATAATTAGCTAAGAATTACTAAGAGGCATTGATACCTCAACACATTAACTTCCATTTCATCCGTTAGGTCATAGATACAAAGTTCATTCATTTACAAGTAAAAACATGATGAGAGCCATATATAGCTATTGTCATAAAACACATACATGACTAATGTAATAGAAACATAAATACCAATGAAATCACAATCATATGATCCACATATAAACTCATATAATACTCATAAAAATACAAAGATAAATAACCTCATATTGATGATGCAAAATCCAAAACTAGGATGGGACTTCCATGTTCCACCTGACTATAGAATGGTTGAGCCAAATATCTCTTCAACCATTCATCCCTGTGCCATATTCCAAGCATGAATGTGGGATCTCATAGAACACATCAATCCAAAACCATTCAGGGCTTCCAGAGGCCATCCACCTTGACCCATTAAATAATGATTCCACCTCGCGGTCGAGAATCACAGAACCATCATCAGATTGGTCTCTATCCAAGCCTTCCAAGGCTTTCAGAGCATTTTCTCCAGCCAAGGCTTCCAGTACTAGTAACTCAACCCATAACTGCCACCAGGCTTCCAGAGTGTTTGTCCAACCAAGGATTCCAGGACTAATAACTCAATCCAAGCTATTATAGGGCTTCCAAAGCATTTGTCCAACCAGGGCTTTTGTTTTGGATAATTTGGTATCTACGGATAAAAACTAATTCCCTAGATAAGTAGCCATATCTAGAACAACAATTTAAAGCACTTTAGTCTTTTCCTATAAGCAATAGATAAGATGAAGAAGATGAGAAGACCTAATTGTAGTTCTGCTTTCCTCTTGTCTCCTTTGTATCGATCCTGTCGGTCCTTCCTGTACTTAACACGCTTGAGAAGTACCTATAAAAATCAACAGAAGACAAAGAACCGATCAAAGCAAAAGATCTATTGAATACAAGTAAATGGAATAAGATACATTCACACATATAAGCATCATATAACAAGATAAGCATATGGGAAAAAGGTTCAAATAATTTATTGAAACAGAAGAAGGAATTACAACCATCAAGTCTTATTCGAAGTCACTCCTCCAACTTGGATCCCATCCACATCACATCAAAAGCATGACAAACTTGTAGCATAACAATACTTGTCTCAAAGTCAATTCTCATAGCAACATTATCTCCTTACAATTCAACATAGTCCAGCCCCTGATCACTTAGATGAGTGTTCAATTTATAGGAGGATAAAGGAGGTTATGTCATAAATGGGGGTATTGAATGGCCTTCCATACTTAGAATTAGTTCCATGGAGGAAGGGATGAGAGGATAAGATTCATCTTAACTCATTCCTCATCCATTTTCGAACTCATAGGTTCTAGATGACTCCAAGAGATAAGAATATTCCCCAAACCCTATGTCAATTTCTCTCAATCTCACCCAACACAGGTGAAAAAGGGCCTAAGTTCTCTGCAGAGCGCCCTGGCATGGACTCAACTGCTCTGCAGCGCACCCTTACAGGGACCTACCTGCACTAGTCCATTTAGAGGTCATTTTAGGACGTCTTTAAGTCATGAAACTATCTAGGAAGGAGGCATTCAAAAGGGTGACTTGTTTATGGCATGTAGCAATTGAAATTAGGGTTTGATGAGCCCTAAAACAGTGATCTAGATGATGGGAGTGATGTGCCCAAATGGATCTATAACAACTTCGAGGAACTAATAACTCAACCAAAGCTAAGGAAGCATGAGAACCAACTAAAGAAAACAAGGAATAAACCCACAATACCAATCACTATTCAAGAAATGGAAAGGCCTGGTAATCCAACATCGATCCAGAAAATCCTCCATGTTAGTGACAGATCATGACAAATAAACAAGATGCATATGCCATGCATGCCAAAGCTAGTGAAGAAAACATACATGCAACATGGTACCTGCAAGCAAATCCCACTATAGTTGTTGAGCCTGATGTCCTCTTGCACTTTCCTTCTCTTCCTTCTCCTTCTTGCTCCAAAAATCGAGGTATGCTGCACCTTCCAAGAGTGCTCCAAGAAAAATCCAAGTATCGAAGAGTATGAGAGAGACAGATAATAATGAGAGAGCTCCAAAACTAAACTGACAAAAGGTTACCAACTGATCCTCATAAGCCTTTTTATGAATGAAGCCTCTATTTTCTTCATTTTCCATAATTTTCCTTCATTTTCCTCCTCACATGAAACATGTGACATTTCACCTTCCTTTTCTTCAAATTTCCATTATTTTCTTAAATAAATGTGCCAAAAATGCGATTTTGCCTTTCTAAATCCTTATCCATTGCCTTTGTCAATTTCCTTAGCCATTAATCAATCACAAGTGATCCCCATCACTAGGGTTTTTCCTAACATTCAGCGTGAAATAAGTATCCCATCAACTATTGTTATTATTTTTTCTTTATTAACTTTTATTACATGGAATTTTCACCAGGGTTGTTATAGTTTTGGACTCTGGTACACTATGCCCGTGCCACTCCCTGAAGTAGTTCCATCATGTCCATTAATCCTCTACATACCCAATAGTGAAAAAATGTGACTTTATGAGGGATCTAAAATCCTCCCACTTATTCACTGGAGGATCTCACTATAACCCTAGTGTATCAATGTGGCTTTCCCACCACATAAAGGCATTGCTTTTTAACTTTAGCACCACAAATGAAATCTTCAGTTATTCCTTTATATGATGAGCACTAAATTAAACTTTAATTGTTGCAACTAGTGATTTAGCTTCATAGAATTGATCTCACCTTGATACAAATAGATGTTTACCTTAAATTACATTTTGAACAAGGACTCTACATTGTTCATCACACTCGAACTGAGTTGATCATTAACAAGTTCCTTCTTCGACTCCTTAGGTTCTTCCTAATCTCCTAATATAACCTTTGATTGGACCTATATTTTAGAACCCTTACCTTCTTCAAATATCCTGATCTTATTGGCTAGGGGTACGATGAGGAGAATCACATTACAATTTATATCTAAAACTTGTGCTTCCAACCGCAAATACATCTCATCTGCAAGATGAGGAGGTTTATTCATAAATTCATTAGTCATGGCCGAGTTTTTATGGATTTGAGCTTAACTGATTTTCATCCCCCTAAAAATATCAATAATATACGTAAGGAAACCTGCTCTAATACCAATATGATATGTAAACTATTGTGGATATTTCAGTCGACAATTTTTCATAATACATCTAATATAATTATACTTAAAATCTGAAATCTACACTATGAGGGTTTTGTTTTTTAGATCTATAAATTGTTGTTTAGTGCATATATGCATGCAAATTATAATTATTCAAAAAATAGAGAACAATATAATAAAAACTTATAAACCACAATTGACACAAGAAATATTCTGTGAAATCCTTTCGATACAAAACCCGGGTGGAAGGTGAGATCACACTGCTCTCTTTATTTGAATAAAAAATGGATGCAAGTACAAAGAAGTAATTCTTGTGGCCCATGGGCTACTACAATGCATAAATCCTTTCTGTGTGCTCTCTCCATATCCCTCTTGATTATTGTACTCATCTATGGAACAAATTCCTTTGAAAAGAATGGAATCCCTTTTCCTCCTACTGGCCTAGTTATAACATAGGTTGATAGCCTACTAGTGGTTGGGTTTAACTCTTTCATCTCTTAACTAGAGTTACAATATTGATTCTTCTACAATATTCTTGATCATGGTCATGTGGCCAAACCCTTTTCGATGGATAATGGGGGATGAGATGGCATCCTCTTGAATTATGGTAGTCAAAATAAGAAGATCAACTTCCTAGTGACATTAATTTTAGATATATACTCCAATTGAGGGAATTATTGTGTTCTTAGAAAGGTATCTATGTTTATAGTAGGAAAAAAAATTATGCTTAAATAACAAATTTTTACCCACAATTTGTTTTTTAATGCCTTAAACTGCTTGAAGAAGGTTTCAGACCCCAATTTGCTAAACTAGGTCCTATTGGTAAAAATAGTCCTCTTAATGGATTCCTCCACTTATTCCACTCTAAAATAATCGAGATGGATGAAAAACAATATAATAATATAATCCAAATCATAAATGTTTAGAACAACAAGCTCCTCCAACAATATTGTGAAGGTTATATGTGAAAAGCCAATAAGCTAATCCTTCTTCTAGGAGGGAGTATGTAGATTCATTCAGAAATTAAAGAACTAATCCTTCTCTACTAGTGAATCGAAATTTTAGTATGATTTTGTTTTTAAGTGAAATATATGAGTAGTGATGACATGGATCAACAAACCAATTTTTCCTTATTATCCTATTAGACTACTTATTTAGAAGAGATAGTGAAATAAAAACATTGGATATAGGCCATGAATGAAGAGATTTAATCTATCAAATGAATGGGACATAGGAATTTATTTATCTCATAAGAGGTATAAGAAACATTTGTGTTAACTATGTGTAAAAGATAAGATTGGATGATAAATGAAAGGTAGAGAAATATAAAGCAAGGACTGTTGCCAAAGGATTTCCTTAGCAACCAAGTATTGAATATGGTGAAACTGTTTTATCCAATAGCAAGGTTGGATACTACTCAAGCAGTCTTAGGCATGGAAACCTAGAATAAATGACCATTTTATTAGATGAATGTGAAATCAACTTTTTTGAATGGAAAACTATAAGAGGAGGTGAGATTTGAAGTAAAAGGCATTGAGTACAGTTTACAAGTTGGAAGAAATCCTTGTATGGATTGGAGCAAGATCGATGAGCTTGGTATAGTCAGATTAGCTCATATTTTCTCAAAAATGGATTCAACAAGAGCAATAACAAGTTCACTCTGTATACTCAATCAAATCAATGTAAAATCATTAGAGTTTGTATTTATGTTGATTACATGATATAGATAGGGAATATAAAGTTAAACCAGCCTAGATCCATCTTAACCTCAGATCTATCAAGCGCCAAGAGAGATAAAATCTCTTGAGGTGAAAACCATTCTTCAAGTTTTACTAAAAAAAGAGGTGTTCACCTCGAGTGATTTGATTCTTCTCAATTCTTGATAGATCCAAAGTTAAGATGGATCTAGGCTGGTTCTATAATGCTATGTAATGTCTATATTTGTATCTATGTGTCTCTTTATTATTCCCTCTCTCTATCTCACCCTGAAAACATACACACTCTCTCTCCCTCCCTCTTCCTCTCACTTTCTCTCTCTTCCCCTTGTCTCTCTCTCTACCTTTCTCCCTGTATGTATTTCATCTCCCCTCCCTCTCTCCCCCTCCAACTCCATCCTTCTCTCCCTCTCTCTCTCTCCTTCTCTCTCTTGAGTCCTCTCTCTCTTCCTTCCTCTCTCAATCATTCTCTCCCACCTCCCTTTATCTCTTCCCCCCATCTCTCTCTCTCTCTCTAACTTTGTCACTATCTCCATCCCTCTCTCCTTCTCTCTCTCCCCTCCATCTATGTGTCTCCCTTTCTCTTTGTTCCCCTTCTCTCCCTATCTCTCTCCTCTCCTCTCTCCCTCACTCTCTCCCTATCTCTCCCTTGTCACTCCATCTCTCTCTCCACCTCTATCTCCCTATATCTTTATTATTTCCTCCCTCTCTCTCCACCTCCAACTCCATCTCTCTCTCTCTCCCCTCCTCCCTCTCTTCCTTCCTTCCTCTCTCTCCCTCTCTCTCCTACCTCCCTCTCTTTCTCTCCCCCATCTCTCTCTCTCTCTCTCTCTCTCTCGTTGCCCTCTAGCTTTATGGCTATCTCCCTCCCTCTCTCGCCCCCTCCTTCTCCCCATCCACCCCTGCCTAAATTTGATCTCATTATATTGTGTTTAAGAAAGTATCTAAATTAAAAAAAAAACCCAATTGGTTGTAAAATCTTAAACCTATATTTTGGATCAATCATGTCAAAGAAAATACAGTTATGAAAAACTTAAAAAATCTCACTATTGTAAAAAATATGGGCATTATGCAAATGAATGTAGGAAGAAGCAGCATGATATGAATAATAGAACCAATGCAAATTTCACTAGGGAAAATATCAGCCAAAATAATTTGTTTTTAGCTTGTAATATGGCTGAAGAAAAGAGTGAAGATGTATGGTTTCTAGACTCCGGTTGCAGTAACCATATGACAGGAAACATAACCCTGTTTTCTATGTTAGATCAGAGTGTGAAGTCACAAGTCACACTAGGGACTGATAATAAAGTTTCTGTTATGGGAAAAGGAGAAGTAAATGTTTTAACAAAGAAAGGTGAAAAGAAAACCATATCAGATGTTTATTATGTTCCTAGAATGAAATGTAATCTCTTAAGTATTGGACAACTTATTCAAAAGGGGTACAATGTTTTCTTTGTGGATGATGTATGCACCATCATGGATAAAACACCTAGCAAACAATGTATTGCTGAAGTGAAGATGACAAGGAACATGATGTTCCCTCTCAGAATGAAAGAAGATTTAAAGAATGGAGAGAATGAAAGAAGATTTAAATAATGGAGAAGAAATAGCAACAGTGTGTTAATTTTAAAAAGGAGACAGATTTTTTGTTTTTGTAATACACAGTAGTGTTAATTTTTTTTTGGAAGAGACAGAGTGAAGAACTTAAGGCATCTGAAGTGTTCTTGGTGTAATCCCTCTGTTAGAGGAAGTTCTTTTTGTAACAGTCAGTTTTATTGATAAATACAAAGTCTCTGTCCCCTTTTTGTGTGTGAAAAAACTCTGTCCCTGTGTTAAAAAAAAAGAGCATTTTTTCTCTGTTCAGTTCTTTTGTTTGGAATTATCAAAAATTCCCAACACATTAATTAAACTATTGAAATTAAGAAAAAATGTTCAAAATAATCTCTCTCGTCCAAATTATTTAAAATTTACACACTGTAAGTCTAAAGAAATCTTTGGAAACAATTAATCTTAAACGATTCCAGAAAATTCTTGCTTGCATTCCATCCTTTTTCAAATACGAAATGCGGATTTTCAAGTCGACACCGAATCGATGCAATCAACGATGGGGACCTTAAGTTAAAAACAATTATAAATATCGTGGGGTTGAACTCAATGGAGATTTCCTCACAGCAGACACCTTTGAATAGGCAAGAGCTATTTCCAACCCCATAACATATTTATGACGCCTGACATGTTCGGGAGATAGCCCTTTATAACGCGCAGCTTTTTCTTTTTTTCTATAATTATCCGGACCCGGCGTTGGAAATAGCTATCTCCGTCGCATGTCAGAGTGTCATAAATATGTTATAGGATTGGAAATAGGACTCGCCCCTTTGAATATATACGACAAGTGTAGATGCCCACTGAAAAGACATATATTCAGATACGACAAGTGTAGTGTGATCAGGGACCAACTGCACGTATATTTAAATAGACGTGTGATCAGGGGACCGACAGCGATTCTGTCAGAATTATAATTTAAAGCTATTGCTACGGATGCAATGATCTCACCCCATGAATAACCACAATTAAATTTTGTAAAACTATAACTACGTATGCAATGATCTCACCCCATGAATAACCACAATTAAATTTTGTAAAACTATAACTACGTATGCAATGATTTCACCCCATGAATAGTAGACTGAGCTGTACAATTTCAGATTCAGATAGCTACAAAGTTGGTATATTGCTATCTGGTGCGTTCATGGCCACTGCTAAGCTTGAGTTAGCCAAAAATACTGAGGAATACGATTTAATAAAGGGCGTCAAACATCAGGTGGACTCTCGTGCTTTCAATTCATTGCCCATTTAATGTGTTCCCACATGATAGCCGCCGGTGAGCTGCAGAAATCGCCCGTGAGCATACCACTCATAGATTTGTTGTCATTAATAAATATCTATTGGGGTTTATGGTTCATTGGCAGGTTGGTTTTTAGAGTAATTTTTATAAAAAAAATATACAAATTAAAATTTTCTTCCAAAAATAATAGAAGATAATCATAAATATATTATTTTGACATTTAATATTTACATCAATCCATTTTAATTCAAATTTCTCCATAAATATATTATTTTATTTTAACATTTAATGTTTACATAAATCCATTTTAATTCAAATTTCTCCATAAATATATTATTTTAATATTTAATGTTTACATAAATCCATTTTAATTCAAATTTCTCGATAATATATTATTTTGACATTTAATCTATAGATATATTATTTTGACATTTAATCCATTTTAATTAAAATTTCTCCATAGATATATTATTTTGAAAAAAAAAAAAAAAAAAGATCCACATCATCGGCGGATCTCCACGGTATTCCCTGATTGCGACCATGGCCGCTGTAAATGCGTCGATGATGGCGATGAATGGAGCATCGCTCCTGCAACGGAGGCCAGCGGAGAGGTCAACAGACGGCAGGCAGCTTCGAGTAAAATGCATGGCAGGGGTTAGTAATTCGGCTGCTGTTTCGATCTCGTTCGCCATGGCCGGGTTCCCCTTGTCGAAGTGGATCAGCAGATTGCATGATTTCTCCTTTTTGTTTGGCCGTGAGGTTTCGGGGGTTTCAGCGGCGGCAGATCTGAAGTGCGGCAGCCTAAAGCCTGTGTTCGATGGGAAATGCGGAGAGCAAATTGGCAACAAGCATAGATCGGGCAGAGGGTTTGCAGATCTAGACATGCACAAGGAAAAACGATCCAATACGAGGCCAGATCTGGAAGATTGTTTACAGCCAGAGCAGGTAACAACAACTCGTTTTCAGATTTTTATTAAATCCCCTGAGGGGAAAACCCGTTTAGTGTGGGTTCATGCAGGAAGCACCATCTTGCAGCTGAAACAGCAAATATGGGCAGAGACGGGATACCCAGTTCAGATCCAACATTTGGTCAGTGGTAGGTGGTCCCTCCAGGATAGTAGAACGCTGAGAAGCTATGAGATTAGTCCAGGAACAATCATTGCCATAAACCTTAGGCTGAGAGGAGGGGCTCTGCCTCAGGGACAGCCAAGCTCCTCAGGGGGAGACAAGGGGAAAAAGACAGCACCTCAGCACCAACCCAAGGGAGGTTCCTCCTACAAAAACATTTTACAGGGCAACAGAGACTCAGGGTCCTCTCCAGAACAAGGCGGATATGCACCTAGGCCATACATAGTAGATTAGCTAGGGCAAACCCCATCCCTTAACTTTGATTCTACAGGGCTTGAGGATTTCGTTAAGTCCTATGAAACGCAGGCCCTAATCTGTCGTTTTAACAGTTTTTGGCCAAAACCAATGGATCTATTCCACTGGATCTTCACCAGTTGGACCATGGAATGTGATATACATCTATGCTCCAAGGGGTTTTTTATAGTAAGATTTGCATCCAAGGAAGTCAGAGATACAGTCATCAGTGCTGGGCCTTGGTTTTGGGGAACATCGGGGCTGTTTATGACCCCATGGTTTCTAGATTTCGATCCAAACAAAATGACTGTATCCAAAGTGCCGGTCTGGGTCCGCCTATACAACCTTCCCCTTCACTTTTGGAGTGAACGAGTACTGGAAGGCATTGGGAACAGCATAGGGAAATATATCAAAACAGATCTGGAAAGGATTGATGAAAGGGTCTACACTTTCGCACGCATTTGTGTGGAAGTAGATCTAAGTAAAGGGCTGCCGGACAACATAAGGCTGATCTACAAACAACAAAATTGGTTGCAAGCACTAGACTATGAAAACACCGCTTTCAGATGTAGGCTCTGTAGGCAGACATGACACTTGCAAAGCACATGTCCAGAAGCCAAGAAAGTAAACAGTAAAAAGAAGCAGAAAGGGAAGCAGAGGAAAGGATGGCAATTTCCCCCCCAGACTCAGAGGACGAAGAATCAGAAGCAGAGGAGGAAGAGACCCCCGCAGAGAATGCCGAGGTTTCTCAAGAAATGGAGACTCAGAAGGGAACCACATTAGACAACAAGGCTTCACAGTTTCACTCAAATCAGGCAGAGAAGGCAAGCGAGGATCTGAATATGGGAGGGATCAAAAGGCATCACCACTCAGACACTTCAGACTCAGACAAGGAAACAGCCTCACAGAAAGCAGAAACACAGTTAGTCATAGCTTCGATTGAGCCCACTCAAGGAGAGTGGCGCAAGGTCGAAAAGAAAAAGGGGAGAAAAACTTGAAGGGTGAGTCCTTTACTCACTACCGGATTCCAGTTTTTCTGCCTCTTTCTCCCTTCTTCTCTCTTTCTCTTTTTCTTCTTCTAATGCAAGTTAGTTCTGTAACGTTGCATGGGGTGCGAAAGCACTTGAGCCCAATGGGCATCTTACGGAAATGCTTCAATGCATCTGCTAGTGTAACTTTTCATTTTTTAAATAAAAAGTTACCGATTTTTTCCTTGGAAAAAAAAAAAAATATTATTCTGACATTTAATGTTCACATAAATCCATTTTAATTCAAATTTCTTAAACACTTGAATAGAATAAAAAAAAAAAAATGCGACCTCTTAGTTGAAATCAATTGAAAATGAAAGTCAAGCATATCAGGGTTGAAATCAATTGATATATGGACACAAAATCATTTTAACATAAGTCTATTTTAATACAAATATTTAACCCCCACCTAGAAGAAGTGAAGTGTGACCCTCTGAGCACATAATGAATTCTAAGTTGAAATCAATTTATAATAGTATAACGCATATTTCACCTGATCTTTTATTCACAGATATTGTAATGAGACAGCACAAACCTTTTTTCTATGTAAGAACCAAATTACGAGTGTTTTTTATCAATCAACAATCGCCCAACAAAATAGTTACCCGTTCAAATTGGTATGATCTTCAGTTATGGAAATAATATATTATTTATTAATTTCGAAGTGCAATTTCAATAATTCGGATGGAATTAGAAGTTATAAATTATATTTCTAAAATACAGATAGGTTGTAAATAAAGAAAAAAAAAAGATAATATTAATTTATATTCTAATAATAGTTTCATAACTTTGGTAATCATTTAGTGCAGTGAGAAAAAGAATATGTAAAGACTTTTATAAAAGAAGATGATGGTGGTAACAAAGATTAAATTAAATTTATAATGAAAGAAAAATGTTTTGGTTTATCTAAAATTGTATTTTTTTTGTTATGGTTGAAATGTTTTAATAGAAATGTTTTTAAATTATAATAGTTTTGATTAGCGATAATATTATGAAGTTCAATATTGTAATAATTTTTTTGAAATTGTAATTTTATGTAAGTGTATGGAGAGTAATTTAAGAGAAATTGTTTTTCATCTTCAACCTTTTTATTATCATAAAGATATATATTTTTTTAGATTCTCGATATTTTATGAATTGTTCAACATTCTTTTTGGTATGGAACTTGTGAGGCTTTGTTGTTGTTTCTGTAATGTTGATTTTCATATTTATCATATAAAAATAAAAAGATACTTTTGATATTCTAGATTAGGGTTGACCACCTCCTTATAGTACATAAATTTTCTATGATCATCTAATTCTTTCTCCTACGACATTTTATCTTTAAATTTGGATGTAAAATATGCTTAACATTATCATTTGCAAAGTGACATCTTCTTTTATACCCCAATGATTTAGTGAAGGCTTGGAATCCTTATTATTGTATGAGAGCACAGAGTTTCTAAATACAAAAAAATATGCAAGACGTTATGCAAAGTGTGGGACCCCACAAGTATATGCTCCAAAATCCTTCAAAAGTGTGAATTATATTAATCAACCATTCTTGTTTATTTGTCATTGTAAAATTCATTCCCTTATATAACTATAGGTGACCATAACAATTGTTTCATGATTAACTAATTAGTTCAAATGAAAGCATAATTATCTCATGTCATCTTTCTACAATATCTCTTCAACTCATTCCATGAAAATCTCAACTGATCTCCATCCCTAACTTCCATTATTTCCTACATATATCATTCCTATGTAGACTTCCATTGTTTCCTACATATCTCATTCTTATGTAGGCTTATAGAATTAATTACATCATTACAATTACCAATACATAATTCATTAAACATTACAAGTAGAAAAGTTCCCTTCTTAATGAAAAATATTCATTTAAACTGGTCTCTTCTCCATCTTATAGGTTATTTTCAATTATCTCTATTATTTTTCATCTTCAATCTCCTATGTCTTTGGTATTATACATTCTTCAACTTGTATTTATAAATATAAACATAAGTTGAAGTCCATTTAGAAAAGTTATTATTTGTTGAAATACATGGGTTTCTAGTCACTATATTTGTCGATTCTCTTGGAGATTTTTCTTATATGGGGTTCATAAGTCACTCTTCATCATGGGTCCTTATACATATACTTTTTATTTCTCATGCATCATCATCATTCATTGTCTTGGGTTTTCTTTGGCTTACTTGTAACCATGTCGGTGATGGTGTTGCATCACTTCTGCCAACCCCACTTGAGTCACACATGGTTTTGAATTGAGTTTGAAGCATTCTTAGGAAGCCTTTTATCTTCCATGTTATTTTGTTTTTATTGTACATTAGATATCTAGTCATAGTCATGCTCTTAATGGGGGAGGACTCAGTTCTATGTGGAGGATAGGAAAAGTTGTATTACATTTGATTTTGAGATAATAAGTTATAAAATAGTTTTTAGATTTTCTTTATATTTCTCCATATTTTTGTAGAGATGTTGAAACCCAAACTTCACAACTATAGTAAATAATGGCTATGAAAAGGGTCTCTAATATGAGTTTCTTCTTATCCCATAGCTAAAATTCGAATGATTTACTACTGTTCAAGCCCATAATAAAGCTTTCCATCCTCCATTCATCCTTTTTTCGATGCTAAATTTCTAGTTGAGCTTGTGATAGAAATTGATTTCCATAGAGTTTTATGAAGTCACTTCCTTCAAGCTACCACTATCACACATTAAATAAGCATAAGTGACTTTTTTAGTTTAATTATCATACGCTTCTTTTTTCCAACTTTAATAGTGATACATGTAGTATAGTAGAAAGTTTTGACAATTTTTATTTTCTTGTCAAGATCTAAAGGTCTTTTATGGTAAGAACTATAAAATTAGCATAATGAACGAGGATAATGACTATACCAGCTAAAGTTAGGCCAAAACAGTCTGTTTCATCCAAACAATTCATTAGCTTGTCAATGCATAGGCCAAAAAAAATTAGTGAAAATAATGACTTTTCTTATGCCTATATTACAATTAATTTCTTCTAACCAACCTTTGATATTCTTAAAATAAAAAATAATATTCTTATACAACTTTATTGCAAAAAATCTCGACTTAAAAACACTTTTATATATTATATATTATATAACAATGAATATCATTAACTTGTATATGGAAATAAATAAATAATATATTATTTATAACGACAAATATAGTGCAATAATATAATTTAAAGATTATAATATAATCAAAATACAATAATCATTATATAAACAACTTAAATTTAACAAATCGTGTGATAATATATAGTCTCAGGTTTCCTTGACACTCGCCTTACGATATAATCATGAATTATAGGAGTGAGGTTTTAAGAATATTTTTATTATTTCATGGCTTAGTTCATAGTCTTTTTTGTTACTATATTTTACAAATATGCATTAACATATCATGATAAATATATGCATAGTATAATTTGCTATGAAAGAATTAAAAAGAAAAAAGGGAGAAGGGAGAGATAGGGATTACACGGTAAAATTACAATGGAAAGAATTATTTACAAAAAATTCTTTTATTCTCAAATAAAATCCAAATCATGTAAGGATTTAAAATCATGTAAGGGTTTAAATAAAATCTAAATCATATGATGTGTTATGTGTTATGAGGGAAGGCAACGACTTTCTAAGGTCTGGACGATCTGCAATGGCACATCTCGCCAGGGTTTACACTGAGGCTACATATGCAGGGGCCAGATCATCCCAAAACCCGCCGAAAGCAGTGGATCTGTGGTTACAAAACGTGCATACATTGATTCTAAGCAGACTGTTCCATCAAGGCGGCACAAGAAAGGTTATATTCATTGCAGAATCCGTCGTTGATCATGTGATTGGCCTTCTGGACAGGACGACAACCAGCACGCCAATCCACCTAAGAAAGAATCATGGCAAACAGGGAGATCTATGCCGCCGTGCGACTGCATGCATACAAAATGCCCAGAATAGGGATCTCTCAACAGTAAGGGAAAATGCCCGCATGGGCGTTTGGGAAGATGAGAACTGCCAGGCGTCTAGCCAGACCAGGGGCCTCCCCACTGATAACAAAAAACCCATATTGGCCATCTGCGAGCACCAGACAACTGTCGAGGAAAATGGCCCAGATCTGATACCTGATATATTTACGGCGAATGGACAGCAGAAGGGACAACTGCGCGCTACTGGGTATGGAATAAGAAGATCTTATGATATTATTGTTGAATGTCTTGGATCTGCTGAATCACACTGGATCTACTACGACAGTACCTGAAAAATTGCTGATAGGAGGTGGACAACCTTTTTACACAGCGGGAAGACATATAAACCCTAGATCTGCCATCGATCCGCCAGATCTGGAATACAATCCAGTAAATTGGGGCCTGGATAAGGTTGATCCGTCATGTATGAATACAGATCTGAAGCAAATCTTTATCAGATCGATAGAAGGCAGACATTGTTGTGTACAGATTAGGAAAGGGATGAGCGTTCTGGAGTTAAAAAAGGAGATCCAAATCAAACTGGGAACTCCAGTAACATACCAAAATCTGTTATTTTCAGGACTCTTATTGCAGGACCAACACACACTCCAGCACTATGGAGTTGTTAAAGATTCAACCATCATCCTCAACCTGGGACTGCGAGGCGGGTGCAAGGGAGCCAGCTCAAAAACTACAGGCTCTTTTCACGATGCAGTCAAAAGAAAGGAACCATTGAAACACAGACCAACACCCACAACAGAGCTTCCAGGCCCCTACATTGTGGAACAGAAGCCGGAATCACCCATGCTTATAGTATCTTTGCCGGAGGTAACAGATCTATACACAGATTTAATCCACAATGCTGTTATATGTAGATTTAATGGTTATTGGCCAAAAGCGAATGCACTGCATCAATGGATTTTCACATCATGGTCATTTAAATGTGAAATATATCTATTCCCTAAGGGTTTTTTCATAGTTAGATTTAGCACAGAACTAGAATGAGACAACATCATTAATTAGGGGCCTTGGTTTTGGGGCAGTGCTCGTCTCTTTATCACCCCCTGGTTCCTGGACTTTGATGCCAATACCATGGTAGTTTCAACGATGCCAGTTTGGGTAAGGCTGCATAACCTCCCACTGCATCTTTGGCACCAAAAAGCTTTAACAGCCATTGGGAACTCCTTAGGAAAACATCTTAAAAGAGATGAAGACAGAGCTATCTGGGGAATCTTCACATATGATAGAATATGTGTAGAGTTGGACCTATGTCAAGGACTCCCATATCACATCACATTGAATTTTAATAATTCACTGTGGACACAACCACTTGACTATGAGAACACAACATTCAGATGCCGCGGATGCTTGCAGACAGGGCACCTACAATATCCCTGTCCATTGGCTAGTAATGAGCCAAAAGGGAACAAGAAACAATAGAAAAAACCCAAAGGTTGGTAGCATACCGAACCACTGGAGGAGGAGGCACTGAAGACAGAACCCACAGATATGCAAAGGAGACAGGAAGAAATATAGGAAGAGAGCACTGGGGGCCCAATTTGCAGCCAAATAACTTGGTACGGCAACAAGAATTACAATTGGAAATAAGCTGCGCCAAACGAGCACATAGTTCCGAAGGATCGGAATCTGATAAAGAACAACCAATGTACACAGAGGAAAACCAGCTTGCTGTAATTGTTCCCACTCCCAACACTGGAGTTTGGCAAAAAGTGGAGAAGAAAAAAGGCATGAAAATATAGGCCTGTTGGCACAATATCTCTTTTCTTGTTAATTTTGTGTTCTTATGCGTCCTGATTTTCGGGAACAACTCATATGCATATGCTCTAAACATCTACAAAATGTAATTTTCTTCATATGAATAAAATTACGACTTTTTTCCTACGTGAAAAAAAAATCTAAATCATACAAGGATCTAAATCAAAGGATACACTTCTACATAAGCACGCATTAGAGCGCATTATATTTGTACACATCATATTCCATCAGTGCACATTAATTCATCTCACACTCAATTGAGTCTCCTTCACCTCTATTATGTATTAGAGAGTGAAAGGAAAAGAAGTTCCATTATACATGTGGGATAAAAACATTTTACAATATGGTGAGTTGTGGAAGAATAAATCAGTAAAGAAACCATTAGGAAATCATTAATACATTCACATTCTAGCATCCCTCTTAATGATGACTAGAGAGTTAGTTTTGGAGGAGGAAGATGTCATTAATTGATGCAGGAGCATTAAGCTTAAGAAAAATCATTGTATTTTAGTAGACATAGGGGGTCTTGTGTTTTAAGGAAGTTGGTTTCCTAAGTGTTGAATTAATGTAATTATTTAGGATTTTGAGTGATTTTAAAGAGAATAGGATTTAATTAAATATTGTGAGACATATTTGTAAATTCTCTCGAATATAGGAGAACATGAAAGATTTAGGATAATTGAGAGATTGAGAGATTTGAGAATTATTTGTAAAACTTAGATTAGGAGTCAGTTCATGATTTTGTGGATTAGATAGGATCCTTAGAGATAAGGAAGAGATTTTAGGATTTTTTTGACAAGTTTATGGATCTAAACCAGGAATTGGTTGTAGAATCCTTTTGTATAAATGCAAGCCTAAAATGCATAGTCAGGGGTTAGTCAAGTTAGTCTAGTCAAGTTAGTAGTTAAAGTGTGACTGTAAGCCTACAGGCAAATTGTGAAACAGAGGCCAATGCTTAGAAGATCAGGCCAAAGAGAGAGAGTCTCTTACGCAAATACTTGTTTTTTATTACAAACAACTTGATTTTTAGTTCATATGTGTATTGAGTAATTGAGATATAGATTGTATATGATCTTGAGTATTCTGCGTAACATAGGTTGCAGGTGCAAAATTCGAAGGCGAAATACATAAAAGAGTAACAGAGAGGTGTTATGGCTTTACACATACCGATAGTATAGGAGTGACAATGATTAAAGAGCATGCAGAGTTAAGCTCAAGAGGAGTTGCATGGTAGAACAACGAAGAACCAAAAACCCTGAGGTAATCCGAAACCATAAAAGAACATTGAAGAAATGGCGTAAAAACCCACGTGAAGAGATGAACAAAGAAGTGAAGTGTTCATGCACAGGAGTCGTTGGATCTATACGATCAACAGATGATATTGTTCATGATAAGCATCCAGGATTAAGTCGCATAGAATGGAGCCAAGAAATGAACAATGGAGAATCGCTAATTAGAATTGCATCACAATATCTCAGGAGTGAGTGAACCCTGCCTTAAGCGATTTGCGATTTGCGACGTGCAATATCGTTACTGACCATTGGATCACGTGTGCTCTGATCAATGGTAGAGGATCATTGATAAACCCCGCATCGCAATATTTCAATTGTGAGTGAATGCACCTTAGGTCTCAAGAAAGTGCGATGTGCAATGTGCGATGCGATCGCCGATTAGTTCACATCACAATATCCCATGTTAGATGTACCTTGGCCCTAAACAATTGGGATATGTAGTATTGCGATGTGTGATACTGAGCAGACCCGAGAAGATTTGCGATGTACGATGCTGAGCGGACTCGAGAAGGTTATGGATGCAGTTTATTTTATTTGGAGTCCGGTTGTGTTTATCGCATATCGAATGTGAGAGGAGGAGTCTTAGGAATGCAATGAAGAGTCATATGTTAGTGTGATCCGTGAGATTGCGACGGCCGTTGATATGATGGATGAAATCAATGGTGGGGAATGAATGTATAAAGGTCGTAGAACGATGGAAAGAGCAATTGCATCCTGTAGATAGGGAGTTCTGAATGCCAGGTTCTTAAGAGTCCCTTGAATCCTACAACAGCGATAAAGGTATGGTTCATGTACGCTTTGTGGAATATTTCTAGTATATAAGAATTATAATAGAAATAAAGCGGAGAAGGTTTTATGGGGTAAGTCCAAATATAACCAAAGCTAAAGAGTGTGGTTGGTTAACATGTGTGGCATAAATATTTAAGGAAGTTTATGAGGTGGAGTATAAAGTTTTGATGGAAAGGTTAATGAAGGTTTAATCTATAGAAAGTAAAATAAAATCATTATGCAAGGGATTTAATTAAGGGGGGACTTAAACCTTAATTCTTGAAGATTTGACTTGCAGGGATAATTGAAATTCCTGAGACAAATAGGATTATGTGTTTCATATGCATACTGTGGGTATCGCAGGTATTTCCTATGTAATTTTTGGTATTAGAGCAGAATTTTGGTTGAAACATTTGGTATTAAATCAGTAGAAAGAAATTCCGTGTCAAAATTTCTTTGAGAAAATTTAGAATAGAGTTATATGTTAAGATGTGTATGCAGGTAAGAGGAGATCAGATTCTAATCTGACAAACTGTAGGCACATAGAGAAAATGTGTAGTAGAACTTGCGGATGTAAGAGATAGAGGACAATCCATGTAAAGTGCAGGAAATGGTAGAACAAGATCATGCAGAGATCTTGAAGGTGAGATGGTATGTTTTTATTTTAATTTGATTTGAAGATTGGAGAGTGTGTGGTTTTTATATTGATGAACATGTAGCAGAATAATAAGGTGATAAGATTGCAGCAACCTAGAGCAAGGAGTGCTCAATTGGTTCCAGAGGAAAGAACCAGAGAGATACTAACAGACTAAGCTCAGAGGAAAGAAGCTTAGTGAGGCATATGTAGTAAAAAGGAGACTTGTTACTGCAGAGGTATTGTTGCAGCTGAGTTGAATCCTTGAAGGAGTAGAGAGAAGTGCTCAAAGGAGGTTCCAGAGATAGAGAACCAAGGGCTTGCCAAAATACAAGTACAGAGGAAATCTTGGTGAGGTAAGTGGTAGAAGGGAGGACTTGTTGTTGCAGGGGCTTTAATGCAGCTCATCGCGAGTGAGTGAGGAACTCATAGAGATGGAGAAGAAGATGACTACTGATAGTCATAGTAGAGGTTCTGAAGAAGACCACAACAGAAGAAAAGTGAAGAAGGAGGATGCCAAGGCAAATAGAAAGAGAATGATTCAGAAAGAATTTGACAAAGAGATTGCTGAGATGAAAGAACAACTCAATGTATTTAGAATGATACTAGAGGAAAGCAAGAGACAAGGTTGGGACTTAAAGAAGAAGCCAGTGAAGTGGCATAAGTTATAGAGAAGGCTACAACAGAGGAAAGTAAGGTGGCTAATGGAAAAACTCAAAGAAGTTGAGTTGGAAATGGAAGTGTCCATTTGTGAACCAAAGCAGGGTGAAGTTCTGGGTGAAGAAGAAGGAATTATTGATGATTTTCTGAACTGTTGGACAAATGCAGACCAACAGGAGAATGTAAAACCTTATATTGTTGAATCTAATAATTTTGATGTGATTACAGGTTTTGCAGAGGATGAGCAATCTTTTGAAGCTGTCAAAAGTATGGAAGAGTATCTTTCAGAAGATAAAAACTCTGAAGTAAAGAATAATGGAGAATGTCTCTTAAATGAGAAAAGCAGTGAATTATTGCAGAGGAATGAATTGAGTAATACATTGATGTTTGAAGCTGTGAAAACACAGGAAAAATTTCTTGTGAAAGGAGATGAAATTCAGTCTAAACCACTGATATGTGAAGCAATACTTGAGATTGTTGAACCTTGTAATTTTCAAATTGATAATTTATGTATAAATGCAGGAATCATAAGTAATGATGAAGTACTTATGAAGTGTCATAGAGAAATTGAATTGCTGGATTATTTGCTGGGAAATTTAGAGTATGACAGTGTGATTGCAAAGGAAGGAGTTCACTATAGTGGAAAAGATCATAAAGATATCATTAGAGAAGATGATGTGGAGGGAAGACTAACTGATAGTCTTGAGAGTACATTAGAGAATGCTTTAGATAATTCTTTAAAGAGGTCGAATCAGCATACTGATGTGCTGATAGAAGAGGAGAAATAAGAGCATCATACTGAAGTGTTGCCAAAGGAAGAAGAGGCACTGAGGCCTTATGTTTTTTATTTTAATAATTGTTTCCTGACTGCAGTTTTAGTTGCAGATGCTCGAGGGAATTTGGAATAGATGAGTAGCCAAGTAAAGATGGTAGAAGAGGATTATGTGGAAGAATTTAATCCATGGAATAGAGATGTTCGATTGCTAGAGAGAATGTCGAAAAGTCAGGATTCAATGAAAAAAGAGATAACCATGAAAGAGAGGCAGTAAGAATAAGCGAAAAAAGAGTAAGTGATAGAATTCAACAACTTCAAGAAGAAGAACAATAGATTGAAGAGTTAGTGGACAAAAACAACAACCTGAAACAAAGAGAAAGAGGAGGAATTAAGTGGCAGAGTATGGACCAATCCAAGGATGTGCTGGAAATGGAGATTGAAGAATTATGGCAATTGATGATGAAACAATCCATATGGAGGAGATTGACAACAGCAAGAAGGATGATCAATCAGAGTTTGAACCTGATTGACAAGGAGAGAAAGATGAAACAGAAGACAACATACATACAATAGCAACAAAGGTGCAAGGAATTTGGGAAGTTACAAACTAAAGTTTGGGAGCTTGGAGGTTTTCTATCAACATATGAAAACACATGATTAGGAGATCATGAATGTTTTCTACTTTGGGAGTCTGATGTAGGAGCATTCAGCTCAAGAAAAATCATTTTATTTTAGTAGACATAGGGGTCTTGTGTTTTAAGGAAGTTGGTTTCCTAAGTTTTGAATTAATGTAATTATTTAGGATTTTGAGTAATTTTAATGAGAATAGGATTTAATTAAATATTGTGAGACATATTTTTAAATGCTCTCAAATGTAGGAGAAAATGAGAGATTTAGGATAGTTGAGAGATTGAGAGCTTTGAGAACTAATTGTAAAACTTAGATTAGGATTTAGTTCATGATTTTGTGGATTAGAGAGGACCCTTATAGATAAGGAAGATATTTTAGGATTTTGTTGAGAAGTTTATGGGTCTAAACCAGGAATTGGTTGTAGAATCTTTTTGTATAAATGTAAGCCTAAAAGGCATAGTCAGAGGTTAGTCAACTTAGTCAAGTCAAGTCAAGGTAGTAGTTAGAGTGTGAATGTAATCCTACGGGCAGATTGTGAAACAGAGGCCACTAATTTGAAGATTACGCCAAAGAGAGAGAGAGAGACTCTTACGCAAATACTTCTTTATTATTACAAACAACTCGATTTTGAGTTCATATGTGTGTACTGAGTGATTGAGATATAGGTTGTGTATGATCTTGAGTATTCTGCGTAACATAGGTTGCAGGTGCAGAATCCGAAGGCGAAATACAGAGAAGAGTAACAGAGAGGTGTTATGGCTTTACACATACTGATAGTACATGAGAGACAGTGATTAAAGTGCACGCAGAGTTAAGCTCAGGAGGAGTTGCATGGAAGAACAACGAAGAACCAGAAACCCTGAGGTAATCCAAAACCACAGAAGAACATTGAAGAAATGGTGTAAAAACCCAAGTGAAGAGAAGAAAAAAGAAGTGAAGTGTTAATGCACAAGAGTTGTTGGATCTATATGATCAACAGAAAATATTGTTCGTGATAAGCAGCCAAGATTAAGTCACATAGAATGGAGCCAAGAAATAAACGGTGGAGAATCGCTAATTCGAATCGCATCAGAATATCTCAGGAGTGAGTGAACCCCACCTTAAGTGATTTGCATTTGCGACCTGCAGTATCATTGTTGACTGTTGGATCACGTGTGCTCTAATCAATGGTAGAGGATCACCGATAAACCCCGCATCACAATATTTCAATTATGAGTGAATGCACCTTAGGCCTTAAGAAAGTGTGATATGTGATGTTCGATGCGGTCGCCGATTAGTTCGCATCAAATTATTCCATGATAGATGTACCTTGGCCCTAAACAATTGCGATATGTAGTATTGCAATGTGTGATACTGAGCGGACACGAGAAGTTTTGCGGCATGCGATGCTCAGTGGACCTGAGAAGTTTATGGCCACCGTTTATTTTATTTGGAGTCTGGTTGTGTTTATCGCATATCGGATGCAAGAGGAGGAGTCTTAGGAATGCGATGAAGAGTCATATGTTAGTGTGATCCGCGAGATTGTGACAACTGTTGATCTGATGGCTTAAATCAATGGTGGGGAATGAATGTGTAAAGTTCGTAGAATGGTGGAAAGAGCAATCGCATCCTGCGTATCGGGAGTTCCGAGTGCCAGGTTCTTAAGAGTCCCTTGAATCCCGCGATAGCGATAAAGGTATGGTTCATGTATGCTTTGTGTAATATTTCTATTATATACGAATTATAATAAAAATAAATCAAAGAAGGTTTTATGAGGTAATTCCAAATATAACAAAAGCTAAAGAGTGGGGTTGGTTAACATGTGCGACATAAAGATTTAAGGAAGTTTATGAGGTGGACTATAAAGTCCTGATGGAAATGTTAATGAAGGTTTAATCTATAGAAAGTAAAATGAAATCATTCCACATGAGATTTAATTAAGGGGGCCTTAAATCTTAATTCCTGAAGATTTGACTTGTAGGGATAATTGAAATTACTAGGACAAATAGGAGTATGAATTTCATATGCATACTGTGGGTATCGCAAGTATTTCCTGTGGCATTAATTAACATTCTCCCTTGATGAAAACTTATCACATCCAAAGAAGTTATGAAGTCAAGGAAACTTTGCAATTGTGTTAGATTTGGTGGATATATCAACATATTTGTATTCAATAACATAACACTCCAAACAAATAACACCATTAGCTACCATATCACGAATGTAGTGAGTATTGAGATCAATGTGTTTGGTCTTGAAGTGATGTACTGAATTGTAAGAAAGAACCTTCATTTCCATACCTTATCTTAATGGGAGGATTTTGAACCAATTCGAGGAACGTTGCTTCTTGAGCTACTCAAAGAACCTTTGGTTCCAACGCCCCTTTGTAAAATTAGCTTGGAGAAAAACAATGTACAACCTTTCCATTTAAGTTTTTATGGTTGTAAAGGTTGATCAACCATAGTACAACAAAACTTTTCAAGAATTATAAAAGCTAAAACCAGTAATAAAGGAACACTTTCTCCTCACACTTACCCAGTAATAAAAGCTAAATAAAGGTATTTCTCCTCACACTTACCCACAGAGGACCCCTTTACATATAATTGTCCAAAATTGTTTCACGATGGTGGAAAAATTTCAAATATCATTATTAGATTCTTTAATCCTATCAGATTTGAGTAAGCTAACCAATTACCCGAACATGCATAGCCAGAATTGACCAACTATTCCCACCAGGCTCCCTTCAGACATTCCTAAATTCGAAGGAAAATATGGAGAATACCTATGAAACCATGTCATAAATTTTAATATGTGGTGTTCATCTAATAGTATCATAGTCAATTTTATTTGATTATGATTATTTCAATGCACCCTTACTGGGCCAACAATGAAATAGCAGATTGACTAGGCTTCTGCGTCACTTGGAAAGTTTATCTCCCTAGCTACAACGTTCCTCACATTCTTCCAACTCCCTATCTGTCATGACTTGGGCCTGGAAATCCTCACCCTCTTCAAATAAACACCTGATCCACACATATCAAGTCAAATCCATGAATGGTGGAAACTTCGTAGCTTGTGTAAAGCACAATTTGAAGACAAATTCCTCCTCGACCTATTTTTGAGATCCCTCACATCGGAAATTTCAAAATATGTGGAAAATTCATCCACGCATAATGAGTAAGAAGCCATCACCAAAGCTCAACAATTAGAGCTTATAAACACCCAATCTGGATATATCTATCATGTGCTTCCAGACGACCCATTTTTGCAGACTTATAAAGAGGCGCAAGGCGCATGCAATGTTGTTGATGGATTGATAGGGTCCATAACCCAAACAAAAACTAGTAACCCCTACCAGCACCTTTAATATTCGTTGAGTGGCTAAGAATTTGATGCTACACAAAACAAACCACCACTAAAACATACAGGATACTACCTCGGTCAAGCCAAGCTGATGCATAATAGGGTTAGTAGGGTTCACAGATATCAACCCCCACATGGAGGCCCATACCCTGCCCCATAGTGAAATTGATACTCCTCTAGGAACACAGATGCAATTTTCTCTTCCAAGAATCCATATACCAGTTAGGGACAATGAAATCAATACTCTCATTTCCCTGCACAACAATATGATAACTCACCAGTGAAAAATAATGCAAGGGTGAATCTAGTGCAACCTTCTCTTGCTCACCAACAATAATCGGAGGAGCAATTGAACTCAACTAACCCACCTAATGGAGCTAAGAAAAAACCAAATGGAAAGAGTGAACAACGAGTAAAAAATCAACAATAAACCTGAGGACACTGACAAGGGGCAACCCTTACCGGAATTAAAAGCAAGGGCCAACCAATAACAACCCACAGAGGAAAAATAAGAACGCAATTCTACAGACTAATCATTTTTGTGCCATCTATGAGGAATATGGTCATTATACCCATAATTGTCCTCAACTCCTTGAGTTGAAAAGGATACAATATAATAGGGGTAGGGAGGGAAACAAACTACAGTAATGCAAGACCTGTTCCCCCATCAGGGAGTGGCTAACACTCAACAACAACCATCCCATCCACATCCTTATGGAGGGAACCCTAATAATAATTATAGTCATGATATTTTCATGATAAAACAAGACATTCTACCATAAACGTGAAACAAAATTTATGAAGCTCCACCAAAACCCAACCTATCCACCTTGACCATGAGAAAACCTACAATGTCATTGACCATTCCTTGAATTCCTATAGAACCCATGTTGAAGATGGTCAAAGGACCTTTATAACAAGCAAGACATATTTACTCAAAAACTGCTCATAGCTACATCATAGTCGACCACTTAGCACAATCTCCCTCAGCTATGTCAGCATTAGAGGTCCTTCAAGCATGCCCAACCCAATGGAAAGCCTTACTTTCCACTTTAGGCACAATAAACCCGACTAATCCTTTCTTAATCGTCTTTGACTTAGATAAATATACCCCACGACTACCATGAGTCGTTGCTTTTGAAATCCCAGTCTCAGTCCAAAATATCACCATCCATCATTAAATTTTCGAAGAAGGGTCATCCACATGTATAATTTACAAATCTGTTTGGCAGAAGCTAGGATCCCTTGAACTCAAAATTTCTAATATCACTCTTAAAGCATACAGAAAGTGCCCTTAACCTCTTTTAGGCCTATACTAAGGTGTTCTAGTATAGATGGCTGATAAAATTGTGCTAATAGATATCGAAGTATTGGATGCTCAGTTGGATTACAATATCCTGCTAGGCCGAAGTTACATGTATGAAATGTTAGCAGTTGCCTCATATGTATTCAAGGTAATGATGTTCCCCCATGACAAAAGAATCATTACAATAGATCAACTCACATATTATGAGAAGAATACATTACCTGCATTAGATGGTGTGTTACCTTTCATATCATATTCTCCTAAATGGATCACTACTTACACTGAACTTAACCCATTCCAATTTAAGCCATCAACACTCCTAGGGACATTCCTAGGAGACCCTACTGTGATAAAGGAGATTTCTCTAACCACAGTAGCACCAGTGTGCATGATGAGTTCATCAAACACCCCGAAGGCTCCAGAACTAGTTTCAGATACCAACAACAAAGTTGTTACTGATCCTATTTTCTTACCATATGCCATCACTCAAACACCGTTCTTATTCCCCCCGCTTGGTTTTTTCTTGCACAGAGTCATCACAACACTCTCATTGCCCCATATGGCTCTAGTGATACCATTGTGGTATCTGGTCCCTCAGGCCATGTCAGCAAGCTTAGGTATCACTGCAACAACCATCAGTCTTATTCCTTGTCATGATAGCACACCACAACAAGTAGTTCCTGAACTGACACTAGTCAGTTCCAGAAAAAGGGATAAGAACAAAGGAAAGTAGGTGGAAGCTCCAAACACTCACTCCTCTATGGCCACTCAACCATGTGTTTTTTGTGAAATAGTTGGGAACCCCACCAATATGTGCCCTAAGTTAGATGAGCTCAAAGCTCCTCTGCATGCCCCAAAAGTGCTAGTGAACCCTCCTCCCCTTGATGGATACAATATCACACCCACGCGTTATAAGGAATTTCATACCAACCATGCTTGTGCCATATGCACGAAATACAAGAATTACCCTCATCATTTCCCTGAAATCCCTCAATATCGAGATGCGTTAAGTTCACTCGCCAAAACCAATACCCCATTACTCCCAGCAGAGGAAGTGTCCAAAACCATTTTTTACATCATCAGAGAAGAAGCTTCTTGATCCTATCCATCTTATGGTCCCTCAACCTCCCACCATGATCAGAGGAAAACCAGATCATTGACACCCCTATATACACCCACGTGTGCTTTATGCGATGAACTAGGTCATTTAATCATTCAATGTCTCAAATTAAGGGAATTCAACCGATTGTATCCAATTACCCTCATTGACCAAATCATGAGACCCAGGCACAAACATCACACTTGACAGATTTGTGTAGGAAATCATCACATGTGACACTATCGCCATCTTTCTCAATTCTACTCTATGTTGGGATTCATGTGGTGAATCATTGTTGAGAATTCTGATTTAGTCAGATCAGATACTGAACCATTGTATCACACCACACCACAAGGGAATGAAGCATATAGGTCCATATTATGTGTGTTTGAGGAGAAAAATCCACCAACAGTTCAACAAGGCCCCCATTAATACATCTCCTCTCACCATCATCAGTATAGATCACAAAAAAATGATCTAAGGCCATCTGAGAAAAAATACCACCCTAACATGTGCCATATGTGATAAACCCAACCACTTGGTAAATCAATGCTACGAATTTGGTAAGTTTAATGACATATTTCTTAAAGTGGTCCAAATTCCACAAATTCATCTCTCCAATTAAGAGAAAATCACATGCTATTATTGTTGCATCTTCTCTCAATCACATCATACGAGGAATTGTAAATACCTTGCGTGTTTTCATGCAACGAGAGCATCATTGAGGCAAACCCAAAATAGGAAGTCACACTACGCTACTACTAAGCTCCAAAGATGGATACCACCCCAAGATGCCCCATCTCATGACATGAACCATGCATCATCATTTCATACTATGAGCAATGTGGCCACCCACACTATTTATTGGGTTAGTAGTAGCCTGTTGTGTTGTATTTGTACTAGTAGCTCTCATAGCACCGAGACATGTCATATGTTACAAACATTTCGATAGCTTAGGATTCAACATCAACCTCCTATTGAGGAAGATAATTTTTTCCCTTTGTACACCAAAAAGACACAATAACTTCCTTCCACTCATTATGAACCCACCATAACTGAAATTCTACAACCACGTAATGCTGACGACACGCAACACCATATACAATTCATTGCCTCATCCATAGGAACTCTGATTCATGTTGTCTACTCATCATTTTTTTGTGTTGAGATTGGACAACACACCTCACCAGTGGTAACACCACCGACAGTGCAAACCCATCCCATCTGTACATTGTCAACCTCATTTGGTTCTATGACATCAACCAACAAATCATACTATTGCTTTTTGACCATCACAACTAGGTCTAAACCTCAACCTCAAGGCATGGCACAACCCAAGTCAATGTAGGATAATATTTTTCACTCTGATGAAGATATTCTAGAGGCCATGATGGAAACCACATGTCCATGGGATTCCATGCACCATCATTCATTTTTTCTACCCAATTTTTTTTTTCCTACTAGCACACCAACCCATGATATCTTCACCATAGAGTCAAAATATTTCCTACCACCAAGAAATATTAATTGGTTCAAAAATACCATTCCAACACCCAAAGAATTTGAGGAAGGGAACATGTAAAATATCTCACTTACCATCAAGGTAAATATTTTGAAACCTAGAAAAGTCTAAGAGATCTCCCTGGGGGTAGCATTCTCTCTAGAGGAAATAACCGCATACAGATCCTTGTTCTAAGAATGTAGGGATATTTTTGCATAGGATTACTTTAAGATAGCACGCATCAGTCCCACCATTTTAGAACACCATATTGACATGTGTTTTGACGGCCATCTGGTTAGGTAGAAACAACCTCAGTTACATCCTTCCAAGGTAGAAGCAATCAAACAGGAAATCGATAAACTCCACAAACATGGATATATCTATACTATCGCTTACACGTCTTGGGTTTCTAGCCCAGTACCCGTGATGAAAAAAAAGTGGGACCATCCATGTTTGTATTTATTTTCGAGATTTGAACAAAGCTTATCAAAAATACAATTACCCTACACCATTCATCGACCAAGTCATCGATGCTTGGGCCAATCACGAGGTCCTATCCTTCATGGATGGCTTCTCTGGGTATAACCAGATCGTCATTCGCCACAAAGATCAGTACAAAACCACATTCACAACCCCTTGGGCTACATTCGCATATCAATTTATGCCTTTCAGTCTTAAAAACGCTTGCACCAGCTTCCAACAGCCATGAACTACAACTTCCATGATTTGGCTCGTCTTATCCTTGCCTATTTGGACGACCTTACAGTACGATCCAAGAAGCGTGCTAACTATTTGGAGAATCTACGCATATTTTTAAGAGATGTCGACAATATAGCTTATGTGTGAACCCTCTCAAGTGTGTATTCTATGTCAATGCTGAAAGACTTTTGGCATTATGGCATTATGGACATGTGTTGAAATTGATGGCAACACTCTCACAGATGGACATTTCTCTTATATACATCTTGATGGGGACAAGAAGAGCCAAGAGGAGAGAAGAAGGGCCATTTACATATGTTTATCGGAACCATTGAGCCATTGGGAGCTTATCGGAGCAATAGAGGCTCTTTCTCATATATATGATCATCGGGAGCTATGGGGCTTATTAAAACCCATATATGCATTCATTAATATTATCGGGAGTGGTTTGGGTGCGTAAAACCCATATACATATGCTTTATTCAATAAGCAATAGATGTATGCATTTTCCCCTTTCGGCGGATAAATCCCAGTTACAAGAGTATTAATACATGTGTTTCGGCATATCGACATCGGGGGCTTGTCGACCCAATTGCATTGGACCCGATGGCATTTCAAATATGGTCTATAATAAAATCGCATCTGTTGTATATCGCAAGGTATATAGGGTCGCCCACCTCAAAACTCCGATTGCGATCGGACCCAATGGTGGCATTAAAACTTGGTGTATAGCAATATCGCATCTGCAATGCATAAAGGGTCGCCCACCCCAATCCTCTGATTGCGATAAGAAGTGGCGGACCCGATGGGAACTTTAAAGGGACTTTATAATATATCGCATCCATCGCACAGTTTATAAAAGCCTCCCTCTTCAAATCGCCGATAGAAATGAAAAGAGCGGACCTGATATATATATAAAAAAAGAGGGTTAATGGGCATGTCGCATCTGATCCATCGGGTCGGAAGTCGGGAATAAGCCATGACAGGGGCATGCGTTGTTAGCCATGAGGAGCGGACCCGATACATTTATAAAGCATGGTTAATGGCCATATCGCATCCGATCCATCGGATTGGCCATAGGAAAATAGACGATGTTATACAGCGATAAGGAGTGGACCCGATATATTATTGTTATGGGTACATAATGTTTAAAGTCCGCCTTTTGTTGTTTGGACTTGTTTTCTCGCTATCATCGGTCAAAGCAAGCGAGCCTCAGGATTTCAGATCCTCTGGTTTTGACTCATGGTTTTGTCAAAAGCATGACTATATAAGAAGAAAAGAGATCCTTTGGCAAGGTAGTGATTATGAATTGAAGATCTTAAGGGAGAATTGATTGGCATTCTTGTGATCGGTTAAGGAGCAATTACTGATAAAGGAGAATGCGCGTAGAACAGAGAAAAGGATCGCAGGCTTGAAGTTCAGACATTTCTTCGAGAGAAATCGCATTGCTTTAGGTGTATTGCAGTTCAGGTTCTCGGTGCGCATATTGGGTTTGTCTTGTGTCTAGCCTCCGGGTGAACTGTTATATGTATATCCTCTGCATTGTGTTCTGATTTCGGCATAAACAACTTCTGTTTTAATGGGTGACCAGATCGAGCATTTATTTATATGTTGATCTAGTGCTTGGGTTGGCGCTTGGGTGATTTTGAAAGATCTGCAGTATAAAGAAAATATATATTGATCTGATGCCTAGGTAATCTGAAGATTTGTTTATACTTGATGACCATTTGATCTTCTTGGATCCAGTTTGAAAATTAATGAAACGTGGTCCTTGAACGAAGTAGGGGGTTGTAGCTCCCTTCCAGGAGAGACTGGAAAACGAGAGAGGGTTGTAGCCCTCTGCAGGTTGCAGCCTGCGTACTGGTAAAGGACTGCACCAGTACAAAATCATTGTAAAATAAATTCTAGTTGAAAGAAGATAGAGACATATTGCAGTAGGTGGTTTTCACCCACATTGGGTTTCCACCTTATATCTGGTGTTCCGTTGTGTGACAATCTGTTCTAACTGTTCTTGTTCATCCTTTTATGGTACTGACATACAAGTTAATTATCAATTTCAGAAGAATAATTTAAAGCATAAATCTGGATAATTTATTGAAAATAAATTAATAATACTGATTAACCCCCCCTCTCAGTATTATTTCCAACAATTGGTATCAGAGCAGGTCCTTCTGAAGAAGCTTGATCACTTGAAGGAGATTGTTCATCATGAGCAACTACGAGAGGGAAGCATCAATCAGGCCACCTATTTTTGATGGGACAAACTTCATATATTGGAAGGTAAGAGTTACAACCTATCTTCAATCTCTGGGTACAGATGTTTGGGACATCATAGAAACAGGGTATACTTTTCCATCAGCTACTGCTACAGATCCAATTGAGAAGAAGAAATATGAAACAAATGCAAAGGTGGTCAATACTCTTCTAGGATGTCTATCTCAATCAGAATTCGTGAAAGTTATGCAGTTAAAATCAGCAAAAGAAATATGGGACAAGATTGTCCTAAGCTATGAAGGAGATGATCAAGTAAAACGAGCAAAACTTCAAACCCTCAGGATTCAGTATGAAAATATCAAGATGTATAATGATGAAAGTGTGGCTAACTATTTTCTTCGTGTAGATGAGATTGTTAATTGTATGAAAAACTTGGGAGAAGAAATAAAAGAGGTTGTTGTGGTTGAAAAGGTTCTAAGATCTTTGTCACCTAGGTTTGAATCTAAAGTTTTTGCAATAGAAGAAAAGGAGAATCTACAAAATCTTAAAATGTCACAGCTGCACGAAATTCTTACTGCTTATGAAATGAGGAAAGGAGGTCCATCAGACAGGAGAGAAGCTACCTTCAAGGCTTCAGGAAATGGAGAATACTATGAATCAGGACACGTTTCAGAAGAAGAAGAAGAATCAAATTTTGTCAAAAATCTCCAACGGGATGCTGGACGATTCCGAGGTAAGTTACCTTTCAAATGCTTTGCATGTGGAAGAGTGGGTCACTATGCTGCCAAATGTCCTCATAAAGAAAAGAATGACAAGGGAAAGGAACCTATTAGATGGAGCAAGAAACAGAATGCTAACAGGAAAAGCTATTACACTCATGAAGATAGTGATGGACTCTCAAATAGTGACGAAGATGAACGAGGTAATGACTATAAACTCTTAATGGCTTTTGAGGATGATGACTACATGGATGCTATGGATGAAGAGGGTTTTTATGAAGAAATGTCTAATTCAAAATTTGCTTAGAAGAGAAAAATGTGATTATTGAATCTCTGCAATGTCAACTAGCTGAAAGAGAAAAACATCTTGAAAAATTGGAATGTGAAATTGTTGGCCTTAGAAAAGAGATTGAGAAGACAAAAGCTCTTAATCTTAAATTTGTTAAGGGATCTGAAACTCTGGATGAGATCATCAATGTGCAGCGTTCTCCATTAATCAAGACAGGTCTGGGATATAATGGAGAAGCATCTAAAGCTTCCACCTCCAAAATTTATCTTGATGCAGCAAGAAGGAGCGAGCAAAGGCCTAATAGAAATCATCAAGTAAATCAGGGATAGTTTATCTCAAGAACGAACAAAAACTATCAAGAAGATCGGAGGCAAGCTACAAACAGAAGCTACAACCAGCCACAGGTAAAATCTTCCCAATTTGCCTCAAGAATGGATGTTGGTAGAAACTAAAATCGGTTGGATGATAGATTTGATAATTGCAGAAGTTTCTTCAATGGGCAATGTTTCTCTTGCCATAACTTTGGTCACAAAGCAGCTCAATGTGTTGCCTATAAGACAATCATGACTAGAGAAGCTCATAAACAAAGAAGTATGTCTGGAATCAAGAAAAGGACCTATAACAATTTTTCCACCCTTGAAAGTGAAATTGAATGTTCTATTTGTAATAACTTCGGTCATGAAGAATCTGAATGCAGGAGCAGGTTTCGGAAGACAACTCAGAAGGAACAAAGCCCGAATGCCAGAACTTGGAGAATGAAGGAATCACAACCAGAAAGATGTGGAATAGCTTTTTATGCAGAAGGACAGGAAAATTTATGGTTTATCGACAGCGGATGTTCGAAGCACATGACAGGTGATAAAGAAAAACTTGAATCATATACTACTCTAGAAAAGGGAAAGAAGGTTTCTTTTGGAAATGATACTCCTGCGGCCATAAAAGGAAAAGGCACTGCTCAGTTGAAAGAAAAGGTCAAGGCTGGAAATGTTTTGTATGTTGATGGCTTGAAGCATAATCTACTAAGTGTCAGTCAGATGTGCGATCAAGGAATAGAGGTAATATTTTGATCAAATGGATGTAGTGTTCGTGATCTCGATACAGGAAAAATAGTGATCAAAGGCAGAAGAACTCCAAATAATTTATATATATTTGAAGAAGGACAACAACAATGCTATTTAAGCAAGGACGATGAACATTGGTTATGGCACCAGAAGTTGGGGCACCTAAGCTTTTCACAAATAAGGAAAGCATGCAAATACCAGGCAGTCCGTGGTCTTCCAGACATCAAAATTCTAGACAACACAATATGCAAATCATGTCATTTTGGTAAGCAAACCAGAACTAACTTTCCTGAAAAGGAAGGATCAGCTAGCAGGCCTCTTGAGCTGGTACATATAGACGTATGTGGTCCATTTAGAACAAGGTCACCTCGAGGAGAAGAATATTTTATATTATTCATTGATGACTTCTCTAGGATGGTTTGGTTAGGACTTATGAAGCACAAAGACGAAGCATTCGAAAAGTTAGAGTCTTTCAAAGCCTTGGTTGAAAATGAATCAGATTACAAAATTAAGTGCCTCAGGTCTGACAGAGGAGGGGAATTTACCTCAAATGAGTTTTTCGATTTCTGTGAAGAACATGGAATAAGAAGGGAATTCTCTACAGCTAGGACTCCTCAACAGAATGGAGTTGTGGAAAGGATGAACAGAACAATCCAACAAATGGCTCGTGCTATGGTTGATGAATCTGGAACTCCCGCAACCTTCTGGGGTGAAGCTGCATTTGTTGCGGTTGTTATTCTCAACAAAACAAATGTCCGAGTGAACAACACTCAAACTCCGCATGAGCTCTGGTATGGTGAAACTCCTTCGGTAAAGCACTTCAAAATTTTTGGGAGCAAATGCTATATTAAGAATACTGATGAACAGCTTGGCAAACTTGAGCCTAGAGCAAACGAAGGCATTCTCCTTGGTTATTCTCCTCACAGCAAAGCATATAAGTGTTACAATAAAAGACTTGGAAGAATTGTTGACAGCATTGATGTAGTGGTTGATGAAAAGGGATACATTCCTAGGCAAGTAAGGTATGAAAGATCGAAGAAGATGAAGAATACCCTCCAAATCAGACCAATGATGAAGAAAAAGAACCTCAATAGGCACCCGAAGAACAGATAATGATAGAAGAGAAGACTCCATCCAGGTATGTACAGAAGAATCATCCAGAATCTCAAATTTTGCGACAAAAAGAGGTAGGCGTAGAAACAAGAAGATCAACTGTAGAAGCTTCAAGCTATTTGGCATTAGTTTCCTCCAGTGAACCACAAAATGTAAGAGAGGCATGCAAGGATGAATGTTGGGTCAAGGCAATGGATGAAGAACTTGAACAGATCGAAAAGAACAACACTTGGGAGTTGGTTCCTAGACCAAAGGATAAGAATGTCATAGGAACAAAATGGATTTTCAAAAATAAGTTAAACGAAAATGGGGAGGTAATTAGAAACAAGGCAAGACTGGTGTGTAAAGGGTATGCCCAACAAGAAGGAATATATTTTGAAGAAACTTTTGCTCCCGTTGCAAGACTTGAGGCCATCTGAATGTTCCTTGCTCTCTCAAGCTTTCAAAAGTTCAAAGTATTTCAAATGGATGTGAAATCAGCTTTTCTGAATGGAGACTTAGAAGAAGAAGTATACATTGAGCAGCCAGATGGTTTCATTCTTGGGAATGATCCAAATCTTGTATGCAGATTGAAAAAGGCCCTCTATGGTCTTAAATAGGCTCAAGGGCTTGGTACTACCATTTGGACAAATATCTTCATCAACAAGGTTTTTCAAAAGGATCAGCAGATAGCAATCTTTATATAAAAATTGAAAATGAAAAGTTGCTAATACTTGTTGTGTATGTAGATGATATTATCTTTGGCAGCAATGAAGAAGCTATGAGTCAAAGCTTTGCCTTGGTAATGCAGAAAGAATTCGAAATGTCCCTGCTACGAGAACTGACATACTTTCTTGGATTGCAAATCCAACAAAATAAAGATGGTATCTTCTTGTCTCAAACCAAGTACCTCAAGCAGATTTTGAAGAAGTATGGAATGGAAGATTCAAAACCAGTATGTACCCCCATGGTTACAGGATGCAATCTTAGTGCGAATGATGAATCAGCAGAAGTTCATCAACCAACCTACAGATCTATGATTGGAAGTCTACTTTATTTGACAGGTACCCGACCAGACATCATGCATGCAGTGGGAATAGTTGGAAGATTTCAGGCCAATCCTAAGGAAACTCATCTTCAGGCAGTTAAGAGAATCTTCAAATATCTTCAAGGTACTCAAAGCTATGGCTTATGGTATCCTAGAAACACAGATCTCACACTCCATGCTTACACAGATGCAGATTGGGCCGAAAGTGTGGATGAAAGGAAAAGCACAAGTGGTGGTTCTTTCTTTATGGGTTCCAGATTAGTATCATGGTTCAGCAAGAAACAGAGTTCAATTGCCTTGTCTACAGCTGAAGCAGAATATGTGGCTGCTGCATCTTGTTGCACTCAACTTCTTTGGATGATGCAGACCTTGCAGGATTTTCAAATCACTTGTACTCCACCTATCTCCATCTTATGTGATAATACAAGTGCAATCAACATTTCAAAGAACCCAGTCATGCATTCAAAAACCAAGCACATGCCGATCAAGTATCATTTTCTCAGGGAACAAGTGCTTGAACAAAAGGTCAAGATGGAATATGTTTCTTCTAAGGAACAAGTGGCTGATATATTTACCAAACCATTGCCCAGGGAGACTTTTGAATACCTCAGGAAAAAGCTGGGGGTTGTCGATGCATCATCCTGTTGTTAATTCTCAGATTGGTGCTTGTATGCGAGGTTCTTATGGGGTATACGCGTACAAGGTTCAGGGGGAGCATAATTCATTGTTGGCATTATAGTATTACAGAGGGAGTCATATGTTCTTGGTTGTCTCAATATCCATGGCAATAAAGGTGCCAAGTTCAATTAACGGCACCAGCTGAAGGGAAAAAAGGGTGGTCTCTATATTATACATAGCCAGAATAGCTCGACTTTCTGTCATAAAGAACATGGTGTCGCCAACTGCTGTGGAATAAAATGGTTGCCAGAAAACTCTGAAGTTGATGTCTCTTTCAGAATTTGGTTCATAATTAGGCGCAACAGGTCCTCAGGGGGAGAAATCAGGAGGAGCAAGCTCTCAAGGGCAGACATAGTCAGGAGAAGCAGATATCCGCCCTTTGCCCTTAATGTCAAAGGGGGAGAGTGTTTTTTGTGCTTTTTTGTCGGTGTTGTTGCCATCAAGTCCAAAGGGGGAGATTGTTGGCATTATGGCATTATGGACATGTGTTGAACTTGATGGCAAACGTCTCACAGACGGACATTTCTCTTATATACATATTGATGGGGACAAGAAGAGCCAAGAGGAGAGAAGAGGGGCCATTTACATATGTTTATTGGAACCATTGAACCATTGGGAGCTTATCGGAGCAATAGAGGCTCTTTCTCATATATATGCTTATCGGGAGGTATCGGGCTTATCAAAACCCATATATGCATGTATTAATATTATCGAGAGCGGTTTGGGTGCGTAAAACCCATATACATATGCTTTATTCAATAAGCAATAGATGTATGCATTTTCCCCTTTCGGCGGATATATCCTAGTTACATGAGTATTAATACATGTGTTTCGGCATATCGGCATCGGGGGCTTGTCGACCTGATTGCATTGGACCCGATGGCATTTCAAATATGGTCTATAATAATATCGCATCCGCTGTATATCGCAAGGTATATAGGGTCGCCCACCTCAAAACCTTCCATTGCGATCGAACCTGATGGTGGCATTAAAACTTGGTGTATAGCAATATCGCATCCGCAATGCATAAAGGGTCGCCGACCCTAATCCTCTGATTGTGATAAGAAGTGGCGGACCCGATGGGAACTTTAAAGGGACTTTATAATATATCGCATCCATTGCACAATTTATAAAAGGCTCCCTCTTCAAATCGCCGATAGAAATGAAAAGAGTAGAGCCGATATATATAAAAAAAAGGGTTAATGGGCATGTCACATCCGATCCATCGGGTCGGAAGTCGGGAATAAGCCATGACACGAGCATGCATTGTTAGCGATGAGGAGTGGATCCGATATATTTATAAAGCATGGTTAATGGCCATATTGCATCCGATCCATCGGATCGGCCATCGGCAAATAGATGATGTTATACAGCGATAAGGAGCGGACCCGATATATTATTCTTATGCGTACATATTGTTTAAAGTCCACCTTTTGTTGTTTGGACTTGTTTTCCCGCTATCATCAGTCAAAGCAAGCGAGCCTTAGGATTTCGGATCCTCTGGTTTTGACTCATGGTTTTGTCAAAAGCATGACTATATAAGAAGAAAAGAGATCCTTTGGCAAGGTAGCGATTATGAATTGAAGATCTTAAGGGAGAATTGATTGGCATTCTTGTGATCGGTTAAGGAGCAATTACTGATCAAGGAGAATGTGCGTAGAAAAGAGAAAAGGATCGCAGGCTTGAAGTTCAAACATTTCTTCAAGAGAAATCGCATTGCTTCAGGTGTATTGCAGTTTAGGTTCTGGGTGCACATATTGGGTTTGTCTTGTGTCTAGCCTCCGGGTGAACTGTTATATGTATATCCTCTACATTGTGTTCTAATTTTGGCATAAACAACCTTTGTTTTAATGGGTGACCAGATCGAGCATTTATTTATATTTTGATCTAGTGCTTGGGTTGGCGCTTGGGTGATTTTGAAAGATCTGCAGTATAAAGAAACTATATATTGATCTGATGCCTGGGTAATTCTGAAGATTTGTTTATACTTGATGACCATTTGATCTTCTTGGATCCAGTCTGAAAATTAATGAAACGTGGTCCTTGAACGAAGTAGGGGGTTGTAGCTCCCTTCCAGGAGAGACTGGAAAACGAGAGAGGGTTGTAGCCCTCTGCAGGTTGCAGCGTGCGTACTGGTAAAGGACTACACCAGTACAAAATCATTGTAAAAGAAATTCTAGTTGAAAGAAGATAGAGACATATTGTAGCAGGTGGTTTTCACCCACATTGGGTTTCCACCTTATATTTGGTGTTCTGTTGTGTGACAATCTGTTTTAACTGTTCTTGTTCATCCTTTTATGGTACTGACATACAAGTTAATTATCAATTTTGGAAAAATAATTTAAAGCATAAATTTGGATAATTTATTGAAAAGAAATTAATAATACTGATTCACCCCCCCCCCTCTCAATATTATTTCCAACAAAGACTACTAGGATTTATAGTTTCCCAGCAAGTTATTAGAGTTGACCCTCTCAAGCTACAGGTCATTAAGGAAGTACCACCTCCAAGAACATTGGAGTAGTTACAAAGCTTATAGGGTAAGGCCAATTTCTTATGACACTTTGTCCCTGATTATGCTACTTGCACGTAAGTCTTTCTGTGCCTCCTTCGTCAGGATATTCCCTTCCAGTGAGATGATCATGATCAAAAATCATTTGAAGCTTTAAAAGATGGATTATCTCAAGCTCCTTTGATTATCCCACCTGACCAAAATAAGGACTATACCCTATATCTATGAGCATCTGATGTAGCTATCACTAGGGTATTAATTTAGGATGAACTAGATAACAAGGAGCACATAGTTTATTACGTCAGAAAGAACCTATTTGGGCCTACATTGAAGTATGAACCAGAAAAAAAAATAAAAAAATCCTTAGCTCTAGTACATTCAGTTCAGACACTTCAATATTATATCATCCTCCTGACCACTACCGTAGTAGAAGTTATTAACCGGAGAAAATTTTAGGGGCTAATATTCGCCCATGGGCTAATTTTCTATAATTTTTCCAAAAAAAAGATTCATTAATTTTCATTTTTTTGTAAAAATGATTCACCCAAATTTTATAGAATGAAATCATTTTACCCTAAAATTCTCCAAAAATTATATATAGACTATATAAAAATATTATAAATTTGAATATTTTTACAAAAATATCTCCAAACATTTTATAGATTTCATATTGTGGACTAGTGGGATTCGCCAAGGTTTATAGACTTTAAGATAAATTTCCATCCTTAGAAATTTCCCTGTTATTAACCCCATGTGGTATCTGCTCACTCATCGTATGATGAACCACAAATACGCTCAATGGATTATTATTCTACAAGAATTCGATCTACAGTTTAATTCTCCTAAAAGAAAAAATGCTCTCATCCTCATAGAGTTCATCACTGATCTACCAAAAGAGACCTAAGGATCTCCCATTAATGATGCTCTTCTCTATGAACATCTGTTTTTAGTATCAATGGACAACCCTTGGTATGGTGATATCCTCCTCTTCTTATGAACTCAAAAGTTCAAACCCAAACTTACCCGCTACAATCAGAGGCGCATATGCCACTAGGACCCCATTGCCTTCTTAGGGGAGATGTCCTCTATCGACAGAGCATCGACACTATCCTTCCTAGGTGCCTCACTCACGAACAAGCCGAGCAAGCCTTAAATGATTTCTATAATGGGGCTTGCGATGGCCACCTCTTGGGGATGGCCATCGCTCAAAAAATCCTTTGTGTCTGTTATTTATGGCCTACCCTTTTCCATGATTACATACAAACAGTCAAAATATGTGAGCAGTGCCAATGAGAAATTCATAAGGCACGAACCCCACCCACTCCCCTACATCTAGTCATCGTCGCTCGCCCCTTCTGCGAATGGGGCATAAACTTCATGACTTGTAACCCTCCATCATCCAGCAACCACAAGTACATTGTGGTTTCCATTGACTGTTTCACCAAATGAGAAGAAACAATGCCCACAAATAATAACATTGCGAAAATTGTTGCACAATTTTTTTTTAACCATGTCATAACATGGTTTGATGTTCCTAAGGTCAAAAACAAAAAAATTCAGGAATTGTCCCGACTCCTTGGCTTCTCTCATGAGTTTTCTTCCCCATACCACCCTCAATCCAATGGTTAGGTAGAAGATCTCAACAATGTTCTCAAAAAAATGTTGCAGCATATGGTTAATAGTCACAGAACCAATTAGCACAACATCATGCTTTTAGCCTTATGGGTGTACCGCACAGTAGTCAAAGCCTCTATAAGGTTTACACCCTTCCAACTAGTATATGGGGTTGAAGCTATACTCCCCATTGAGTCTGAGATATTGACCTTGCACTCAGCCATCGAACATCTCAATGACACCAAACATTTGGAACAAAGGTTGGTACAACTAGAGCTTGTCAATGAAAGTCGATGAGAATCTCTCTAGAATAACGAATCACACAAAAACAGGGTCAAATCTTCATTTGATCGCAACATCACCCCTCAGACATTTACCAAAGGTGAGTTAGTCCTCCATTATGATGTTGCCCAAGAGGCGGTAGGAATCGGGAATTTTGAGACATTATGGAAGGGCACATACATTATCATACATTTCCTCCTCAAGTGGGCATACATATTATCAGATCCCGATGGGACATGCCTAAAAAATCCCATCAATGGTCTCTACCTCAAATATTTTCACCCATAGGAATGTTCAAGTATCCCTAGAATGTACATGTATGCACCATGGAATATTTTTTATCACCTCATCATGGACCAACTCTAAGATTACTCTCTCATCATGTGTCACAGATGGATCATCCACTAGTCTATCATTACGGATTTGCTGATGGTTCTTCTCGATGGTCGCAAAACCTAGCTACCGCAGTTTGGACCATATACTCTCCTGACTAGACACCCTATCTCTTCAATGGACATTGTATCGAGTCAAACACCAACAATAAAGCTGAATACAAGGTCGTCACAGGTATCTTGGCTGATTCTTCCCACTTCAGTATCTATCACTTGCATTTATTCCTTGATTCCCATCTTGTTGTATCACAGTTGAAAAAACCTTCCAAGTTCGTGATCCACACTTTTTTCGAAAGTATTAGCATGCACAAAGGTTAGCTCGAAATTTTGATCATATTACATTTACACATTTACCAAGGGATCAAAATCATACAACTGATCGCATAGCTAATCAATTCCTAGACTAGCATACATCAAATACATATAAACATCAAGATACATAAGCCATAAGCATAATACCCATCTAAAAAAAAATACAGAAATACATCAAATGTATGGAAGCATAAGACACGTCATAAGAGCCGCCAAAAAATATCATCTTGTATATACATATCAAAAAATATATATGAGTACGAAAAACAAGATGCACATCCATTGGCTCATCATCAGGTAAAATAAGTCCTCAAAAATAAGGTAGAATCCTGATAATGGGTTCTTTCCCTCTTACATATATCTAATACTCTACATCTAGGGTCAGGGCCCTCCCCCCTGTCCTAAGGTCTAATCTCTAAATAAGGTTCCAAAATAGGACCGATAGTGGGAATTGCCATCACAATGCACCAAAGAAATGGCCAATTTTCCCAGTCACGTGCCATTTTCGTCTCCAACAACACCTCTCCCAATACTGCCTAGCCATCTTGGTGAATCCCCCTGGTCAAGGCCTTGGCTGGGCACCAAGAATCCTCATAGTCTTAGAGATTCATCGCCAAACTTGCTGAATGAGCCTCTACTTCCTCAACATGGTCTTGCAATCTCTTCATCTCCATGGTAGTAGATGAGTTGGTCCCTTCCCCAAAGGGACCACCCATATTGAGTCATTAGCACTATGCCATCCTGCCAAGTCCCTCCTCCTATCAAACATCCCATTGTCACTGAGGTATAGCAGGATCAACAACCACTCTCATCCTCTATGGATGGTTGCCTACTAAGCAGGCCATGATATTTCCATGTGGCCCCACATATACATAAACAAAGGCATGATATCAACATCATATAAAAAAATGCATCATAAAGCATACATGTCAAAAAAAAGAAATGTAGAAATAAAATAATTCACATAATTGTTGGTCCCTGTGTGTCACTGGGGGGATCCCCATATCTAGATCACTCGTTAAGTTAACTCCACGACATAGTTACTCAAGAATAATCTGAGGGTTGGAAAAAATCCAACCCTCCACCTCGACGTTCCAATAACGCATCACTACACCTCCATTCGCTCGTGGCATCATGGGCACCCATTGTCTCATCGAGGGGTCCCTAGGAGGAACTAGGGGAATTGCTATAAAAGGTCATAGCATCACAACCCTATTGTATAGGATGCTACACAAGATACAAGAACAACATAGGCTTTGAACCACCCCATGTAGAACCTCCGTTAATTAGGAGACCATACCCCTGTACCCAAAACCAACCTAGTCAAAACATTTCCCTACCTACAGCCTCTATAACACTGCAATCACATGCCCGAATACCTAGTCTGGGAGCACCAAACCTGCCAAGCGCACGATCATCACCAACACTGCTTGCTTGACGAGATCTAGGATAGATCGCACTTTGATGCACCCATCCTCAATAGGGCTAGGCACATAGTGGGCCTCTTCCCATCTCCAAATATCCACCTACCTAGTTTCCAGGGTATGTGGCAATACCTATCCTCGAGGTACCAAACTTGTCACAAAATATATATCCACTACCACACTGATCGACAGATCGGTCCCTCTAACGATGAAGATCTGTCAATCTACGTCCCACAACCAAATAAAAACTTGCAGGAACTCGTGCGACCTCAAGAGTGGGATCTGAAGGAACATCAGTAAACTGCATCTATCTAGTGTCCTACTAGCTACATGGTCCTCTGCAAGCGATACCCACAAGGGCTTCCAATCCCACTCTTGCCAAAGCATGCTAATCCTCCTATCAAGGATATAAAATTTTTAAAAATCAGCTTCTTATGGTGTAAAAAACCATTTTTTAAGCACTATGCATTTACGGAAATCACAGGTGTGTGCGTCATGCATATCTTTCTCGAACAGATGCGCAGTACGGGCGTCTGCCATGCCATAACACGTGGCAATGGCATACTCAGGTCCGCACGTCTTCTTGCTAAGAAAACGCATCATCCATACATATGTTATGGATACAGACACGCAAAGGGTGTCGCCTGTGATGGTCGAACGGCGACATCGCTGAAGCCTTCTGCAAATGGGGCATAGACTTCATGAGCTAAGGAGGCGTCTTTTGGTACACCATTGCTACAAAAACACTATGACATGTCTCAACAAATCCCAATAAATATTTCAGTCAATGAACATTTATAGTCAACCCTCAACTAACCACATCAAAGGTAATCAACAACCAATAAGGAGATAAATGTATCATAGTAGAGTGCATGATAAAAAATTATATGATTTCGTCAAGCATCTGTGAAACATACTTCATGGAAATTCATTATTCCAACCATAGGCTATTCAAATAGTGAACAAATTGTTCCATGGTTTCTCCTTTAACATTTTCACTACAAAAATATGAAAGCATAACTTCCATGTTTCCAAGAATTTTGGTTCCTCGATAAATTTCTCTGATTCTCATAAGAATAAAGATAGGAAATAGATGTATGCTCATCTTTTGATTCATTAACAAGAGTAGAATAACACTATATATTAGCAGCATTTTCATATGTAATGACATTGTCAGTGATGTCATCAATTTGCTCAACATAGTCAATAGATGGAAGTTCTTCTAGTAACTTAGTTTGAACTCATCTTACATCAAATAACACCTTCTAGGATTCAATAGGACCAAATCCATAAAACCTCTTTCCGAATAGTGCAGCCATATAAATTAAATGAATGTAAATGCCTATAAGAATCAATCCATGATAAACATCAAAACAATTACCCCATTATACATCACACATTGCCCAGATTGAAAGAAAACATACAAATCAAGTAAAATATTACTTTATTTTAAATAACTATTATTATTATTATTATAAAGAATAATTAATATGTGAGTTAAACAATATCGATACACCCCACTTTACCATGGAATTTTTTAATTTGTAAATAGTTTTTGTAATACCATGGCCAATGCCATGCCTTATCAATACCACATGGCCAATATGACACATGTTGATATTAAAGCATATCTAACTTGGAGATAAATATTAACCCTTCATCTGTGAATACTACTATGAGTATTGTTATTGTGTTAAACATTTTGACTTTGGTCAAATAACATAAAAAAATTAAAATAAATAATAATTGTAATTGTAATTATAACAATTAATAAACATTTTTTCTTAGTCAAATTACATAAAAATAAAATTAATAATTAATAATTATATTTAGGCGTAGTCTAATTTATAGAAGAAATGAGTTTTTTTCATGACATTTTTTCTAGTTATTATAAACCAAAATCCAACAATGTTTTTAAAAAATTGAGTTGAACTTCTTTAATATGTAGAATTAGAGTGCTATAGAATGTTTTTGAGGGTGTTGAATCCATTTATGCATTCAAAAATGCATTTTAAATAGCGAAAAATCTCATTCTTTGTTGGAATTGTTTTCGCAGATTCAGTGAAAGTATATTTCGTCTATAAGTTAGACTATGCCTTATATTTATATTTATAATTAATTATAATTAATAACTAATATAATTAATTATAACTGATTATAATTAAACTAGTCTAGATCCATCTTAACTCTGGATCTACCAAGCTCTGAGAGAGATCAAATTTCTTGAGGTTCAAACCTCTCTTGTTTTATCGGATTCCAGTGAAAAAATCTATTTCTTAAGTTAGACTATCCTTTATATATATATTTATAATTAATTATAATTAATAAGTAATATAATTGATTATAACTAATCATAATTAAACTAGTCTAGATCCATCTTAACTCTAGATCTATTAAGCTCCAAGAGAAATCAAATTTCTTGAAGTGCAAACCTCTCATAAAGTGAAAATATCTTTGATCCAAGATGGATATAGGCTTTTATTATATCAACTATGCATTTACAAAATATGACTCATATATGTAATAAAATATTATCTTTCAAAAAATATATTCATATATTTGATAGAAAATTGCTTTATAATTTTATAATAAATATATTAATATATTTATAAATCATATAATTAACCCAAGCCCCAAGGGTTAGCTCAATTGGTCAAAAACCGTGCCTTTCCATCGGGAGGTCACAGGGTTGAATCCACCCGAAGCCCTTGGGATCAGGCCTTGCCAGGCCGAGGGGCGATTTAGCCCAGATTTTTCGGTGGATGTAGCGATCACTCACTGACCAGTGTGCTCGTGAACCACATGCCAAAAAAAAAAAATCATATAATTAACCCTACTTTTGTTTAACTTTTAATAAGTATGTTAACATTAGTAAAATATGTTTAGTAATAACAATTCAAAGAACCATGACGTGTAAACTTTGGTTTGTGTGGGGTTTTGGTCTTTACCAAGTTTCACGTTTAAACTTTATGAAGAGGAATCTAATTATCCAGTAACATTACATTTAAAAATAATATTTGCATTAACAAATTTATTTACTTAAAACTAGCTTTAACTTAAATATTTTAACATAGTAAAAAATTCAAATCTATTAAAATAATTTCTTTTTAATTTTTTTATAATTTATCAGTAAAAATTGCTTAATATTCCTTTCTTGTCCCACTTTAGGTGTGCACATTCTGCATCATTAAGCTTTATTGACTAGATAGAATGTTCAACACCATCCAACTCTTCTAGTGCAATGCACCCAGATCAACACAATGCTTTAAGCTTTGTTAGATGTGTCAAATCGAGAATGCTCTTTGACTTCAAGAAATGCAACGCATACAACTCTTTCACCAATACTAATGTATTAATACTTGGAGTCCTCTCCAAGATTTGTCACTTTGACAAATCCATGTATTGGAGTTTAGTCAACTTACCCAGTCACTTTGGCAACCTTTCCAAACATTGGCAACCTAGGGACATGTGCTTGAACTTCGTCAAATTATCAAATGCCTCTGATAGCCTCTCCAAACTCTGGACATAGACAATGAGATGCGTTGAAGGTTTTTCAAGTTACCAAACGATTTAGACAGTGAGATGTGTTGAATATTTGTTAAGTTACCAAATTATTTTGGTAGTATATTTAAACTCTAGCAGTACTCAATTTTTTTATGTTTAGTTTAATTGGCTGAAGTCCTTTTCAAGTTTTTCACCCTCTATCATGAAAAAAGAAATTGGAGGAGAAGAAATGGTATGAAGATTCACTCAAAACAATTCATATATTATACACATAAAAGCAAATACAAGCTATATAAATAGTGCTCATGACATCTAATAGATTCCAAACAATGAGAATATTGTTGAAAAGATAAATCAACAAATTCCAACCACCAACAACCAAAGCTATCAATTTACTAAGGTAAGAATTATTTCTAAGTCCCCCTTTAGTGCTTACATTGCATCATTACAAATATTATTACAAGAAACATAAATTACATATAGTCACATACGTCTGGTTGGTCTTCAGTCACCACCTCATCTTCGAGCTGTCACTTGAACTCCATTTAAAAAATAAATGCCTCTGCCCATCTTTGATGAACTTTTTATAATTGATGCTTCTCGATTTCTCAAAGGATAACCTTGACAGAAGACCACCCAATGGACAAACTCCCATCTATTAAAAGTGTAGTTCACTGCATTTTGATAGTTGTATAGGTGAGTTTTCTGAGTACTGGGCATATTCAACAGTCAATTATGCAACTAAAATTTCTACATATAAGGATCTCATAAATTTACATGTAATTGATTCCATTGAAGCCCAAAGAACAAAAAGACCCGTCAACATATAACGGACTCACACAATCAAACTAGCTATAAGTTCTCTCCACACTGAAGAATGTTGAGAATCGCTATCTTAAATCGAGCTAATTTGTTCATTGGTTGGTTCTTTATAATAAAATTTTATAAAAAAAATGATGACATATATTTTTAATCTTTGATGCCACTTATTTTGTAAAACACATAATAACATTGCATATAGTGTCAACAATAAAATTTTGCAAAACATAATTCCATTAGGGTATCCCTATCACGATATTAGGGTCTCCATCTCACATGGTTGTAGTTGACAAATTCCATTGTGTGTGTCCAAATTTATTGCTCAACTTGGCAATTGGTCCATAAATGGGTATGCACAACAATATGACGCATCTAATCCTCAAGACGAGTAATCTGACAGCTCATGCCACAGATTTCAATGCTCCAACTCAATAATGGATATGGAAATTTATTTTTAATTCCCACCATCGACCATGTCAGCTTGACAAAGGAATTTGGAAAAAAATGTTACCAATTATTAATCATTTCAAAATGTCAATTAGTCCACCCAATGTCATAAAAGTTAAAAATAGAGATCAATATCACCAATCTTCTATTGCACATGATTACTCATTTGTTGGGCATCATTGTTATGGACATACAACCTCCTTCAAATCATTTTCCTAACTAGCACTCCATGAAACTCCTATGTAGCATGATCTAGGAGGCTAACCAATTGGAGAGAAACTTTCAATGAACTAGACCTCAACAAATACCCAAGTATTAGGAACAAACACATTCTAGAATTGATGAGCACATCAAAGACAAGTAGGAATTATATTTTCTAAGTTTCATAATTTTATTATTTTGGACTTATTGATTGTGAGTATGACGCTGACATTCCCCGTATCAATCATAATTCTAGAGTAAGAACATGGTGCCATCTACAACTCTTCATGCTGAAATTACTAAGCTGAGCCTCAATGAAAACCTCCCTGAAAAGCCGCAAAAACTGGATGTCAAAAACTCCAATATGAAGAGAGCGAACCAAGAGAAGTGAATCAACTGCAAGTCTGACACATCCCTAAAAATGCTTGACAACCCAATCTAATGCCAAGCTATAATGAAAACGGATCTATCTATCCTTTTCTATGTCCAATGACCATCAAAATGAACAAAAATGCCCACATTTTCTCTCAATCAATATCCCAATCACTTGTCCACTGACAAATTTTGATTCCCCCCGAAAATTGTGTTTTGTCGAATCTTTCCATTTGACAACCATTATCATCAATTAAATTTTAGGTAATTCCCCCCTTTGTCAGCTGAAAGGAGAGGCCATAACCATCTGCACTTGTTTTGAACTCTACCCCTTAAGATGTAGGAGAGTTTCACAGTTGTACTTCCCCTTTCAGGTGCATGAGAGTACCATTTTTCACTATTGAATGAAATATTTGTCTTCATGTGAGATTGAATTTTGTGGCAAAACATATACAATCGTTTGACTGTAGATAACCACTCCCAAGGATGAATCCATGCATAATTAATATTCAATCTGGATGGTTTATTTCATTTACAACATCTTTCGAATGAGTAATTCTTCTTTCCACAATGGTGACAAGGATGGATATCAAAACAATGATCTTCCATATCACCATTTCTTTGATAGTGCTGACATTTCAGCGTTTCTTCAACTTTCTCATTGATTTATGATGTTGCTTGATCAAGAAATCCTCCACTGATGAACTTGATTGTTTTGAATAATTAGGAATATTTAAGTTATTTTCATCTTTTTCATATCCTAAACCATGCCAATTTTTGTTGCATTGAATTTCTTCCCATGGTTTGATGATTGGCTTGGAAAAATAAAGTTGAACTTGTTCATGTACAACTTCTACACTTGAAGTTGTGTTGCTGAATGGATTACGCTCTTCTACTGCAGCTCATCACGTTGTAGTTGTGATTCAAGTTGGAGAAATTCCCCGGTCTCATTTGCACAATTTAGATTCATTTTAATATCAACAAGGGTGGATTCACTGATTTTCACTGTGTCCTCAGCAGTGGATGGTATTAGATTGTTTAAAAACTCTAACAATTGAATACTTTGCTCCATTTGAACTCGCTCGCTTGCATTTGTTTTATTAAACTTACTTTCTTGAATCTCACTCTTGCTTGATCTTAGATTTGTACTTTTCTTCTCTCAATTTCACACACACTTGTTTTGTTTTAACAAGATTAGGGTGTCAGTTACCACCAAAAATGTACCCAAGTTAATGATTTTACAACAAGTAGATGATGAGTTCAAGTGAATTCTCTTGAAATAAATCAACCTCCTATCAATTCTGACTTAATGATTCAAGGCTTGGGTGTCAAGTGCAACTGAGAATGCACCCAATACAACACAAATTAACTTACAAAAAATGATGATTTGGAAGTTACAATACAATTCAATATTGTTTTGACATGACTCTCTTACTACTTTTACTATTGATTATTTCCGAGCCTTCAAACAAAATATACCCTTATTACTCCGTTATTACAAAATCAACTTATGAATCCAAAATAACATTTATCACTCCAAAAATATTACAAAAAATACACCTTATCTCTCCAAAAATTTAAAATCCTTTTATATCCCATGAAATTAAGCGATCACTTAATCCACTAAATGACAACTTTTGCCTTTTTTTGAACATTAAAATAAGGATTTTTCTTATTTTAGAGAGGGAAACACTAATTAGAAGAGAAAAGGCATTAAATATTTTCTTACCAAATATTCAAACGTTGATATTGTCAAAGTGAATTCCATCAACCCTTCATGCCCTCCATGGGCAGGTTTTATCCACACTTTAATCCATGAGCTTCTTCAACACTTCTCAGCAAATGCAAAACCGCACTGAATGTTCAAAAGTTGAAAGGAAATACTGACACAACAATCCAATGTGTTCAACCCCTTACGTTATTATGGAGTCTTGTATTTACTCAAAGATTCCTCCATTATCATCCATGCTCACCACAACAAATCGGAGCTTCTCATAGTATAGACACCTAGTTGTCATAGTAAATGTCAGGGCCATAGAAAAATTTGATTCATAAACCCATGCAACTCTCTCTTCATGCTAATTCTATTCTTGACTTAATGTAGAGTCAAATGTTGACCACAACAACCACACCTCACTGGACCAACCTTCCAAACTTAAAAGGAAATCAGAACTCGACTTCAGAGTGGGAAGAAGAGGCCAAACACAATAAGATCACTGCTTCCAATAGACTAAATGAGAACATATTTCATCATATTAAAAATGAGCTCATTAATCTAGTAAAATCACACATACTTGCGTACATCCAACAATCAACAATATTCCCTTCTATACACGTGTCTACTCAACTAATGTTGAAGGTACAATGTAATGCATAATTCCCTTTAATCAAAAGGTACAAGTAACTAGCAACTCTTGGTACTATAAATCCTGACATCCACAAAATTACAGAATGCTTAAATCACAAAGCTCCTATTGATGCAACTTCATGGTGCATGCTAAGGGAAAAACTAAGATTTTTCAAGCATAAGAAGATTGTAACCACTTGTTGTTACATAAACTTAATGTCTCATTCCTATTCAATCAGAAGAACCCCTTTTGATGGTTGTTGAAAATACCAGGAAAATGTAATAGATGCGGAACATGTACTGCTTCAGAACCTTCTACTGGTGTATTACCTCCAGTCACCATGTTCATAGGTTCTTGCAACAATTAATAGGATGCCTCAAAAGATGAGATGTGGGTGCCCGCACAACATGCTCTCCTTGTAATTTCCCTCCTTGTAATTTCTTGTATTTTCCCTCCTTGTAATTTCCCTAGTTCACAGCTCCTTAACCACTCCCCATGATGATCCAACGCAACTCGATGAGGGCATGAAGCAGCAAACACCATCGGAAGCTCCACATATTATTGGATCACATAGGTTTGTTTGTTCTTACAACAATACAACAACATCTACTTCTATTGGAGAGGTCAGACATCAAATTTCTTAGATAAAATTTAATAATTCCCTTCAATCCTCAATATGCTTCTGTTCTTGGAATAATTCTGGTATCTAGGGCAAAGATACCATATCTTTTTAAATCAAAAGTGATATCTGAAATCTTTGAAAAAACTTCCCCCACTTTAGTTAGTTGATGATGCCCTAAAAATCCTTAAATCACTATTTCTAGGAAAGAGAGAATTGAACACCATAACATTCCTCTCTGTCACCTCAGGTAATCATTAGAACCAAATTTGGATTCAATTGTTACAGTGAAAATATTGAATGGGAATATAAATTTTACACTGCAATCAATGAAGAATCTAATGTCCAAGTCACTCTTGATGGAAATTCCATTCACAAATGGATCTCTTCGCAAAATTCACACCAGGTATGCACTATATATTTTGATTACTGTCTCACAGGCTTCATTCATTTGCACAAGTTTCCACACACAAAATGCACAAACTCTTCAACAACTAACAACTTTGTTCACACCACTGAAAATACCACGCAACCTCTCTATTCAAAATACACTGCTCACGGTCTTCCTCTACAGGAATTGATCCCATAATCAATTCCATGTGTATTACACATCCTTGCTGCAGCTTTATGACTAGTCTCAAGTTCGAAATTCTTCCCAGATATTTTTATCTAAGATCAACACTCAACCTATTTCAAATCACTATCATCACAGTCTGCTCCAGCACATCCATATCCTTCTTCTATTCATAAACTCTTTGGTGCGTCTTCTCCCCATTTGTATGGTCAAGTGTAGTGCCATATCACACTCATTGCTTCTTTAAGATTGACTACTCTTATGCAGACATTACATAATGCACACTAAACCAAACGATGGACCAGCCTCTCAGAAACTTCGCAGATCATGGCCTTCACCCAACATATTTACTCAATGCATAGGTAGATTCACGCACAAACTTGGTCAACTCACATTCCAGTGCTGAATAAATAAACACAGAGTTAAAATATTCGGTGATAACTCGCCACAATACATAGGTTTAAAGCCTCTTGACTCAAGTGTTAGAAAACTTTTATGGGGGCAGAGGAGAGGAGTCTAGCTCAAAATTCAATTGCGGCAAGGTAAGTCTTATGTTGTGGCAAGGATATCACAACTACACAAAGATTAAATAATACACATGAAAGAACTCATGGAAAAACAGAGTAAAAGAAAAATGGTTGTGGTAAGTTTACTCATGAATGTTTAAGACCACATCATAATATAACATACTTTGTATTATATTTCAAACATATGAAAATACATTCGCCTGATAAATAGAGGTTGCAGCTCCAACTGAAAAACACAAAAAACTTACTGTGATTTATGAATCACCGGAGTTGCGGAGTAAATGTCTGTAAAACTCCGTAAAATTGGTTTTCACACACCCACCAATATTTTTTTCACGATTTTCTCCTCACTACCTAACAAACTTCTACCCTCCCTCTCTCTCTCTCTAACTCGCCGAACCTAGAAAATGACTCTTACATCCATATTTATCTCAACATACAAATTTGACATTAATACATGATAGTGCAAATAATTAATACGCAACATGGGCGATTTTACATAGTAATTGGTTTTATGAACTTTTAGGTGTTGTGGAGTGTGGGCAACAGTCGCAGAGTGAATGCTTGCCCATATTTATTTACCAAACTTTATTAAATGACTTAAACTCTTTGTTGTGTTACAGAATGGTCAGCGTTGTACTTTTTCTCTGGCTTCAGTCCTTTTTCCTGCAAACAAAATCCCAATCGTGCAATAGTTGACTAGGCAAGCATGGTGTTTGTTAGTGTATTTCCAACCATCCCCCTTATTAACAACTTCCGCTATTGAAAATTCCCAAATAATCTCTTAGATAAAAAAAACTTTCACGTGCCAATGGTTTTGTGAAAATATCAACAAATTGTTCCTGTAGTGCTGCAACACAATTTCATCATTGTTAATCAACTCTCTACTAAAATGATATTTAGCATCAATATGCTTGGTCCTCTTCTTAAAGACAAAATTATTTGACAATGCAATTGTGGGTGTGTTCTCACAAAAAATAGTCGTTGTTCCCTCTTGGTCGTGGAGAATATCCCTCAACATCCTTCTCATCCAAATTGTTTGACACGCTGCTGCTATTGCTGTGACATATTCAGCTTCTGTTGTTGACAGTGACAATATTGGCTACTTCTTGGAGGCCCATGAAATGGCTCCAGAACACAAATTAAAAACATATCCTTACGTGCTCTTTCTATCATCGACACTTCCTGCCCAATCACTATCAGTGTAACCAACTAGCTTGAAATCATCTATTGCACTGCACAAAACGCCATACTATTTTGTCTCATTAACGTACCTTAGAATTATTTTCGTTGCTTGCCAATGTGTCTCCTTGGGTGTTTCCATGAACCTCGACACCAAACTCACTGCATACATTATATCCCGCTTAGTGGCGGTCAAATACACCAAGCTGCCTATCAAAATTTTGTATAACGTTTGATTGACATTGCCACTGCAATCTTCTTTGCTCAACTTCAACCCCATGACAGTTGGAGTTGGTGCAGGCTTGTTGTTCTGCATCTTAAACCTCTCCAAAATGTCTTCTACATACTTTGCTTGAGAGATAAAAATGCCATTTTACATTTTCTTTACTTCTATGCCCAAAAAATACCTTAACAGCCCCAAGTCATTCATTTCAAATTCATTCTTCATGACTTATTTGAAATCAGCAATGAGGAAATCATTACTGTCTGTAAAAATCAAGTCATCTACATATAAGATGACAATAAGAATCTTACCATTGCTCTCTTTGATGTAGAAGGTAGGCTCACCATCATATTTGTCGAAACCATTGTCCAACAAGTAAGCATCTATCCTATTGTACCATGCACACGATGCTTGCTTTAGCCCATAAAGAGCTTTCCTCAAATGATACACTTTGTCTTCTTGGTCTTCTACCTCATAACCAGGCGGTTGCGCAACATGCACTTCCTCTTTTAGCACTTCATTCAAGAACCCTGATTTTATGTCCATTTGATACACTTTCCATTTATGTTGTGCGGAAATCGCCACAACTATATGCACTATCTCCATCCTCGCGACTGGCACAAACGTCTCTAAGTAATCTCTTCCATGCTGCTGCTTGTACCCGTTTACAACTAGCCTTGCTTTGCGCCTTTCAATCTTACTATCAACATTGCTATTGGTCTTATAGAAGCACTCACTCCAATGACTTCTTTTCCTTACGGAAAGTGTGCTAACTCCCAAGTGTCATTCTTTTCTATTGTTCCTCTTTATTCCTCCATTCCAACAACCCAATTTTCATCTTTTACTGCATCTTCAAAATGGATTGGGTCATCTACATGACAAAATAATGCAAATAAGGAATTTAGACTGGTGTTACTATCAACTTCATCTTGCTCATAGATCTCATTTAAATTTCTAAATTTTTGTCTTCTTGTGCTTGTTGAAGATGGGCTTGACATGTCACATTTTGTTGCGCTTTGCAACGTGCTTGAAGAAACATTTGCTTGATTGCATGACACAATCCTATTATTTCTTGATGGTGTTACTTGCTGCCTACTTTGTTGCGGTTGAATAGGAGTAGAGGAGTCACTATTGATGAATTACTTTCTGCTGCCAATTCCTCTTTGTCCTCATGTGGTATACAGGCTTTCACATTGACTGTCTTCTCCAAACATTCATCCCATGCATCCTTTTCTATGAACTACACATATCTGCTGATTATGACATTTTTGGTTGATGGATTGTAGAGCTTGTATGCCTTGGATTCATCACTATATCCAACAAATATACATTTCTGCCCCTTGCTATCCAACTTCTTCCTCAACTCATCCAGGACATGTGCATATGCCACACATCTAGAGACTCTCATGTGAGTGACACTATGCTTTCTTCCACTCCATGCCTCTTCAGGAACTACGTTCTCGATGCTTTTGGTTGGACATCTATTCAAGATCTATGTTTTACATGTGACAACTTGAGCATAATAATATTTTGGAAAATGCTTTTCCTTCAACATTCTCCTTGCCATCTCCATAATGGTCCTATTCTTCCTTTCCACTACACCATTTTGCTGAGATGTATACTTTGTTATAAATTTCTTGTGAATTCCATTCTCCCTGTAAAATCAAAGGAAGTCATTTGAAATGTATCCACTACCTCTATCAGTCCTGAGGACTTTGATGTATTGTCCGCTTTGCTTCTCAACAAGAGTCTTCTATTGGCGAAAGCGCTCAAACATTTCACTTTTCTGTTTTAGGAGATATACCCATGTCTTCCTTGTGTAGTCATATATGAAGGTCAATAGATAGTGGTTGCCACCAATTGATGGTGTCTGCATTGGTCCACATAAATCTGAGTGGACAATCTCCAAAGGTACGTTTTCCCTTACTGACTTTCCTACTAGAAATCTCTCTCTATGTTGCTTGCCCAAGATACATTCTTCACATAGGTTGTCCAATTTTTCTATGAGTGGCAATCCCTTCACCATGCCTTTTGTTATAGACATTTTTGTGCCTTACAGCTCCAAGCATGAAATGTCCATAAACCAAGGGCTCCTAAGTCCTTAAAAGTGTTGTTATTACTCCTAAAGGAACAAGGTCAACAAATTACAGCTTCTCCCAGAAGTTCTCCACCAGAAACTGCTCAGAACTAGTCAAATCAGGATCATTTCAGCTGCTCCACTAGCCAGTTGCGTTGCAAAGCACCCAAATACACTAGCTAGGTGCGTTGCAATGCACCTAAATGCACTACCAAGGTGCGTTGAGCGGGAAATGACAAGTGGCAGAGTCATTCCACGAGGTGGAGACACAATGGAAACTTCCAGAATCTTCCCCAATGACACTTGCCTCACTGAATTCGACCAGTGATGAGTAAGAGGCTCTCAGTCTCCAAGTGGAAGCAAGAACTGACAGAGAGAAGCCACTAATCAATTCATGAGCTGACTCATCCTCTTTGCATACATCTATATATGGATCCCTCACCAAGAGATCCAGAGGCTGGAATTTTGTACATTGCAGAGAATTGCTGTTGGTTTTGAGATAGATATCAGAGTATTGGGTGATTTATGCTTTGTTGGAGGTGAAGAGGGGATTCTATGCTGGGAGGTTGATGCTGGATCAGGAATCATCGGTTGTAACTCCTCCCGAATCTTCTTGTTTTATCAATAAAACTATTTGAGTTTCTCCTACATGCTTGTATATCATTGATGTTGTTTACATTTGTATGTTTAGCTTAAATCTGATCCTAAGCTATTTATGAATATAAATCCATGTCTTTGTGTAGTTTCCTTCTTCTGTGATCTTACAGGAACTTGGTGAAGCTGGGCAAGTAAGGGAGCAGGTAGCTGGAGGCTATCAAAGAGGAGAGAGATTGGATCAAAGGACTAGCGCAAGACACAGGTTGGTTCATCCTATTCCTCTTCGTTTATAGTTCATAAAGGAGAATACAAAAGTAGTTTTCCCTGTTTGTTTCTGAGGTCACTGTCACACCTCGGTGGGATAGGGTCGTTCTGAATAGACACTTTTCCCATTAACAAAATGGCGACTCCGCTGGGGATCGTGTCTAGTTAGTTTGTTTGTGTTTCTCTTGTTGTTTGTTTCATAAACTTAGAAGTAGCGAATCGAACTGCATTTGCCATTAACAAATGCAAAGTAGACATCTGCTACTTCAATCCATTCACTGGATTTGTTTATGATTTGAACAACTGATTCACAAATGATCTGATTACCCTTTGTGATAGCTCTTAGACCTCCTTTAAATCTACCCTCTGATTGTGCATTACTGATTGCTTTTACTCGGCCAAAAACCATAGATTAAACTGCAAACCGTGACCAAGAACCCAGATAGAATTCTTGTTTCTGCCCCAGCACAGGTGCTGTGAAGAGTTCCTGCATTTCAGTGCAGTTCCCGAGAGGGCAATCTGCATTGCAATCCAGTTTCTCTGTGTAGCAGGTGCGTTGATCAGCCTAGCCTTGTGCAGCTGAGGTTCTTTGCTCAATTTTTTCAGTTTTGTCTCTGATTTTTGCAGCCTGTGATCAGTGTGTGTGTCTGTTTAAAAACCCCTTTTCTTTGCCTTAATTCCGCCTCAGTTGTATAAAAGAAACTGTATATGTTTTTGTGTGTTTGTTACGTCATTTACAGTTTCCCATTGCAAAAGTAGAATAGTCATACTGTCGTCCTTTGATTTAGATCTGTCGTAAGTGTCGATTTTGATCTTAGGAGAAAGTTTATTTGTTGTTGACAGTCGATTATGCTTTTACTTTTGCCTTTGGCTTGAATTTGTGAATTTCTAGTGTCGAAACAAGTGTTTATTTCAAAATCATAAAGTGTCGTAATCGTCTCTACCTTTTGATTTCGAAAAGAAGCTTGTTTGTGTTTTCACTTGAAAACGAATTCAAATTTGTACAACAACTTTCTTTTTAGGAATCAATGTTAAGAAAGTGAAAAACAAATACATGCACATGTGCATTTGCATATTGACAGTCTGTTTGGCTTGATTTAGGAAAAGTGCATTTACAGTGTGCTCTTTGCTCTTTGAGAAAAGATTGTGTCTTTCTTTTCCCCTTGTAGCTAGGATTTTCATTGCTGAAAAGAGATAAAAGCTTGCTTATCATCTTTAGATTGCATTTTAGGAATTACATCTACATCTCGTGGTGATTCCAAAAGGCAAACTTCATAAGAAAGATCAACCTAAAATAAATTCAATGAAATTAACAACGCTTTGTAACTTAACGCACAACATTTAGAGGTCTAGGCTAGAGATGTATTCCGGCGTCGTAAAGCCTGGTAACTGTTGTCCTCACTGATGGTTGGGTGATTCCTCCACTTTGAGACAATAAGTGCCAGTACGGACTTGTGCTCCCACGTACCGTCAAGTATATATTGGGAGACCCCTATAGGCATAAAACCTTTATCCATAGGAAGCCATGTCAGCCGCCCTACTGATCGCAATGCACCGAACACAGTATTCGGGAAGATTGACTGCCGTACCGTAAAAAGTATTCTGTTGCGATTGGTTTGGTACTCCCTCTACCTAGACCTCCAGAGCAGTCCCTTTCGTTCCTTTTCAGACTCCTTAACGGAAAAGGTCCATCTGAGCACTTGTCACTTCAGGCTCATTAAAAATCGAAGGAGACTAGAGTCATCTTTTGTTTTTTCTCGACTCTTTAAAACTGAAAAAACAAGTTGTGTCAAAGCGTGTTAAATTTTATTTTAAATGGAACATTCATCCCCTTTTCCTACGTTGATCTTTGGGTTGAGAAAATGGAGCCTACCAACCAAGGAATTCCCCTTGGTGGAAATCCTAGTCCCTTCTCCTCTTGGGGAGATGTTGGTGCGCCCCATATGGCCACATTGTCGCTTCCAGGACTGACAATTGGATTGCCAGTATGGCTCTTCTCAACCAATGTCGTTCAGAACACCACTATTCCTGAACAATCGAATAAGCAATTAGACGAGTCCAGAGTTGCCCACCAGCCTTCTACTTCCTCTAATTCTTCCTCTCCTCCTTCCTCTTCGCTTGACGGGACTGGTAAAGCTAAAAGCCAAGTTCCTAAGGAGAAGAAGGAAAAGAAGAAGAAAGAGAAAAAGAAGAAGGAGCCAAAGGCGAATGGGGGAAAACGAGTGTCATCTAACGAAAATCCACACACAACACCGACCAGGCCTAAATCGCCATGTGTCATTTGCAGAGGAGACCACTTTCATAGAGATTGTCCTTGCATCCCCCAGATACTAAGGGACTGGTCTCCTCGTTTGCACAATCCGGTGTCATCAACCTCTGGAGATCATGTTGAAAGCACACTGTCAACTAGTGAAAGTGAAGCCCCAGGACAAAAAGGGAAAGCTAGATTTCCTTGTAAACTATGCGAAGGCGACCATGCCCTCCACTGTTGTCCCTTCTTAGACGAAGCTAAAAGAGTTTTGGATGATCGTCCGGTTTCACCGTTACGACTTCCTCCTGGATATAAAAAACTCTTGCCGAGTCCGTCACTAGTTGAGAATCCAGCTGGCCCGCTCAAGTGGTCGGCTGAAGCGCCTATCATTGAAGATAAACCAACTGAATCCATACCAGACAAAAGTCAAAAGGTCGAGGCGGCAGTTGACCCGGTCTTGCCTTCAGAGGTTTTATCTTCGGATGATACTATCACTGAAGAGAACAAGGATGACACCGTCCAAATTATCTTCATCAACACAGACTCCGACGAACATGGGGGCAATCCACCCATTCCTTTACCGCAGGAAGGAAGTTCGTCAGAGCCATACTCGGCTGTCTACTCGGTCCCACCTCCATGCAACCTAGTTGTCTCCTTCGACTGGAATCAACTAGGCAGACCCCGTTTTCCAGCAAGCATACCATTCCGAATTATCGTTCAAATATATAGAATGGTCATGGCTGGTACCATCATAGATGAGGGGGCTTCTGTGAGTATCCTTTCCTCTATTGCTTGGAAAGCGCTTGGTTTGCCATCGCTGTTGCCTGAAATGAGAAATCTGACAGGCTTTGATAAAGGAACCAGTCGACCTTTAGGGATCCTTCCCGATGTGCCCATAACATTGAGAGGGAAGACAGTTTGCATGAACGTCATGGTAGTTCAAGGACCCTTGGATTATAACCTACTCCTTGGACGAGACTATATTTATTGCATGGGAGCCATCGTCTCCTCACTCTTTAGAGTAACGTGTTTTCCGCACGAAGGAAGAGTGGTCAAGCTCGTGGACCAGCTTTCATTTCCCGGATCACGCATAGCAAATAGTCATATACCGTCCCTAAATGGTCTTTTCACGCAAGAAATGTCTCAATCCCCAGTCCGTCCTCCCGATGAGCGTGAGTAATTTGGAGGGATATGACTGCACCCAGGGGGCATGCATCCTGGTCTGCTTCGGCAGGAAAACTTCGGGTATAGGGTAGGTTTCCGTGGGAGAATATGACTAGTCTGTACCCCATCCGTGATTGGAAGAGGGGTTATTCTGGAACAAGATTCTCTTGTCAAAGTTATGTGAGTTGGCAAGCGTCATCACTCACCCTTGTTTATCTCAGTAGACATCGCCAAAGAAGTGTTTTGTTTGCTGCGCGAATAGAACAATCTTTGGGTAACCTGTAAGAGGTAGGCCTCTCCCGATAAAACAAATGTTTTGTCTGCAAATTGAGGGGTAACTTTGAAACTCTGTTTTATACCTAGGGGCATGCAAACCTTTTGGAGTGCAAGCAGAGAGCGATTATTTATCTGTTTTTTGGATTAGTCGTTTCCTAACTTACATAAAGAAAGGATGTGGGGCAAAAATCTAAAAGTTGCCGTTTTATATGAGACATTCTTATCATATGACTGGATTAATCGAGCAGTTTTAGCGCATAGTTCAAGCTCGTTAAAAAATAAACATAAGTCCGAGCAAATGTTTCCACCCGCGTTTAAGCTCGTTAAAAAATGAACTATCCCCCGGTAAATAACCACCGTGAATGAAGCATTTTCAGCCATTAAAGCCTTGGTCGTGTTTGCACCATCACCTCCACTTTTCCATTGGCCGATCATTCACCTCCATTTGATTGTTTACCCATTTTGAGGAACAGCTGCGAAGAGTGATTTCACTAGCCATCCTTGTGACACTGCCGTGATTGGAAAATTCCAAACCTTACCTGGAATCAGCTGCTACCCATTTTATCACTCGTTCCTCAAAAGACGAGTCTTCTTTAAGCTCTTTTCATCTGACTCGTAAAATATGAAAAGATTGCCGAGTTTTGGCCTTCCAGCTCGTTAAAGCGACAGGAAGTGCTATCCCTCCTCTAGATTTTAATCTTTTTGGACCTGAGGGATTATTGGACAAAAAGATCGAGCGCTTGTTTTGTTCGGCTCGTTAAAACTATCGAAAATTCATCCCTTCTGTATTGTTTTATACTTTTTCGGACTTAAGGGATTAGATGACGAAAAAGGAACATTGGAGTTACCTTTACGTACCTTTTCAGACTCTCTAAAAATGAAAAGGACCGAGTTATCTTTGTCGTTAGACTCGTTAAAAAGATTAATAGCGACAAACTTGTCTTTAGGCGAGAACGAGTTTCACTATCGCTAGGCTCGTTAAAACATAGCGATGGGTTTGCTCGAAGGGAAAATTATAGAACAAGCATATGTTATCCTCCTCAAGCTTGACAAAAATAAAGAGGTACTGGTCAGCAATGACTGGGGAAAATTGGGAAGAAAACTCAAAGAAACTTTATTGGTAGCAAGTCGCTCTTGAACATGACACTTCCACTCTGTGCTTGAGTCGGGTTGGGTTGTTTCATTCACCGGTCACATCACCATGGTCACGCCATACCATCCACATTTGGGGTAAATGATACCAATCCATCACATAAGTGTCGCCGACATGTTCAAGAGAAGTCATCCAGAGAAGTCACCCGTGTCCCATCCACTACCATACATTATACTTCATTCTTTCATGGCCGCCACCCTGAACCATATATCATCAGATCGTTTTCACCTCCATCAAAATCATTTGCTCCGTTCCGTGTCATTGATGTGGGATTCATTAAGGCCCTCCTTTGATGGATCGCTTCTTGTCGACATTAGCTCATTATCTAAGAAGTTGATCTAGGAACACCCCATCCAGTACTTTGAAGCTTGCATGCCTCAATGGCAAGTTTCTCACTTCCGGCGACAGGTATACATCAATGACCTTCGACCGAAAGATTTTACGTGGTGTTCGACGCCAAGTCCTTTATTCACACCACGTGAATTGTACTGCAGTACCTTGAGGGTCATTATCATTATCGGTGATTCCTCTCGCCCTTGTTAACAGTTTACATCATTGACTGGTAATCAAGCGATGTCTTTTCGTGTTCGACTTCAAAACATTTCTCACATGGATCGACTTGTACTTCGAGTGAAGATCGAACGAGATTGAAGACCCCGGATCTAGTTTCATCCATCCGGGCTGCGATATATATTCAGGAAAAATAAAGACATTGAAATGTACAACATTGCAGCACAGATAATCATCCTACCAAAAGGATGATGACTCCATCAGAATCATCAGTCTACCATCAGACAATTGTCTGTCCTATGTACATGAAAATGAATTTATAAAGCTGAGCATGGGAATGCCCGCCTCAGCTAGATCTTGAAAACAGTATGAAGATAATGTATTGTATTGTATCTTATTACAGGTCTCCTCCCAGCATTGAAAGAACTTCGGATCCTCCTAATAAAGCATTTCACCCGATAAACGGCCTCATACTTTAGGGGGCAACTGTTATAGACATTTTTGTGCCTTACAGCTCCAAGCATGAAATGTCCATAAACCAAGGGCTCCTAAGTCCTTAAAAGTGTTGTTATTACTCCTAAAGGAACAAGGTCAACAAATTACAGCTTCTCCCAGAAGTTCTCCACCAGAAACTGCTCAGAACTAGTCAAATCAGGATCATTTCAGCTGCTCCACTAGCCAGCTACGTTGCAAAGCACCCAAATACACTAGCTAGGTGCGTTGCAACTCACCTAAATGCACTACCAAGGTGCGTTGAGCGGGAAATGACAAGTGGCAGAGTCATTCTAGGAGGTGGAGAGACAATGGAAACTTCCAGAATCTTCCCCAATGACACTTGCCTCACTAAATTCGACCAGTGATGAGTAAGAGGCTCTCCGTCTCCAAGTGGAAGCAAGAACTGACAGAGAGAAGCCACTAATCAATTCATGAGCTGACTCATCCTCTTTGCATACATCTATATATGGATCCCTCACCAAGAGATCCAGAGGCTGGAATTTTGTACATTGCAAAGAACTGCTATTGGTTTTGAGATAGATATCAGAGTATTGGGTGATTTATGCTTTGTTGGAGGTGAAGAGGGGATTCTATGCTGGGAGGTTGATGCTGGATCAGGAATCATCGGTTGTAACTCCTCCTGGATCTTCTTGTTTTATCTATAAAACTATTTGAGTTTCTCCTACATGCTTGTATATCATTGATGTTGTTTACATTTGTATGTTTAGCTTAAATCCGATCCTAAGCTATTTATGAATATAAATCCATGTCTTTGTGTAGTTTCCTTCTTCTGTGATCTTACAGGAACTTGGTGAAGCTGGGCAAGTAAGGGAGTAGGTAGCTGGAAGCTATCAAAGAGGAGAGAGATTGGATCAAAGTACTAGCGCAAGACACAGGTTGGTTCATCCTATTCCTCTTCGTTTATAGTTCATAAAGGAGAATACAAAAGTAGTTTTCCCTGTTTGTTTCTGAGGTCACTGTCACTCCTCGGTGGGATAGGGTCGTTCTGAATAGACACTTTTCCCGTTAACACCTTTCCTATGCAACAAATTCAAACCTCCAAAGTTTAGATGACCAAATCTCAAATTCCATAACCAATTTTCATCTTTGACCTCTGTTTGAAATTTTATTTGTATGACAATTGCATATTTTCTTCCATCCTCTTGTGAGTTCATTAATAGTTGTGCTTGTGCACCTTCTTCTTTCAAATATGATGTTATCTTTAGGGGAAACATTCTATTGTTTGTCATCTAAACCTTTGCAATCCGCTGTCTACTTGGAGGCCTATCCAAAATTATGCACTCATCATTTTTGAAAAATACAATGTAGACCTTTTGCATGAGCTGTCCAATGCTTATGAGGTTATGCTTCAAACTGGGGACAAAGTAAACATCTAAGAAATACTTCTTCTCCCCCTTCTTTGTTCTGATATTAACTCTTCATATTCCCACGACAAAGACTTTTCTATCAATCCCTAATATCACTTTAGATTTCACACTTTCATCTAGATTGGAAAACATTTTGATGTTCCCTAACATGTGGTTGCTACACCCTAAATCTAGATAGGATATATCACTTTTTTTTTCTTGTTCTACATTACAAGCTAAAAACATGCTGTCATGGTTCTAATTTTCTTTTGTTAAATTTACAATTGGTTTGTTACTAATGTCATATTTCTTCTTTCTACATTCATTTGCATAATGACCATACTTCTTACAGTAATGACATTGGACTTGAGGTTTATCATACCTATGACCTTCTGCTTGATTTTTCCTTGGGTCTTGGCTTGGATTTTGATTATTGCCCCTTCCACTTGAGCTTGAAGGGCTTCTTCTTCCACCTCTATGCAGGCTTCTTCCTATTCCTCTAGCATATGATCTTCCTCTTCCTAAAGCTTGACCAAAAGAAACTTGTGTCTTGAAGGCATGCTCCAATGAAGATCTTGTTGCTCTATTCATCCTATGTTCATGAGAAATTAGTGATGCATGAAGCTCATCCACTGAGAATTGTGAGAGATCCTTTGTCTCTTCTATGGCCACAACAATGGCATCAAACCTTGCTGGCAAATTTCTCAAAACTTTCTCAACTATTCTCCTTTCTTCAAGTGTCTCGCCATGAGACCTGATTTGAGTAGCCAGTCCAATTACATGTGTAAAAAAAGATTCTACATTCTCAAACTCTTTCATACGAAGTGTTTCAAAATCTCTTCTCAACATTTGTAGTACTGTTGTCTTGACTTTTTCCATGCCTCGCTAGGCTATCTGGAGGGTGTCCCATGCGTGCTTGGACTCCGTTGCTACCCTTGGGAAAACACTTTCATGAATTGCTTGAAAAATGTGGAAGAGGGCTTTTGCATCTTTCTTCTTGTTGTCCCTCAACAAATTCCTTTCTGCTTGAGACAAGGCATTGTATGCTGCTGCATTTTCTGGAAAACATTCTCCACCAAATCCCAAATGTCTCGAGATGAAAATATGGCCTTCATTGTAATAGCCCAATAATCATAATTTTTGCCATTAAACTGAGGTATCATCAAGCTTGTACTTGATGTTGCCATTTCTGGGTGAAAGAAAAAACTTTCTACCTGCTCATAAATACACTTCAAAAATTCTGCCCTCAAAACCATTTTTAATTGCTAGTAAAAACACTTGTTTTTACACTAACAATATTTAACCCGCTATAATACCATGTTAGAAAATTTTTACTAGGGTAGAGGAGAGTAGTCTCGCTGTGGCAAGGTAAGTATACCATGTTAGAAGAGAGGAGTTTGCAGCAAGGTAAGTCTTATGTTGGGGCAAGGATATCACAACTACACAAAGACTTAAAAAATACACATGAAATAACTAACTCATGACAAAACTGAGTAAAAGTAGAAGGGTTGTGTTAAATTTACTCATGAATGTTTAAGACCACGTTCTTTCAAAAATAAGAAAATACATTCACCTCATAAATGGACGTTGCGGCTCCAAGTGGAAAACACAAAAAACTTATTGTGATTTATGCATCAATGGGGTTGCAAAGTAAATAAATGTGTGTAAAACTGGTTTTCACGCACCCACCAATATTTCCTCCACGATTTCCTCCTCACTACCTCACAGACTTTTACCCTCTCTCGCTCTCTAATTTTCCCAACCTACAAAATGAATTTTACATCCATATTACCTCACAGACTTTTACCCTCTCTCGCTCTCTAATTTTCCCAACCTACAAAATGAATTTTACATCCATATTTATCTCAACATACAAATTTGATATTAATACATGAGAGAGAAAATAATTAATAGGCAATGTGGGCGATTTTACACGCAACATGGGCGATTTACCCTCTCTCGCTCTCTAATTTTCCCAACCTACAAAATGAATTTTACATCCATATTTATCTCAACATACAAATTTGATATTAATACATGAGAGAGAAAATAATTAATAGGCAACATGGGCGATTTTACATAGTAATTAGTTTTTTGAACTTGCAAGTGTTGTGGAGTGTGGGCAAGTGTTGTGAAGTTTGGGCAACAGTCACAGAGTGAATGCTTGTCCATATTTATTTACCAAACTTAATCAATGCTTTAAACTCTTTGTTGTGTTGTGGAATGGTCAGTGTTGTACTCTGACTTCAATACTTTTGCCTGCAAACAAAATCGCAATCATGCAATAGTTGACTGAGCAAGGAGGGTGTTTGTGAGTGTGTTTAAGGTGGTGGTTGGGATTAATATTTCCAACATAAAGCCTCTTATACCAATTGAAGATAATTAGAGAAAATAAAAACTTAATTCAAGAGATAGAAACATGGCATACATCAAGTTGCCTGCCTCTCGAGATACTTAGTCCATCTTGGACATGCAATCTTTTGGTTGAATGAATATCTCAACCACACTAATATAAGAGGGTAACTAGTTGGAGAGAATTTCTCAACCAACTAGACCTCAACAAACTCCAAAGTATTAGAAACAAACTCACTCTAGAATTGATGAGCACATCAAATACAAGTAGGAATTATATTTTCCAGTTTCATAATTTAATTATTTTGGACTTATTGATTGTGAGTATGAGGTTAACAAAATTCTCTCAACAAATTCCAACAACCAACCCACATAATCTATCAATTTACTAATGTAAGCGTTATTTCCAAGTCATGAGACCTTGGTTTAATTTTTCTTACATTTACTAATGTAAATATTATTTCCAAGTCATAAGACCTTGGTTCAATTCTTCTTACATCCTTATTTCATCAGTTGAATCATGAAGTATAAGTTTGATTCTTCTTAAGTCCATCAGAATTAGACTCCGTCAATTGATAGACATATGTCAGTTGAATCAGCACGACGTGAGATCCCTTCAGATGGACTTAGGGTATTACTGCAGAAGGAAAAAAAGAAAAAAAAAAAAAACAAACCAACTCTTGCACCAAGATAGCGAGATGTATTGAAGTTTCGTTAACTTACATAAGGACTCTCGTAGCTCTTTCAAACTCTTGCTGGTATTGAAGTTTCGTTAAGTTACACAAGGACTCTCGTAGCTCTTTCAAACTCCTGCTGATCTGCTCGGTAGGTGGACACAATGGCGGTACACTATCATTTACCTTACACTATCACTAAGGTACAATGCCAACGACATATCTTGCAAGTTCGTCAGTTACCGAATGACTTTGGCAGCCGCACCAAACTTTCGCACCAAGATAGCTCACTGCGACTTTCGCACCAGGATAGCTCCATGTGCTGTAAGCAGGCCTCCGATTTGACGTTAATTTGATTTCTAGATATTTAAATTTCCCGTCATAAATTCTAAAGAGTGATTTAGAGATAGACTAAGTTTGAAAATCTATTTAGTTAAAACACTTAATTTTTTTTTACCTCGTCCTTTTGGGGATTGGCTGCAAACAAGATTCTTACAGACACAAAAGAGGAATACTAAGTATGATTGGAAAGATTGAAATAGTGACATTGTTGATATAAATTTTATAAAATAGTTACATTTATATCCCTCTATTGTTATAAAAAAATTGCATATAACAATATATAAAAGTCAGACGCTTCTCACTTTACATGAAATGTAAAATAACAAATTTTACTGGCATGAAAAAAAAATTACAATCATCAAATTTCCACTTAAGAGGCCAGATAAATTTGAAATTCCAGGCCTAGTTTCAGGTTAGTCAAGTTACCAAAGAGCTCTCGCAACACAACCAAACTCCGGCACTCTGACAGCTCCATGTGCTGCATGTTCGTGCATGTTCGTCAAGTTACCAAAGGACTCTGGCAGTCTCTCCAAACTCTAACAACGGGACAGCTTCATGCATTGCAGGTTAGTCAAGTTACTGGCACCCAGATAGCTTTATGTGTTGCAGGTTAGTCAATTTGGGGAAGGAATTTTGAAACCCCTGCAAACTCAGGTTAGTCAAGTTACTGGCACCCGGACAGCTTTATGTGTTGTAGGTTAGTCAATTTGGGGAAGGAATTTTGAAACCCCTACAAACTCGGGGAATCAGCAATCAACATAAAGATGGCAAACTCCAACCCCTAATCTCTAACCACCTGACAACTCCATGTATTGGAGATAAACTCCAACCCCTAAGCTCCAACAACCAGACAACTCCATGTATTGGAGATTCCTGAAGTTACCGAAAGACTAACGGACTCAAAGCTCTGCACCCTAGACAACTCCATGTGTTGGAGATTCTTCTAATTACCAAGAGAATCTGGTAGGGCCTTCAATTTTGAGCACCCTACTAACACCAAAACCTTCAGCGATCTCATGTTGCAAAATTCTTCGTGAAAATTTTCGAAAAGAACATTGCAGAAGAAAATCCATTCGAGGTGCTCCAGCTGCTCTATGGACTTCAAAATCTTTGATAGGCGTCGAAAAATGTGTAGCTCCCAGTCCAAAAATGTGTAACTCTCGCAGCTGTCTGTAAAGGTGCTTGCAAAATCATATATTCAAACTATTAAGATATATAAGTGCATGGTTATCTTCAAAAATTCACAATTCTTTTCGAGTCTCGCGGTGCAATAATCACCTCCTAAAGAACAAACAGATTCCAATTTACATCTATGTGTTGGAATGATAATTTTAAACTGCCGGGAGCTGACAGTTGAGCAGCGACCCAGCTTATTCAGAAAAACAGCGATTGGACTTTTCCTGCGATGCGATCCCATCGCATATCGCACTTTCCCTCGTCACCCTTCGCTGCATGCTTGTATTATCTGCGATGCGATATTTGCGATGCGATCGCAGATCGCATGATTTAAAGGTTATAGAGGCGGTGGCACATCCTCTCTCTTCTTGCGATGCGATGGTGTGATAAGCCATGCATTAAATTCCAGTGAGATATTTTCAGCTGAGTAATAAATGATATTTACTAGGGTTGGTAAATATAGGTGAAATCTTAAATTTTATTATTTTTTATTTCACAGAAGTAGGGGAAAAGCAACACGTATTGTAAAGATATTTTGTGTTGTTCATTATATATATAAAAAAAAAATGCAAGAGTAGAGAGACGTGTGGAGAGTATTAGCAAGAAGAACTCTTTTTTCTCTGCAACGCACAGCAGTGCTGAAGATATGTTTTTCTGAGATAGTGGAATCAGATTCTGGAACTGAAGTTCCTGTTGTAAATCCCTCTGAGTCGAGGAAGACAAATTCTGTAACAGTTTTTTTTATTATAATTTTATATGATTAAGATCCTGTAGAAAACCAGAGCGTTGTTCTCTGTGCAAATTTCTTATGTGTTTGAAATCAACAGAAATTTCCATCATGGTATCAGAGCTAGTCTAGGCACTCAGTGAATAAAAAAAAAAAACAGAGGTGGTTTTTTCACTGTAGGAGCTGTAAGAAGCTTACTGAGCAGATTTTCTCCAGCAGAGAAAGTTTTTGCTTGTTTTTTATTTATACAGTTCAATATCTCTTCTTTAATTAAAACAGAGTTAAGATGGCAGATGCTGGAACAGGTTTAACAAATCCCCAACTGCCACAGTTTAATGGGAAAAATTATAGTTATTGGTCCATAACAATGAAAGCATTGTTTGCTTCTCAAGGACTATGGGAGCTGGTTGAAACTGGCTATGCTGAACCTGCAGATGCAACAGCACTGGCTGCTTTGACAGTAGCAGAAAGAGACCAGTTGAAGGGCGACAAAAAGAAGGATGCTAAAGCCCTCTTTTTCCTCTTCCAATCAGTACACGAAAGTGTTTTTCCAAGGATTCCAGCAGCAACAAAATCCAAAGAGGCATGGGATATTCTCAAAACTGCCTATCAAGGCATGGAGAAGGTGAAGACTGCAAAGTTGCAGATGTTGAGGAAAGACTTTGAAAATCTCAGCATGAAGGAATCTGAAACAATAGATTCATTCTTCACTCAGGTTATTGGCTTGATAACCCAGATAAGATCTCATGGTGAGATTCTTGAAGAAAGAAGGATTGTAGAGAAAATCTTGAGATGTTTACCCTCAAGGTTTGAATCTATTGTGGTAGCAATAGAAGAAACAAAAGATCTCTCACAGTTCACGGTAGATGAGCTGAGTGCTTCACTTTTGTCTCATGAACATAGACTGAGTAGAGGAACAGATTCCTCATTTGAGCAAGCATTCAAGACTCAGATGTCTTTTGGCCAAAGAAGAGGTCGAGGCAGAGCAAATAACAGAGGTCGTGGAAGAAGCCAAAATAGAGGCAAAAATTATCCTGCAAGCACAAGCGGAAGGAGCTGCAATCAGAACCAAGATGAAGGTTCAAGAAAACAGCAAGCTCATGGACAAAGGTATGACAAATCCCAAGTCCAATGTCATTATTGTAAGAAATATGGGCACTATGCAAATGAATGTAGGAAAAAGCAAAGTGACATGAATAATAGGCAGAATGCTAATTTTGCAAATGAAGAAGATAAGAACCCAAAGAACGTGCTGTTAACATGTAACATAGCACAAGACAAACAAGAAGATTTTTGGTTCTTAGACTCAGGTTGTAGTAATCACATGACTGGTAATATTGAAATGTTTGCCAATCTGGATGAAAATGTGAAATCTGAGGTAACAACAGGGACTGATGATACGATATCTGTCAAGGGTAAGGGCAGAGTCAGTATCCGAGCAAAAAATGGAGAACAGATGATTGTGCCAGATGTATACTATGTACCTGGTCTGAAATGTAATCTTTTGAGCATTGGACAGCTCATAAACAAAGGTTACAACGTGTTCTTCAAAGATGATTTGTGTACTATCAGAGACATACCTCCAAGTAAGAAGATCATTGCATAGGTGCAAATGACCAACAATAGAATGTTTCCTCTCAAACTCAGGGCAGATTTGAAGGAAGGAAGAACTGTTGCGGCTGTAACACAAGAAGTCTTTCAAGAACAAGTGAAAGATGTGAATTGGTTGTGGCATTTGAGATTTGGACATCTCAATTTCGGAGGCCTGAATCTGTTGCACAGAAAGGGAATGGTAAAGGGATTACCATTGATCGAAAAACCAGACAGCCTTTGTGAAGGCTGCATCTTGGGCAAGCAACACAAAGAAAGCTTTCCAGCAGGAAAGAGTATAAGGGCAAAAGCACCATTGGAAATTGTTCATTCTGATGTGTGTGGACCGATGCAAACACCATCATTTGCCGGAAATAAATATGTTTTAACTTTCATTGATGATTACACCAGAAAGACATGGGTGTATATGCTAAAACAGAAGAGTGAAGTGTTTGAGAAATTCCGCCACTTCAAAACTCTTGTTGAGAAGCAGTGTGGGCATTATATCAAAATGCTCAGAACAGATAGAGGAGGAGAGTACATTTCCCAAGACTTTCTGCGTTTTTGCAGAGAGAATGGCATACAAAAGCAATTCACCGCAAGGTATACACCTCAGCAAAACGGAGTTGCTGAAAGGAAGAATAGGACCATTCTTGACATGGTCAGAAGTATGTTGAAGGCAAAACACTTGCCGCATGAGTATTGGGCAGAAGCTGTTACTTGCGCAGTTTACATCTTGAATAGATGCCCAACTAAAGCTGTCATGAACAGAATACCAGAAGAAGCATGGAGTGGTCAAAAGCAAACTGTCACTCACATGAGAGTATTCGGTTGTGTGGCATATGCACATGTACCGGATCAGCTAAGAAAGAAGCTTGATAGTAAGGGGGAGAAGTGTGTCTTTATTGGCTATTGTGATGAGTCAAAAGCATACAAACTCTATAATCCATCCACCAAGAAATTGATAGTAAGCAGAGATGTGCAGTTCATTAAAGATGAAGCTTGGGATGGAAGCTTAGAGAAGACAGTGAATGTGAAGACAATTGTGTCTCACGAAGAAGAAGAGGAAGGGACAGAAGCAAATAATCCTTCCTTGGTGGCTCCTCCTCCACCACAGCAAGTACAACAAACCACACCACAATCTGGAATTCGAACAACCTTAAGAAGTCAAGGAAGTGCTTCTCCAAGCACACCACAGGGATCAAAAATACCCTCAAGTTCGGATGAAACTCCAAGCACACCAAGAAGACCAAGATTCAGAAATCTGAATGAGATTTATGAACAAGGAGAGGTAAGTAACAATACCGGTCTGAATTCATTATTCGCTTTATATTGTCATGTTGATGACCCAGTCCATTTTGAAGATGTTGTAAATGAAGATAAATGGATTGAAGCAATGAATGAAGAAATTGGTGCAATTGAGAAGAGTAAAACATGGGAGCTAGTGGACCTCCCTGAAGGCAAAGATGCCATTGGAGTTAAGTGGGTCTATAAGACCAAAAGCAATGCTGAAGGCAAGATTGACAGGCACAAAGCAAGACTTGTTGTGAAAGGCTACAAGCAGCAACAAGGCAAAGACTATGATGAAACCTTTGCACCAGTAGCAAGGATGGAAACAGTCAGAACAGTGTTGTCTATTGCAGCACAACACAAATGGAAGATTTATCAGATGGATGTTAAATCTGCATTCCTGAATGGAGTATTGAAAGAAGAGGTTTATGTTGAACAACCTCCAGGCTATGAAGTTGAAGGCCATGAGCATAAAGTCTGCAAATTGAAGAAGGCTCTTTATGGGCTGAAGCAAGCTCCAAGAGCATGGTACAGCAGAATAGATGCTTATCTGATTGAAAATGGGTTTGACAAGTGTGATGGTGAACCCACACTCTACATAAAGCAGAATGACGGTAAGATTCTTATCGTTGTTCTATATGTAGATGATTTGATTTTTACAAGCAATGATGCTTCTCTCATTGCTGATTTTAAAGCAGTCATGAAAAGTGAATTTGAAATGACTGACTTGGGCTTCTTAAGATATTTTCTTGGAATTGAAGTAGACCAAAGTGAAAATGGCGTTTTCATTTCTCAAGATAAATATGTAGAAGCAGTGTTAAAGAGATTTAACATGCAGAACAACAAAGCAGCTGTGACTCCAACTGTAGTGGGGTTGAAATTGACCAAAGAAGACAGCAGCAAATATTTTGATCCAAAACTGTACAAGAGCATAGTTGGCAGCCTTATGTACTTGACTGCAACTAGGCCGGACATTATGCACGCTGTGAGTTTAATTTCTAGATTTATGGAAAGACCGAAAGAGACTCATTGGCAGGCAGCCAAGAGGATTCTAAGGTATGTGAATGGAACGAAGGGGTTTGGTATTTTATACTCCTCTTCTGAAAGTTTCATGTTGACAGGTTACACTGACAGTGATTGGGCTGGAAGTGTTGATGATAGGAAAAGCACATCAGGATATGTGTTTCATATGGGATCGGGAGCCATCTCATGGGCTTCCAAGAAGCAACCAGTTGTAGCTTTGTCAACAGCAGAGGCAGAGTATGTGGCAGCAACAACAGCAGCATGCCAAGCAGTATGGCTGAGAAGAGTTCTCAGAGACTTGTGTCATGAACAAGAAAATAACACAACCATTTACTGTGACAATAGCTCAGCAATAGCCTTGTCTAAAAATTATGTTTTTCATAAAAGGACAAAGCACATAGACACCAAATTTCACTTCATACATGAATTGGTTAACAATGGTGAGATTGTTTTGCAGCACTGCAGAACAGAGGATCAGCTAGCTGACATCTTGACAAAACCATTGGCGAAGAAAAGCTTTGATCATTTTAGGAAATGCCTGGGTATGCAGAAAAAACCCAGCAGTTAAAATTAAGGGGGAGTGTTGGAATGATAATTTTAAACTGCCGGGAGCTGACAGTTGAGCAGCGACCCAGCTTATTCAGAAAAACAGCGATTGGACTTTTCCTGCGATGCGATCCCATTGCATATCGCACTTTCCCTCGTCACCCTTCGCTGCATGCTTGTATTATCTGCGATGCGATATTTGCGATGCGATCGCAGATCGCATGATTTAAAGGTTATAGAGGTGGTGGCACATCCTCTCTCTTCTTGCGATGCGATGGTGTGATAAGCCATGCATTAAATTCCAGTGAGATATTTTCAGCTGAGTAATAAATGATATTTACTAGGGTTGGTAAATATAGGTGAAATCTTAAATTTTATTATTTTTTATTTCACAGAAGTAGGGGAAAAGCAACACGTATTGTAAAGATATTTTGTGTTGTTCATTATATATATAAAAAAAAAAATGCAAGAGTAGAGAGATGTGTGGAGAGTATTAGCAAGAAGAACTCTTTTTTCTCTGCAATGCACAGCAGTGCTGAAGATATGTTTTTCTGAGATAGTGGAATCAGATTCTGGAACTGAAGTTCCTGTTGTAAATCCCTCTGAGTCGAGGAAGACAAATTCTGTAACAGCTTTTTTTATTATAATTTTATATGATTAAGATCCTGTAGAAAACCAGAGCGTTGTTCTCTGTGCAAATTTCTTATGTGTTTGAAATCAACAGAAATTTCCATCACTATGTAGGTAGATAAGAGTAGGGGCAGTCACGCAAATAAATCTATGTGAGTTTTGGTGAGTGCACTCTCCTCAAAATGCGCTCCAGGAGATGTCCTTCAGTCTCAAGAAGTTGTAAGTTCATGGCAGTAATGCCAGGAGAACAATAATGTGCATTTTTAGAGTAACTTCTGTCTCTTCTGAGTAATGTGCCAGGAGAACAATAATTGCAGTAGTCTCCCAGAAAGACTTGTCACCCATTTTCTGAGTAAGGTCTCTCTCTTCGTTTGGTACCTTGACAACGTTTCATCATGGCTATGCGTGTCCTTGCTCAGGAACGTAGGGATGCAATTTGACCCTAAAATTTTTTCATGGGTGATTTTCCCATTAAATACAGTTTAAAAGTTTATGAATCTGTCAGATGCTTAAAATTATAAATATCAGTAGGAAAAGTGTGAAAGCAGGTATATTTGACCGAGTGAGTTTATTTTGAAATTCCCTAGTCCTAACTCTCAGCATTTCACCACTTATTTTCGGTCCATTCTCCCACAAAAAAAATAGAGAAGTTTGAATCGAATACATATTTTTGTGGATATTTTAAATATATTATAAATGATTGAACACTTGCATATGATTGTTCCTCGTTGGATGACAAAGACGACGTGGCAATTTATATAGCGCAATCTTTTGTCCCATGTCCGGGAGGTGATCATGCATATATAATTATCACTGTCCACTTCAATTGAGCATTTTCTCCCTTGATTTTGAAAACTGTATTAACATTTCCACCCTAATTCGTCCCATATTCCTATGGGGATATGCTTCTTTTCTCTTATGAAAAAGTAAGTGATATCTAAAATTATGTTCTTTTCCTTTTCACCGAGTGCATCATAACTAATTTTTAGTGGCTTCTCTATATCATCTGGAACCTCATGTTCTTGGGGAAAGTGTATCCTCCAAAAAAGTGTCAAGATAATGGCAATCCCTTGAATGCCATTAGAAACATATCGACCAGATCTTCAAATCCTTGAAGGGGATAGGCATAAAAGAAAAAGAGCTCTCGCGATATTGTGGAGAGAGGCCTGTTAACTTATAAAATGGATGTATATTGAACCTTCGACTCCTGAATTTCTGTGCACGTCTTTGTCCCAAGATGTAACCAAAATTAAGCGGTCAGAATGTATGCCACCTTTAACGGGTAAAAACGCATCTAGTTGATCCCCATCATCTATGTTATCTAAAATTAGGAGGACGTGAGAATATTGAAGATACCATTTCAACATCCCTCTAACTTCATGAATGTGGTCTATATTCAAATCCAATTGCTTTAATCCTTTCCTAACTTTACTTTGGAATGAATGTACTTTTGGATAATTTCTACTTGTCTCAGTTGTGACTGTCTATGTAAAGAGGAGTTAATCCTTTTATAATTTTACTCTGGAATGAATGTACTCTTGGAATATTAATTCTTACTTGTCTCAGTTGTGACTATCTATGTAAAGAGTCTGTTTCTATTCTATAGAAGTGGTTTCCCTAGTTTGGTGTGTGGTTGAGATATTCTCTCAACCAACAGATTATATATCCAAGATAGTTTTCCTATCTTGAAACAATGCACTTGTATATGAGTCTGTTTCTATTCTATAGAAGTGGTTTCCCTAGTTTGGTGTGTGGTTGAGATATTCTCTCAACCAACAGATTATATATCCAAGATAGTTTTCCTATCTTGAAACAATGCACTTGTATATATGTAATATGATATTTGATTAATGAATGTGAGGATAGTTTGCACTATCAAATTTTAATATGGTATCAGAGCCCTTGAGGGCCTGACCCCTGGTGGGCTTGGCCTGTCCTCGGCTGAAAAAGATTAGCCCGTCCTAGGCTGAGGGAAATAAAATTAGTATTATGTAATGTATTTGTGGTAATACCTGTCCATCTATTGTGGAGCTCGGCGTTGCCTTCAACAATGATCAAAGAAAGTTGTGCATGTCTGTATTTTAAGACCTATTGACTGTTTTTGCAGTTTCCGTATTTTAGCAGCCAAGTAAACAGAAAATCAGAAGAGACTTCCTCTCATGTTCTTGATCGAGGCAGTGCATGTTGGAAATTTCAGGTGATTTCAAACTCAAAAGACCAGAGAACGACGCTCCGATACCACTGTTGGGAATTTTTCTGATAAAATTCCAAAAACAAAATCACAGAACAGAGAACAATGCTCTGTTTTACACAAACATGATCTTAGCATAGGCAAGCTTTAAAACAAATTACTGAGAACAGAGTATTGAACACACATATAAAGGATTTGTATTCAAAATAAACTGATACAAAATTCATCCTCTTACACTCAGAGGGATTCACCAAGAGACTGCTTCAATTGCAGTTCCAAAAGTAGAACATTCAAACTGTTACAAATATGCACAAACAGAAAACATTTCTGCACTACTGTGCATTCCTCTCACATTGCTATACTATGCTGTTGCGTTCTATTTTTTTTTACTTGTTCGCACTGCTGTGCATTACAATACAATTTACACTGCTGTGTATTACAATTCTATTACATGTCAACAATAAAAACTTACATATATATATGACAACCAAAAGGAAATTACTTCATGTTTTCACTGGCCATGCTTCCGTAAAAGAAATAATAAAAATTAAATGCTTTTACCAACTATTACTTGAGCCCATACTCCCGCTGAAATAAAATTAAAAACTTCACCAAAACTTACCAACCCACAGTAAATTCCATTTACTGCTTTACTGACATTTACTGGTGGTCAATAAATGTAACTTTTACTTCACGTCAAATTTATTTGCTGCTGGCCTGTACTTCAACCATTGACTTTATTTAAATCACATCGCAGAATCCCATTTGGTCGGAACACAAAATTGGAGCACACACATATGGTGCGATCTGCGATATGCGATCGGATCGCATCGCACCATCGCAATCGCAGAAAACACAGGTTGTAACCAAAGGCAATCAAGCTGAGGATGCGATTTGCGATCTGCGATCTCATCGCATCGCAAAGGTAAGAAAATAGTTTATTGCAGTTGAAATTATATTTCAACACTCCCCTTTAATTTCAACTGTTGGGTTATCAATCATACCCAGATGCTTCCTTAAAAATTCAAAGCTTTTCTGGTCCAATGGCTTTGTCAGAATGTCTGCAACCTGTTCCTGAGTGCTGCAATGTTGTAAACTGATTTCTCCATTGTTCACCAATTCTCTGATGTAGTGAAACCTTGTATCAATGTGTTTCGTTCGTTTGTGAAACACAGAATTTTTGGACAACGCAATAGCTAAGCTATTGTAAAAAAAAATCATTGTTGTAGTTGCCTGCTCTTGGCATAGACTTCTTAATAGTCTCCTCATCCAAACCGCTTGACATGCTGCTGCTGTAGCTGCCACGTACTCTGCTTCTGCTGTAGACAACACCACGATTGGTTGTTTCTTGGAAGCCCATGAAATTGCTCCTGAACCCATGTGAAAGACATAACCGGATGTGCTTTTCCGATCATCCATACTTCCAGCCCAATCGCTATCGGTGTAGCCAACTAAATCTGAACTTTCTGAAAAAATATATAAAATACCAAATCTTTTTGTACCTTTGACATACCTCAGAATTCTTTTTGCTGCCTGCCAATGTGCTTCTTTTGGCTTCTCCATGAATCTGGAAATTAAACTAACAGCATGCATTATATCCGGCCTAGTTGCAGTTAAATACATAAGGCTGCCAACTATGCTCTTGTACAAGCTAGGATCAAAATCGTTGCTGCTGTCCTCTTTGCTGAGTTTTAATCCCATTACCGTGGGAGTGATTGCTGCCTTGCACTCTTGCATGTGGAACCTTTCCAACACTTCATTTACATATCTTGCCTGAGAGATAAAAATCCCATTTTCATTTTGATCTACTTCTATTCCTAAGAAGTATCTCAGCAAACCCATGTCAGTCATCTCAAATTCCTCTTTCATGACTGATTTGAAGTTTTCAATGAGGTAGTCATTATTGCCTATAAAAATTACATCATCAACATACAAGACAACAATTAAAATCTTACCATCCTTTTCTTTGATGTAGACAGTGGGTTCTCCCTCACATTTGTCAAATTCATTTTCCAGTAGATAGGAATCTATCCTACTGTACCACGCTCTTGGCGCTTGCTTCAGCCCATAAAGAGCTTTCTTCAATCTGCACACTTTGTGCTCTTGGCCTTTCTTCTCATAGCCTAGTGGCTGTTCAATGTAAACCTCCTCCTTTAACACTCCATTTAGGAATGCCGACTTCACATCCATTTGGTAAACTTTCCATTTGTTTTGTGCTGCTATGGACAACACTGCTCTCACGGTTTCCATTCTTGCAACCAGTGCGAAAGTTTCCTCATAATCTCTCCCATATTGCTGCTTGTATCCCTTGACAACCAACCTTGCCTTGTGTCTTTCAATTTTGCCTTCAGCATTGCACTTGGTCTTATAGACCCATTTGACTCCAATGACTTCTTTACCTTTTGGTAGCTCAACCAAATCCCATGTCTTGTTTCTTTCTATGGCATTCATCTCCTCATCCATAGCTTTTATCCATTTCTTATCTTTAATAGCATCTTTGAAATGAATAGGATCATCAACATGACAATACAAGGAAAATAAGGAATTCATTCCTTCATTATAAATGTCACTTAAGTTTCTGAATTTCTTACCTCTTTCACTTGGTGTGCAAGTGCTTGAAGATGCACTTGAATTTCCTCCTTGTGGTGTGCTTGGAGAAGCACTCTCATTTCTCCTCAAGGGTGTTCCTTGCTGTCCTTGTGTTGGCGTTGCTGTTTGGGGTTGTATTTCTACCATTTCCTCATCATCTTCATCATGAGACAAACAGTTTTTAACATTAACTATTTTCTCTATGCTTCCATCCCAAGCTTCCTCCTCAATAAACTGAACATCTCTGCTCACAAAGAATTTCTTGGTGGATGGGATATACAGCCTGTAAGCTTTGGATTCTTCACTGTATCCAATGAAGATACATTTCTCCCCTTTGCTGTCCAACTTCCTCCTTAGCTGATCGAGAATGTGTGCATAGGCCACACATCCAAAAATTTTCATGTGGGTGACTCCTTGCTTTCTCCCACTCCATGCCTCTTCTGGCACTTTGTTCATCACAGCTTTTGTAGGACACTTATTCAAGATATGTACTGCACAATTTACGGCTTCAGCCCAATAATCATTTAGCAAATGCTTTGCCTTCAACATGCTCCTCGCCATATCCATAATGGTCCTGTTCTTCCTTTCAGCAACTCCATTTTGCTGCGGAGTGTACCTTGTTGTAAATTGCTTGTGTATTCCATTTTCTCTACAAAACCGTAGGAATTCCTTGGAGATATACTCACCTCCTCTGTCTATTCTCAAGAATTTAATACGCAACCCACTTTGGTTTTCCACAAGTGCTTTGAAATTTTAGAATTTTTCAAACACTTCCGATTTTTTCTTCAAGAAATAAACCCAAGCCTTTCTTGTAAAATCATCAATGAATGTTAGAAAATATTGGCTGCCTGCTAAAGATGGGGTTTGCATTGGTCCACATAAATCTGAGTGGACAATTTCTAAGGGTGCCTTTGCCCTTATGCTTTTCCCTGATGGAAAACTTTCTCTGTGTTGTTTTCCCAATATGCAGCCTTCACAAAGGCTGTCCGGTTTCTCTATCAATGGTAATCCTCTTACCATTCCTTTTTTGCTCAACAAATTAAGGCCTCCAAAGTTGAGATGTCCAAATCTCAAGTGCCAAAACCAATTTTCATCCTTTGGTTGGCTTTGGAAAGCCTCTTGGGAAACTGCTGCCATTACTTCTTTGTTTTTCAATTCTGCTCTTATTCTGAGAGGGAACATTCTGTTCCTCGTCATCCTCACTTCAGCAATACATCTTTTGCTGGGTGCAATATCCATGATGGTGCATACATCATTCTCAAAGAAAACATTGTAACCCTTTTGAACAAGTTGTCCAATACTTAAGAGGTTACATCTCATTCCAGGAACATAATAGACATCTATTATGGTTTTCCTTTCTCCTTGCTTTGTAAATATTTTAACTTCTCCTTTACCCATAACAGAAATTTTTCTATCAGTCCCAAGTGTGACTTGTGACTTCACACTTTGATCTAAAGCAGAAAACAAAGCTATGTTTCCTGTCATATGGTTGGTGCAACCGGAGTCTAGAAACCATATATCTTCACTATTTGTTTTAGCCATGTTACAAGCTAACAATACATTATCTTGGCTGACATTTTCTCTAGTAATATTTGCATTAGATCTATTATTCACATCATGCTGCTTCTTCCTACATTCACTGGCATAATGCCCATATTTTTTACAATAGTAACATTGGACATTGGGTTTTTCATACCTTTGTCCTTGAGCATGATGTTGTCCTCCTTGTTGGCTGCTGCCTTGACCTTGGTTCTGATTTGGATTACTGCCTCTTCCTTGAGCATTTGCTGGACTGTTCCTTCCACCTATGTTCTGGCTTCTGCTTCTTCCTCTCTTATTTCCTCTGCCTTGACCTCTTCCTCTTCCAAAGGACATCTGGGTCTTGAAGGCTTGCTCTAGAGATGAGTTTTCATTTCTAATCAACCTCTGCTCATGTGTGATCAGTGATGCATGAAGCTCATCAACTGAAAAGTTTGAGAGATCCTTTGTCTCTTCTATGGTGGTGACAATCACATGGAACCTTGAGGGTAGGCACCTCAATAGTTTCTCCACAATCCTCCTTTCTTCAAGTATCTCTCCATGAGATCTTATTTGTGTGACCAGGCCAATTACTTGAGTGAAGAATGAGTCAATATTGTCTGACTCCTTCATGCACAGGTTCTCAAAATCTTTCCTCAACAACTGTAGTTTTGCTGTCTTCACTTTCTCCATGCCTTGATAGGCTGTCTTGAGAGTTTTCCATGCATCTTTGGATGTCTTGGCTGCTGCTAACCTTGGAAACACGCTTCCATGCACTGCCTGATACAAGAAGAAGAGGGCTTTTGAGTCCTTCTTCTTGTGGCTCTTTAACAGATCCTTCTCTCCCTGAGTTAATCCATTAAACTCATTTTCATCTGTTGGTTGTTCAAAACCATCCTCAACTATTTCCCATAAGTCTTGGGAAGCAAACAAGGCTTTCATTGTTATTGCCCAATAATCATAGTTTTTGCCATCAAATAGTGGGAGCTGCATACCCATGCTATTGCTGGTGCTGGTGCCAGCCATTCTTGCACTACTTGACTATGCTTCAAATACTTCACTGTGTATTTAAAATAACAGACTATCTTCAACAGCAACACAAAAAAAAACTTGAGAAATACCTTGGATTCTTTTGCCTGAGTCTTCACACTGCTGGAGAAGTTGCTGCAGTAAGAATCCTTCCTTCAGCTTCTTTGAACCCTTCAAAGAGCCTGAACTAGCTCTGATACCAGTTGTTGGAAATTTCAGGTGATTTCAAACTCAAAAGACCAGAGAACAACGCTCCGATACCACTGTTGGGAATTTTTCTGATAAAATTCCAAAAACAAAATCACAGAACAGAGAACAATGCTCTGTTTTACACACACAGGATCTTAGCACAGGGAAGCTTTAAAACAAATTACTGAGAACAGAGTATTGAACACACATATAAAGGATTTGTATTCAAAATAAACTGATACAAAATTCATCCTCTTACACTCAGAGGGATTCACCAAGAGACTGCTTCAATTGCAGTTCCAAAAGCAAAACATTCAAACTGTTACAAATCTGCACAAACAGAAAACATTTCTGCACTACTGTGCATTCCTCTCACATTGCTATACTACGCTGCTGCGTTCTATTTTTTTTTACTTCTTCACATTGATGTGCATTACAATACATTTACACTGCTGTGTATTACAATTCTATTACATGTCAACAATAAAAACTTACATATATATATGACAACCAAAAGGAAATTACTTCATGTTTTCACTGGCCATGCTTCCGTAAAAGAAATAATAAAAATTAAATGCTTTTACCAACTATTACTTGAGCCCATACTCCCGCTGAAATAAAATTAAAAACTTCACCAAAACTTACCAACCCACAGTAAATTCCATTTACTGCTTTACTGACATTTACTGGCGGTCAATAAATGTAACTTTTACTTCACGTCAAATTTATTTGCTGCTGGCCTGTACTTCAACCATTGACTTTATTTAAATCGCATCGCAGAATCCCATTTGGTCGGAACACAAAATTGGAGCACACACATATGGTGCGATCTGCGATATGCGATTGGATCGCATCGCACCATCGCAATCGCAGAAAACACAGGTTGTAACCAAAGGCAATCAGGCTGAGGATGCGATTTGCGTTCTGCGATCTCATCGCATCGCAAAGGTAAGAAAATAGTTTATTGCAGTTGAAATTATATTTCAACAGTGCAGAGACTGTGTGCATCTGTGGTGTGGTGGATAGTCATGGCAGCATGTGGTGGATCGTCGGTGTGTGAGCATTGTCAGATCACTGTTGTGGAGTCGCTGCAATTCCTCTAAAATTCCTTTGTTTATAACATGGTGTGTTGATCGATTGAGATAACAGTTTGGTGTGAGAGTCGTGTTGTAGCTCGATTGTGATCAACGGTGGATATGTGCCATCGTGGAGATCGTGGTATCTGGAGATCACTGCTGTGAAAAAACGATACACCAAAGTGGCACGCCCTGTGGGAGATTCATTGAGATTCACCCAGAGGTATTTATATTGTGATTCAGTTTAAATGTATGCATGGAGAGGCAGTGATTTGCAACATAGCAGTGCAGCCCTATATGACCAAATGGGAACTATGGGGGGCCAACACACGGGTGATGCCATCGATGCCACCATGTCTCGCTCGTTGTAGTCGATGGGCTTGAGGCACTTGGCTTCCCCAGGCCTAGATCACCGCTTTCTTTCCAATTCACCTGTGCCAGGATATGGCTCTTCATCGATGGAGGAGAAGCAGAAGTTGTTTAAGATGTTAAGAAGCATGAACCTCGGTGGCAAGTTTGGACTGGAGCCTTTTACTCCCCCTGGGGCTGCCATCGACGTGTTCATGACCCCCGAAATCAGAGGCGAGTTTGGTGCTGGGATTTTGGATTTACATGCCATGGATGACAATGAGCTGCTTACTGAGCATGCAGTGGCAGAAGCTCTTGAAACATCGCCATTCATGACTGTAAATGAAAGGGGATATGGAAATGAGTTTGATCATGGTGCTGGGTCTGGCAAGCTGGAGATGGGACCAGATATTAGCTTGTTCAGGTCATCTATAATTGATAAAGAAACCACTGGACAGGAAGGAAACTTGGAAAAATTTAAAGTTGGAGCTCAACTGAGTGGAGAACTGGTTGTCATGTTATTGTTTTTTTTCTTGTTTGTAAATAGTGGTCAAAAGTCATGTTGGCCAGAGATAGAGAAATATGATGTTTGGTTAATATGAAAGTTATTTTTATGTCTTGGAATCATGGATAAAATTATTGTGCTTTATTGAGCCTAGCTAACTCAATTTAGGTAAAGTTATTTTGTTAGAATTCACGACTCTAACAAATAACGACAGGTTAAGCATGGAGTTCTAAGATTTAATTGACAAAGAAAAAGATGCCCAAGATGTTAAACGAGCAGCAACAATGATTAAATGATGATGGACAACTAGGTGAAAGTTAGTGTGAGTTTGTTTGTGTTTGTGGAATAGACTCTATTATGTTGTAATGTGAATCACATGTGTAAGCAAGTCTAGGATGTTTTGTAGTGGTCTTTGTAATGTATGTACTTGGTAACTCCAGAAGTTGGAATTATGTTGTAAGCCTTGTAAGGCATGTGTACCCCCATATAGTTCGTGGTAATATAAAAACCACTTTGTATATACAGTCCAGTTTATGGTAAGCCAAAAACCACATGTAAGAGTAAAGTGGGATAGATATTCCTGTTGGCATGGTTTAGGGTTAACCGAGAAAACCCTTGGCCTGGTTGAGTCGGGTCTTTGGTGAGCCTTAGTGGCTGGAGTGCCCTAGTGGCAGGTTCGTAGCCCAAAGTGGCTAGAGTGCCCTAGTGGCAAGTTTGTGGCCCAGAGTGGCTGGAGTGCCTTAGTGGTAGATTTGTGGCCTAGAGCGGCTGTGGTGAGTCTTCGTGGTTGTGTCGAGCCTTCGTGGCTGTCTCGAGCCTTCATGGCTGTGTTTAGCCCAGGTGGATGAGATCCCTTGGAGGCATGGTTGAGGGTGATCCGATAAAACCCAAAGTATGGTTACGAGTAATCCGATAAAACCCTTGATGATATTGGAGGGGGATTTACAGGTACAAGTACAGGTGTGCAGTTATAATGGTTGAAATAACCATGTATGTGAAGGACATCCTACAAGACTCGCGGTTGTAGTGGTTAGTACCCATGCATTCTGGTGGATGGTTGCTCCTTTATATGGAAATCAACATATTCTTTTATGTTTGACCACAACTAGACTTTGCAGATTGATATTGAGACAAGTACTCATTAAGGAGGTGTGTTGGAATATTAATTCCTACTTGTCTCAGTTGTGACTGTCTATGTAAAGTGTCTGTTCCTATTCTACACGAGTGGTTTCCCTAGTTTGGTGTGTGGTTGAAATATTTGCTTAACCAACATATTGTATGTTCAAGATAGGTTTCCTATCTTGAGACAATACTCTTGTATATATGTAATATGATATGTGATTAATGAATGTGAAGATAGTTTGCACTATCAAGTTTTAACATGTATAGAGCTACTTCGAGCATTTTCTTTTACACTTGCTTAAAAAAAATAGGATTTATTGTATTTTGAAGTCATCCTATTGAAAAGTTCTAGCTCCAGCATTGTCTTCCACATTCCACCCAAGGCAACTAGCCCAAGGACCTGAACTTTTCTGCAGTACTGATGCCACTTTAATACTGTTGTTTCACAATCTTTTACTTTCTCTCTCTTTTTTTTTCAATAAGAAGAAACATAGGTACTTCCATTGAATAAAAAGTATTTACATTTGTTTGGATTTTTCTTAAGTGTTTTCACCTAAAATGCACTATCTATACCTCATATTTTACTTTTTTCAATATTCACTCCAGGGAGTTACCCTCTATTTCTTCATTTTTGGTATAATTTTGTTCTTTCAAATAAGTCTAGTAGATCTACAATAAAAATATTATATAGATCGATTTATTACATAAACATTTCTTAAAAATCATCATAAGGAATAAGTCTATGGTTTTCCTTCCTATTTTGATAACCACAATGTTGAAAGGATCCATATTCGAATGTTGAAAACTTGATCTTGCCTAGTTCCATGATGCAATTAACAAACCATCAATAACTATATTTTGTTCTCTGTAGATATGAGAAAAAGATATCATATTTAAGGTATTAATCAACAATCTTATCTAATTCATCCAATTTGATAGTGATGTTGACTTGAAGACAAATCTCATCTTAACCTGGTTTATAGTCAATTTGGAGTCTCCGTAAACATCAATCTCATCTCTGGCGAGTCATTTTGCACAAAAGGTGACTCCCAAAAGAGAAACGAGCTCCGCTCTATTGTTGTTTTCAATTCCACTGAACCAACTAAAATGAACAAAAAAATTAGGCTTCATAATTACAAACACCCCATTGCCACATGCCTTAAAGGATAATGCCCCATCAAAGAATCCTATAGGTTATTTAGCCCATATTTCCTTAATATGGCATCATATTCTTGTTAACTTTTCCTTTTCTGGCCCTCTCTCTAGAAAATAAGCTGAGAAATTTAGGTATGTACCCCTTAGTCTGGCACAACTTTTTCAAATATCCAAGCATTTTTGGATCTCTAAATGCCCCAAATGAAGTATAATGAAAAAAATTTGTAATCTATAACTTCGATATGCCACTGTGAAGGAACATATCCAATGGATGACCTATCCCAAAATGACTTTAACTTGAGCATTTGAAAAGGTTTGATCCATAATGAGACCACAAATGGGCAAGTGAAAAAGAGATGAACCACATCCTTTGAATTTTTCTACAAAGTATGCACCTCCCTGAGCCCTGAAAGCCTCTTCTAAGTAGATTTTCCCATTTTAATATCTTGTTATGTACAACCATCTAGAAAGAAGATTTCTATTTTTGTGGGATCTCCCATTTCCATGACTTTTGGAAACATAAATCTTTATATTCCTTACTTTTTCACAAAGAAATGCGGGAGTAAATGTCGTTGACCGATATTTCACTTTTTAATACACTATCATCCCATGATATCATGTCCTCCTTCTCCGTCAAAAGAATACATGCTAGACTCAACTGGAGGATATATTATTCCCACTCTTCAACTAAAGGTCATGAAAGACCAATCTCCCATGCATCTAACCATGAGTTTAAGACTGGACTTGGATTGAGAAAAACATAAATATGATTCAAGAAAAAGAGACAATTGTTGTGTGAATACCTAAGCATATGGATAGATAGAGAATGATTGCTAGCTAGCCCTTTACTGGATGTCATTCCAATCTCCACCCTTGTTCCCATACCTACATCCCACCTCAAAATTCCCATAATACAATGCTTAATCTTCATCATACTCCTCCAAATGTGAGTTTCCACCTTCTTTTCTAGAGCCCCTACTTTGATTCATATATCCAACTATTTATTTTTGAGATATTTTGCTTTAACAATCTGTTGTCGTATGCCATCTCCGCTCAATCTCCTCCACATATTATTAACAAGATGAGCCATATTGAAACATTTTGGATCTTTGATATCCCATCCACCTACATGCACCTACCTTCATAGCTCCTCTATATGGGCTAAATGAATTTTTGTGTTTTTCCTAGGCAATTTAGCATTGATAGATTTAATAATGCTGACTGCAACTTATAGAGATGCATCTAGTATATGGAAATACTTTGTAATGCCGATTAATCAGGTAAGCCTTCCTCCTAATGGTATTCAATTGTGTGACCACAGAGACATATTTTTCTCAAGTTTCATTATTATACATTCCTAATACATGATCTCATATTTATTCGGTTTCAGAAAATTCCTTCCATTAAGATCCATTTCACCTAAAATATTTTGGCGATCTCTAGCATCAAAGTGTCCTCATGCTTTTTCAAAATCAAAATCACAATCTTTTACTTTCTCATCTAAATCGATTAGATATTTGGCGACATACAACTTTGTCTTTTTGACCCTTTTCACCACACATTCAAGAACCTTCTCTAGCATGTGATTCTCGTCCCTAATTATTCACGCCCCCCCCCCCTGCCAAAAAAAAATAAAAAAAATTAAATAAATGAATCCATATATACACGTATAGATGTTATATATTGCATCTAAGGAGAGGAGTGAGAGGTCTCACCCACTAAACATGCACTCCAAATTATACCCACTTATCTCTGCAACACTAAAAGGAGCATTTCTCCAATTTTGAATGGTGGTAGGGTCATATCATGGTCAAGTCATATCATTTTGATTCTTTTTCATCTTGAGTTTGTGCAAGGCCTCACCATGCCTAAGCTCAATAGGCTTGACCTTGTCAAATATTAGAATAATATGAACCCCCAAATCTTTCATGAGAAGAAGCTCCGTCAAACACCATGGTAAACCCATGTATATTGGAGAAAGGATGGCCGCATGGACCAAGGAAATTCTAATAACGCTTATTATTTGGGAAGGAAAATTATGTCCTCCTTCCAATTCATGCTGATCTAAAAATGCACTAAACACAAATGTGGGGATATAAATGTCTTGTGAAAGTCTTCTTCATGTTTGGACCATGATGGTTTATGAACAAGTCATAACTATGGGATCAACTGTGTTGGAGGAGGAGGAAGAGGAAGAGTTAATCACATTTACAAGAGAAGAATGGACAATTCCAATTTCCATTTCAATTTTTGAGTGAATTTAGGGGAAGGAGGATGTAGGTGTTGGGTATGCTATTGCCAATAACTTTGGAAATGTATGGAGGTTCATAATGAGGGATAGATATAAAAATTGAGGGATGAGAACTTACAAATGTTTGATTAGATGGACACGAGAGAGTAATTTTAGAGAAGTGTGGAAAATTTTATGGAATATTGTTGCGAGGAAATGAAGTTGGGAGTGTAGAGATAAAAATTTAACCTTCATCATGTTTTCACAGGCTACACTAGTTGTTAGACTTAAGCTTAGGGGTTAAGATAAAGTGTTTTCAAAACCACTTTAGTGAACGATATAAGCCATCAACCATGTGAGTCTTATCTCTCTACATGTGGGGTCCATACACTATTGAAACGCTAAATGTAAATGTTTAGGTTTCAAATGACATGTGTATAGTGCACTAAGTTCCTTATGTGAGAGACTAGAAAAAAGACATTGAAGTTCCTTTGGTGTACTAAATGAGACACACTGACCCTTTTTTCCATTTGATCTTCTCACTATACATGCGGTTGGACTTCTAAATATAATCCTTATGAGTTGAGAAGTGAAACATGAAGAGATTATTTATTGAAGTGAAGTTCAAATATTGGTAGATTATTTTTGAATGAGAAATTTATTTCCTAAAAAAAACTCTTTTAAAAAGTTAGTTTTAACATGGTCTATATTTCAAATCTATCCAATCGCTCAAGCATATTAAAATTTAGAATTCATTTCAAAAATAATAATTATTCACTCACACTTGTCACTTGAAGAAAATATCACAATATTATTTTGATGACAAGAACTCACACTCTTCAACCTAGTATAAAAAAGATGTTGTAATGTTATGTTATGTAAACAATGGTCCAATAAAAATAAAATAAATAAAATTCAAATGATTTAAAATAAAATTAAAATGTGAAAATCATAACAAATTAATGCTTATAGTGTGCATCACACACATACAACCACACACGACATACAACACCATGCAATACATGCACCTACACCTGACATACCACAAATACACCTACACCCAGTGTAGAACAAAACACGATACATACTCCTACATTTGGTGTACACCACAACAAAATACATACACCCACACCCAGTATACAACACAACACAAATACGTACACAGAGTACAACACAATGAATACATATGTCACGATACCACAACTACACAATGGACATACATAGTATGACATCCCTGCAACACAACCTGTACGACATGCACACAATACCACATGTACACAAGTACCATATGTACAACATGTACACAGTACCACCTATACACAACACCACCTCCACAACATGTGCCCAACATCACATGTACATGGAACCACCTGTACAACATGTACACATCCCCACATGTACACCACACCACCTGTACAACATGTGCACAATACCACATGTACACAGTACCACATGCACGACATGTACATGACACCACATGTACACAACATCACATGCATGACATGTACAGAACACCCCATGCACACAACACCTCATGCACACAACACCACGTGTACAACCATGCACAGAACACCATATGTACATAATACCACTTGTACAACATGCACACAACACCATATGCATGCAATGCTACATATCCATCATGCGCACAGTACGATATTTACACAAAACCACATATCCAACATGTACATAGCACCATATATACCCAACAATGTATATGCAATATGCACACAAAACCATAGGTACAATCATTGAATATAAAATATGAAAAATATATACACAACAATAACACCACACATCCAAGACCATATTGCCTCTACCAAGCAACCTTTCTTCATGTGTCTTTCTGTCATCCATGTTTATCCTAGCATGTTGCAAATCACATTGTTTTCATTCTGATGTAGTATCTCTCAGCATTAGCGTGTCCCTAACATAAACATAGATATAGTATAATCACATAATATCAATTCGTGTCCACGTGATACTAACCTCAGAGATCTATCAAGCTACTCTTCTCACTTGATTCCTCATGAACCATGAATCTATTCATGCCATTCACCTGCATAAGAAATCATTCCTCCACAAGAACGATTCCTGATGACCCTGTCAGACAATGGTATATATATATAGAAACATTAGCATAAAAAAAATCACAACATAATTAACAAATATCATAAGTTCAAGGTTAAGAGAAATCCCTTTATCCATGCACAACATGCACAACATTGAGAACAACCGTTCCTAACATAGCCAAGGAATCAGATCCCTCACATCCATTCACTTTACCTTTCTTGTTATTTTTTTCATGATTTACCTGCCACGATCCATTTACACTAATGGACCTAACCAACCTAGCTGACTGTCATACTCTTACCTTTAGCTTCCCTTACACATGCACCATATTCTTTGGAGTCTTTCATTACCTATTGGGTTCCACACATCTCTCTCAGAGTTCTATCAACATTCCTCTTTCCCAGCCAATTTCCAAGACCCTCAAAACATAAAATGAAAGAACAAGGAATAAACAAGAATAAAATCATAAAACCTAATCACAATACGACACCGCAACAAATTTGCATGATCATGCATTAGACATAACAAAACTACATATCAAGTGCAAACAAATGACAAGGTACCAAAAGCACAAGACTCTCAACAGACACCATGACTCAATCCACATGGTTTCCGAGTGCTTCCAAGGGAAAGCTCAACCTAAGGCTTCTTCAAGATTACATGGAAATTTCTTTGCCATCCAATTCCCTGCACCATATTGCCATAAATGCACAACTGTTAGCGCATAAGTGAACATAACATTACACCAATTACCTTACCTTGTTGTGCCAAGCACGTTGCCTTATAACTGAACACACATGTTAGCCACATGTTCCAAATATCAAGACAACATATCTACTAATTTGAAATCAACATTTACCAAGACTAACAATCATTTCATAATCCATAGTCAACTCGTAGTCATTATACATAATGCTACAACTATCACTGACTTACAATCAAGTACATATCATCTATCTCAACACATATGTGTGAGTAAAACCATATTAAAACAAGATCATTTGAACACATACTCATATTATGAAATTCATCAAACATTCAACCAACTTGCAAACATACCATGTTAAATAAATCATCCGGATGACATAATCAAACACTCAAACATCAAATAGATGACATAGTCAAACTCATACCTTAATGTAATAACCCTAAACTTCTGCATAGGCCAATCCAATTCAACATGATACATACAACATCAAGATCTTAATGCAATAACCATAATCATTAACTAACATATAACAACAAGAAGTTAACATATAACATGCTCATCAACAATATATAACATAATCATCAAGTTAAATATCATAAAAAAACAATAGCAATGCATACAACCACATGTTAATATCATTCATGACTATCTGACACATGTGCATATGACTACACTAATCAACTACCATTTATCTTACATGTCAAAATAATAATAATATAATTACAACCATATAAGTAACCCTAATGCTTATAGAAAACATTAACCAACATACCTGCATGCCCACCATACAAGCCTATATGATGATCTAATCTTACCAAGAAGTCCAATATTACAAATTCACTTTAATGATCTGCCTCTCCTGCTCTATCTCAACCAACACATTAACATCATAACATACCAATATCATCATGATGACCTAATTGCATACAATGACTTTATGCACAACAACCTTCACCATCAAAATGTATGCATAATAACATATAGACACTGACATGCATAACAAATTCATATACAACCATACACTCATGACGACACGTCCCACAACAACACCATCAACCTTCACATGGTAAAATCACTACAACCATGATCAACACCATGCAAATGCCACAAGCACATGGAATACAAGCACAAGGAACACATATGCAATTGACATGAATGCATAGCCAACACACTGCCAATCCAGTCCGAGGGGTGAACCATGCCCTAATACCACTTTATGGTATCATATATAAGCCAAAAAGAATGGGAGCTAGACATTACCCAAAGAGAATGAAACCATGCTCTTATACCACTCTGTGGTATCAAATCTGATCCAAAGAGAGTGCAACCCACTCTGATACCACCCTGTGGTATCAGATATGACCAAAAAAGAGCGTAACCCACTTTGATACCACTTTGTGGTATCATATATGACCCAAAGAGAGCGCAACCTACTCTGATGTCACTCTATAACAACCCTCCTCCCATATCTACCCAAGTAACTGAACAACCGCAGTAAACATGTGATGAGAGGCCATTATAATAGGATTCAACCTCCTAATCACCTTAAGGAAGTGGAACTGGCATAATGCATCATGTAAACCTTCCACGTCAGCAACAAAACTCTCAAGAGCCATCCCAACCACTCAGATAACCAGCTCCTAGATTCTACCTTGATATGGACATGGGTGCATCTAGGAGGCTCCAGAAGCTCCCACAACAAGGGCAAGGAAGCTTGCGAGGAATCTTTTCCCCGGTTTTGTGCCTGTGAATTCGAGATTTTTGCCACTTTTTAGGCTCAAAGCCTAGGTCACTTCCCATAACTCAATGACACCTTCAGAAATGAATATACACAACAGAACAATGATACATTTGAAAAAACATTGACAAGGACTAGACTAGACCCATACTATCCATGATAGGCATTTCGTCAAACATATCACAAATATGAGATCTATATGTCTTAACAACAAAGCTGAGCATAGGGGTCTCAGACTTATCTAAGGTTTGCTATGAGGCATTGTTTCATTATCACATTAGTTGCATTATCATGTATTAGGCCATAAATACATTGTTCATTCATTTACAAGTAAAAACATGATGAGAGCCATACACCACCACTATCATAATACATATTCATAACCAGCATAATGACAAAAAAAATACCGAGGAAATAACAGACATATAATCCACATATCAACCAGTATAATACTCATGAAATAACAAGAAGAAATAAATTAATATTAATGATGCAATGACCAACCAGGTTTGGGACTTCCACGAACCACCCGATTGTAGAATACACTAAACCAAATCTTTCTTTCAGCCCGTCAACCCCATGCCATATTCCAAGTTTGAATGTGGGATCTCATAAAACAAATCAATCGAAACCATCTATGGATTCCAAAGGCCAAACCATCTCAACCCTCAACTAGTGATTCCACCTCATGATCAGACATCACTAACTATCACCAGATTGGTCTCTACCCAATTTGTCCAGGGTTCTAGAGAGTTTGTTCCAACCTAGCTTCCAGGACTAGTAACTCAATCCACGACTACTACCATGCTCCAAAGAATTTTTCCAACCAAGGCTCCAGGACTAGTAACTCAACCCACAACTGCCACTAGGCTCCAAAGAATTTATCCAACCTAGCCTCCAGGACTAGTAACTCAACCCACCTGTTGACGGTGCTAGACCCGCCAACATGTCAAGGGGATCTCCTTGGTAAGAAGTCCCAATTAGACCTCAGACCATTTGGTGTAGGAGTCCTAGTAGTGGGTCATAAGGTAATGCCTTGACCGTGATGTCACACAGAGGCAAGTAAGATAACTCTGTCAGTAGAAAGGATGTGACTGATGCAATGAGTCAAGGAAGGGGTATGAGAGGTTCCAACAATTCAAAAGGGTAAGGAGGTGAAGGTGAGTTCCAAGTTGAAAGGGATCAGTCCCAACTTGGCTAGGAACACACAACACAAAGGACATGCATAGCTTCCCGTGGAGAAGTCCACTTGGATGCGGTAGTCACATCATAAAAGGTAAGATAACACATACAATGCTTACAAATCAGTCCAAGATGAGTGTGACGGTTGCTATAGAAAGGTTCAAGTGAAAGGTTTGTTTGATGTCCGGTAGAGTAGTTGACATGGACGGTGACAACATTAACAACATATGCAACACATTAACAACAAGATTCATATAATTGCATGTGAATCAGTTCATACACAAGTACGTAAGTTAAACAACACATATAATTAAAGGAATCGGAGTAGTCCAACTATAATAATGACAGATGCATGAAAATGTGATGGCTCTTATTATATAAAGAAGTGTAAGTCACAATCATACAATACATCCATGTAAGTCTTCTAGCCCCAACAATGGAACGTTACGACCACATCCGCCTGCTCCTCTAAAGAGATGTACTAGCTTCATGCACTGGAGAAGCCAAGGCGCATTACAATACTATCCAAGCCTTCTTAAAAATAGTCTTAGTAGAAGCTTGGCTAACCAAAAGCCTATACAATGAGTTATGAGGCAATATCTATAACAAAGGGTGGGGTGACCCTTGACATTCCCCTTTGTGGCAATTCAACTACCCTCATGATTCTTCACCTACTCTATGACTGTTACATCCAATTATTGAAACTTGACTTACACTTGACATGACTCAACATTACAATGCACATGTACTCATGTGAGACAACATGGCTTGAGCAAGCCTTGCAAGACATCACTTACACTCGATCCACTATGGTGAGACCAACTCTTTGACATGCTTGTGATGGTGAAGCTAGTGAGCTAATGCAAAACTTGGTCATTCGTGATGGTATGCATGCACCTCATGGTGACATCTTGCTGAAGCGAACTCTTGTTTCCGTTGCAACCCGTGCATTGGTTCGGCCCCTTCATCCAACTTGTCTGCTAACATGTGCATCGTTTTCTTGGGTGCGGCTGAACCGATGGCACATTGATGCATAGTGTCCATGCTGATATTCAAGTGTGTGTTGGTGGTCATGCGCATCAACTTGCCGAAGTACCCATTCGGCTCCAGTTGGACTTGCTTCTTGTCTTCACCTTGGTGAGTGTGTTGAATGGGTTGGATTGCATACATGCACAAAATGACATGCATGCTACTGAACCCCTTGCATGTGATCAACCACACTGCTCACCATGTCTGCTCTGTGTTAGCTACTGGGATGGATCTTTAACTTGTTTGGGTGCAGTTTCATCCATGAGTGCACGTTGTGCCCACTGCTAATCCTATTCCTGCTACAACTCATTTGTCTGTCTGTGCAACTTCACATTCTTCCTGAGTTGATGCTTCAACACATGAAACTCCTTCTTTGTTACATCTTCTGCCTTCGTGCGATATTCATGTTGCACCGTCACTCCATAACGGAGTCTCCAAAGTTTCTTTCATCATCAATGGCCCTGCTTGAGCTTACAACTTTATTCCACCTCTGTGTTGTCAACAACCCTACTCTTGTATTCGTTGCATTTGGTATCCTATCTTCAGCTGTTGTTCATGATGTTGTTTGTTGTGATGCTGCCACTTGATGTCCTTGTCTAAGAACAACTTGATGTCTTCATGAGTAGGAAAGCTCATAGACACTTGATCAACTACATACCCAAGCATTCTCTGAACGGTGTCCTAATCTCTACTCTCCTAGAAACCATTGTACCTATAATGTTGAGAGGCAGATGAACACCTGCGATACCTGGAGATATGGAAACACTCATAGAAAGCAATCTGTCAGTTGAAAACCAAAATGAACATGAGAACTGACTTGCAACATATCTGGGTGCATGATCACAAACGTTATGCAATTCCGGTCGGGAGGTCGGGAGACCGGCTACCAAGACTGCTCAAGGCATAGTCTAGGCTGTTGGGAGAATGGCTGATTGTTGGAACTGCACAATGCCCAATCCATTCTGGCTGTCAACTACTAGTATTGTGCAATGTGCAATACCAGCTGGGAAGGATTACTGGCCTAGGAACAAATCTGTGCATTTTCTTGGGCCAATGAGCCATTATCCTCTAGAAATGCGCAAAACAGTCCTGGAGGCTAGTGCCAAGGCAGGAATGTGCAAATCTGGAGAGGAAGGTGAGCGTTCCTTTCCAAAATTGTGCAATGCAGCCTTAGTGAAGGCAGAGCCCGGGCCAAGGTTGGCCTGACTCACCGACGGGCGATTGAAAGAAAGTAAGTCAGTGAATGCATGGTGACACTAAGTGATAGAAAAAGTGATTGGTAGTGCATGCAAAACATGAATGAAAGATTTAGCAAATAGATCAACATGAATGTGGGTGAGGCAGTTCGCTGGTTGGGTGAACGTCCGTGAAAAATAGTTTCATGCATGCAACAGTAGTGAGATAGCAATGGAAACTGAAACAGAGCGAGGACAAGCTAGCATATATGTAAATGACAACAATCATTCAAAGAAATCAAGAAAACCGTACTTCTACAAGTGAAAACACGAAAAGTGACAGAAGTGCAGCATAAGGCATGGGAAGCGGGCTTACCCCAAAATCGTTGAGCTAAATGTATCGATTGCTCCTAGATGTGATGTGGGATGTCGAAGCTGCAAGTTTCATGTGAGGAATGAGCTCTGCAGTGTCCGGTTGATGAGTTTTGATAACATCGAGGTTGTGATGTGAATGCCATGAATCTAGGGGAAGCGACACTTGGTGGGAGGGTTTGGAATTGATCCTTGCATGTAACCTCCAACTGCTAAACATAGATCCTTGAAACAAGGGATGCCTTTGCATGCTACCTTGGGAGAACCAGCCCATGCATGCAAGTTTGTTTTGCTCAGTCCCAAAGGGAACCGGTCAACTCAGCTGCACATGCAAGCGACTGCTCGACTGCTGGAGAAAAATGCGCATTTCTGGCTAGGAATTGCACTGGCTGCCCAGGAGATTTGTGAAATTTCTAGCCAGAGAAACTGACAGCTACCTAGATTTGTGTAAATCCTGGGTTGAACAGCCTGCTGCTAGGAAAATTTGCACAAATCCTGCTGGTAGGATTGCGCAATCCTGGAGCCCATCAGGCTGTCAAGGAGGATTACAAAATTCCTAGAGGGAAGGCTAGTTTCCCTCCATAAATGTGCAATTTTTTAGGGGAAGCTACTCATCCTGTAACTGGACCAAGTCCAGGTGAGCAACCTGTGAGGGGAATGGATCAACTATGATCAACAGGCTACCTTTCTACGAGGAAAACACTTGAAGCTTGAGTACTTGATGAAGCAAGACAAAGTGTTGTGTAAGGTTGGTAGGGAAGATACAAAATAGGCTAAGGAAAAATTTTGGAGGGTGGTTGTATCCACTACAACACTTGGTGACACACTGGTAGAACTCCAGCTCTCTGAATGGACCTTGTTCATGAAAAGCAAGTCTAACACCTCCGGAGGTATTGTTCAACTCTCAGCTCATCTTGGCTTCACACTAGTTTGATTATAAGATGTAGCATTTGCTAGACTCTTGGTCGATTGACACACATTCCAAGCCAAGGAAACATACTAGTTTCGATTGGGGTTGAGGGGTATATAGGTGCACAAGCATTATAGCCGTCAGAGTCTTAGTTTCATCTCTGGTGTTGTTCCACTGCTAGTAGGCCTGGAAAGTACCCCGGTGGAGTCACATAGGAACACAAGCATGGCTCTGCTACCATCGAGCCTGGCCAATACCCCAACGGAGTTACTTGCATCACCTCCCTGCACAGGAATCCTTTCTCTTCTTTCACCTTATTCATTTTTCATTTTGACTTTTTTTACTTCTCAATTTTTTCATTTTGACGGTGCATAGCACTTATTCATTTCAGAGGTAGAAGAGGGATCCTAACTTATTGAGAGTAGAAGAGGTTGTTCTAGCAAAGAAGCAGTTTATTATATCCTTGACGTTCCTGTTAAGGTTTTCCCCCTCACCTTACTCTACTTGACTGGGCTAACAAGGGTTAACCCAAAAACAACCGACTAGAGAAGGTGACACTAGTTAGCACACAAGCATTGTGTTTTCACCAAGGTTCACTTCGAACAGTACATATTTTCCTTCGATGTATCAGTGACTAAGAGTAACAAGCTCATCATACAAAGGCAAGATGACAGATAACCAAGTAGTGATAGTTGTACAAGCCCTATTGTACTTTACCCAACTTGCTTCAAGAGTCATACATTTTTTCATGCAAGACTAACCTACAAATGACAGAAACGAACTAACGAACATCAAAGAAAAGGAAAAGTGAAAGAAAAGTAAGTAAGCATACAACCAAGCAAACAAGGCATGTAAGCAAACAAGCATGCAAGCTAACAACTGAAAGCAAACACTACTCCTACTCCTACACTAATAGTACATGAACTTGATCACGTGAAGTGATACTTCCAATGCATCCAATGACGCATTGGTAGACCCATGTTGGTGAAGGCTTGGACCGCAAGCAACCCATTTGTGCGAGCCAGCAAGCAAGAAAGATAGGGCAATGAAGACAACCACACTTTGTGATTCAAAGTGCCCACAGGAGATAAGTGAGTGCATGTGCATGACGGGAAGTCCGTGAACTTATCATGGTGTTTTGTGACACTAAATGCAACTTTGAAGCATAAGCACACTCTTGACTGTGGCATGCAAGAAAATGAAAGAAACAAAGATAACTTACATCGCGCATGAGTTCTTGCAATGTAAGACTCCTCCAATGCATGAGCAATGGGATCGTGTAGTTTTAGTGGAGGAAGTAAAATCTGAGTGTTAGATTTATATTGAGTGCATACAAATGAGTGATGAGGAGCCTTGAGTGTCTGAATAATTTCATGATCGGAGGCCAAACCAACCTCAAGACAACGAGGTCTTAACATAACCATTAGCTTGGGCTGAAGTGCCTCGACGATCTCTAGGGTTTTTACTTCGTTGACAGATGGATCTTCGTAGACTAGTGGTTTAGATGGATTAAAAATGAGTGAATCAAAATCGTGATCGAATGATGAGGTGAAGAGCTCACGACAACCAAGATCAGAAAATTCAGGATGTTGGTCAACATCCTCATGGTTTGATCAATCAAACAAAGGGGTAGATGAGGAGGAAGGACGTTCACCCTCTGCATTTTCAAAAAAGGCTGATGGAAGATCAAGTGGATTTCCAATGTATGATTGGTCCTCTCCATTTTTGGATGATGGGCTAACATACGGTGTGTCCTGCGAAAGATCAACAATTGGTGCATCCATGTATGAAGACGCACATGTGAAATCATGGATGGAAGATTCACCAACGATGTTAGGAAATAATGGAGGGGGCTCGGATGAAAGGGAATCATCCTTCACCGAGTGTTGATGCTCACGCTCCCACTCATACTCTTCATGAATAACATTGCATGTTGGTTGTGCAACACCAACTCCATGAGTGGGTTGTTCCTCGTTTACAACAAGTGAAGAGTCCAAAATGGATGAACACTAGACAACATCATCCGAAGGAACACCCGGGTGTGAAGACGAAGGTCGAAGAAAAGAATGCATATCAGAACTCGAAGTAGTAACAACCAAATCTATGTGAAAATTGAGTGGAGTGATGTCGGGAGAGTGTGAAGGATGAGTAGGCATACAAACATGATCCTCAACATCACTGGGCAATGCTGGAACTGTTGAATGAGAGGGAGGCGGACAATCTGTTGAGACAGTGCTTGCTCCCACATGAGATTGCATGGTTCCATCAATGAAGAAGGTTGAGCAAGGCTTAATCTCAAACATTCTCTTGGGATGGGTAGATTTCTTAAGACAGTACTCAAACCATTTCCAGAGATAAGGAAACTTCATCTGGCTCCTCGTAGCTTGAAACTGCAAGTCATAGAAGCACTGCCAAAAAGCAATAACGGATTCATGCGGAGCCCTCCGTTGTTGTAACAATTTTTAGTCAAGATGGTATGGATCAAAATGATAGAATATATCTTCAATAAGATCAAAAAAGTTCTCAAATGAGTGCATGGTGTCAGCCGATAGGCTGAGCACCCAACAAAATGGAGATTCGCGAAGTGTGTATGCAAGCAACACATCGCCTTGTTCGTTAGTAAACTCATCTTCCTCATGAATCTTGGAAATAAAGTTATGTAAGTGCTCAGGCCAGGCCACTTCGCCTTCAACATCATACACATGAGTAGACAAGAGATCGAAAAGCTTCCCCAAGATGGAGACATCTTCACGATTCGAAAAACACCTCGGGGGAAGAAGAATGCAAGACTCCACGAAATATATGCAACGATTCAAAACTGGATGAGAGGACACTGCTTGTCATCAGGACCTCCTTCTAGCACTATAAATGTTGACAGTGCTGGACCTGCCAGCATGTCAACGGGATCTCCTTGGTAAGAAGTCCCAATTAGACCTCAGACCATTTGGTGTAGGAGTCCCAACAGTAGGTCGTAAGGTAATGCCTTAACCGTGATGTTGCATAGAGGCAAGTAAGATAACTCTGTTAGTAGCAAGGGATCAGTCCCAACTCGATTAGGAACACACAACACGAAGGACATGCACAACTTCTGGCGGAGCAGTCCACTTGGATATGACAGTGACATCATACAAGGTAAGATAACACATACAATACTCATGGATCAGTCTGAGATGAGTGCGATGGCTTTTATAGCAAGGTTTGAGTGAAAGGTTTGTCTGATGTCCGATAGAGAAGTCGACACAGACGGTGACAACATTAACAACATATGAAACACATTAACAACAAGATTCATATAATCCCATGTGAATCAGTTCATACACAAGTACATAATTTAAAAAACACATATCATTAAAGAAACCGGAGAAATCCAGCTACAATAACAACATATGCATGAAAATGTTTCGCCTCTTATTATATAAAGAAGTGTAAGTCACAATCATACAATACATCCATGAAATCCTGCTAGCCCCAACAGTGGAATGTGACAGCCACATCTGCCTACTCCTCCAAAGAGATGCACTAGCTTCGTGCAGTGGAGAATACAAGGCGTGCTACAATATTGTCTAAGCCTTCTTCAAAATAGTCTTAGTAGAAGCTTGGATGACCAAAAGCCTATACAATGAGTTATGAGGGACTATTTATAACAAAGGGTGGGGTGACCCTTGACATATCCCTTTATGAGAGTTCAACTACCCTCATGACTCTTCACCTACTCTTTGACTGTTACATCCAACTGTTGGCACTTGACTTACATGTGACATGACTCAACATTACAATTGACATGTACTCATGTCAGACAACATGGCTTAAGCAAGACTTGCAAGACACCACTGACACTCAGTCCGCTATGGTGAGACCCAACTCTTTGACATGCTTGTGATGGTGAAGATGTTGTGTTGATGCCAAGCTTGGTCATCCATGATGGTGTGCATGCACCTCATGGTGACATCTTGCTGAAGCGAACTCTTGCTTCCATTGCAATCGGTGCATTGGTTCAACCCCTTCATCCAAATCATCTGCTAACATGCACATGGTCTTCTTGGGTGTGATTGAACCGACAACACACTAATGCATAGTGTCCATGCTCATCTTCAAGTGTGTGTTGGTGGTCATGTGCATCAAATTGCCGAAGTACTTGTTCGGCTCCAGTTGGACTTGCTTCTCTTCTTCACCTTGGTGAGTGCGTTGAACTGGTTGGATTGCATGCGTGCGCAAAATGACATGCATGCTACTGAACCCCATGCATGCGATCAACCACACTGCTCACCTGTCTACTTTATGTTAGTTACTGGGATGGATCTTTAACTTGTCTGGGCACAATTTCATCCGTGAGTGCATATTGCGCCCACTGTTGATCCTGATCCTGCTACAACTCATTCGTCTGTTTGCACAACTTCACGTTCTTCCTGAGTTGTTGCTTCAGCACATGAAACTCCTCCTTTGTTACATCTTCTGCCTTCATGTGATCTTCATGTCATGCCGTCACTCCATAGCGGAGTCTCCAAAGTTTCTTTCATCATCAATGGACTTGTTTGAGCTTGCAAACTTGTTCTACCTCCATGTTGTCAACAACCCTCCTCTTCCATTCGTTGCATTTGGTATGTTGTCTTCAGCTACTATTCATGATGCTACACACTATGATGTCGCCTCTTGATGTCCTTTTCTACAGACAACTTGATGTATTTGTGAGTAGGCAAGCTGATAGACACTTGATCGACTACATCCCCAAGCGTGCTCTGAATGGTGTCCTCGTCTCTGCTCTCCTGGAAACCATTGTACATGTATTGCTGAGAGGCAGAGGAACACTTGTGATACCTGGAGACATGGAAACACTCATAGCAAGCAATCTGTCAGTCGAAAACAAAAATGAACATGAGAACTGACTTGCAACATACCTGGGTGAATGATCATGAAGGTTGCAGAATTTTGACCGAGAGGTCGGGAGACCGATTCCCAAGACTGCTCAAGGCACAATCTGAGCTGCTGGGAGACTGGATGACTGTTGGAACTGCGCAATGCACAGTCCATTATGGTTGTTGAATGTTGGGATTACGCAATGCGCAATTCTAGCTGGGAAGGATTGCTAGCCTAGGGACAATTCTGCGCAATTTCTTGGGCCAAGTAGCCACTATCCTCAAAAAAAGTGTAAATTAGTCCTAGAGGCCAGTTCCAAGTAGGAATGTGCAAATTTGGAGAGAAAGGTGAGCCTTCCTTTCCCAAATTGCACCACCCTTGGTGAAGGAAGAGCCTAGGCCAAGGTTGGCTCGACTCACCGACGAGCAACTGAAAGAAAGTAAGTCAGTGAATGCATGGCAATACTAAGTGATAGCAGAAGTGATTGACATTGCATGCAAAACATGAATGAAATATTTAGCAAATAGATCAACATGCATGTGGGTGAGGCAGTTCGCGGATTGTGCGAATGTCCGTACAAAACAGTTTCATGCATGTGGCAACAGTGAGATAGCAACAAAAACTGAAAAAGAGCTAGGACAAGCTAGTATATATGTAAATGACATAAAGCATTCAAAGAAATCAAGCAAACAATACTCCTACAAGAGAAAACACAAAAACCAATAGAAATGCAGCACAAGGCATGGGAAGTGGGCTTACCCCAAAACAACTAAGCTAAATGTGCCGACTACTCCTAGCTGTGATGTCAGATGTGAGAGATGCAAGGTTGATGTGAGGAAAGAGCTCTATAGCATCCAGTTGATGAGTTTTGATAACATTAAGGTTGTGACGTGCATGCCATGAATCTAGGGGAAGCGACACTTGGTTTGAGGTTTCGTAATTTCCCTTGCATGTGACCTCCAATTGCTAAACATAGATCCCTGAAACAAGGGATGCCTTTACATGCTACCTTGGGAGAAGCAGCCCATGCATGCACGTCTATTTTGCTCAGTCCCGGAGGGAACCGATCAACTCAGCTGCACATGCAAGAGACTGCTCGACTGTTGGAGAAAAATGTGCATTTCTGGTTGGGAGTTGCACTGACTACCCAGGAGATTTGCGCAATTTCTAGGTAAAGCAGCTGACTGCTACCCATATTTGTACAAATCCTGGGTTAAACAACCTGCTGCTAGGAAACTTTGCGCAAATCTAGCTGGGAGGGTTAGCTAGCAAGATTGCGCAATCCTCGAGCCCAGCAAGATGTCAGAGAGGATTGCGCAATTCCTAGAGGGAAGGCTGGTTTCCCTCCATAAATGTGAAATTTCCAAGGGGAAGCTCATCAGCCCGCAGCTGGACCAAGTCCAGGTTAGTAGCTTGTGAGGGGAATGGATCAACTATGATCGACAAGCTTCCTTTGTGCGAGGAAAACACTTGAAGCTTGAGTACTTGACGAAGCCAGACAAAGTGTTGTGTAAGGTTCATCGGGAGGCTCCAAAACAAGCTGAGGCAAAATTTTGGAGGGTGGTTGTAGGCGCGACAACACCACCAAGAGCTCTAGAGTGTTTTTTCCAACCAAAGCTCTAGGAATAATAACTCAACCCAAGTTGTTACAGGTCTCTAGAATGTTTTTCGAACCAAGGTTGTAGGGCTAGTAACTCAACCCAAGCTGTTATGGGGCTTCCAAAGCGTTTGTCCTACTAAGGCTTTATGAACTAATAACTAAACTAAATTTCCAAAATAACAAGGAAACTAACCAAAAAACAAAGAAATTAACCCACAACACCATGGCTACCCTCCAAATGGCAAGACTATGCAAATCCACTGTCAATCCAGCCAATCCTCCATGCTAATGAAATACCATGACCAATAAACCACATGCATATGCTATGCATGCCAAAACTAGTGAGGAAAACATACATGCAACTTGGTACATGCAAGAAAAAACAACTATAGTTGTTGATCCCAATGTCCTCTTTCTATTTCATGCTCTTCCTTTGCCCTCTTGCTCCAAGAGTCCAAGTATTCCACACTCTCCAAGAGTTCTCCAAGAAAACTCCAAGTGTCCTTGAGTATGAGAGAGAGAGAGAATATAATGAGAGCTCCAAAAATGAACTGACAAAAATCTACACTAACCAAGCCTTATCAAAAGATTAGAAAAATATTACACTGACCATGCCTTCAACAAAAATCTTGAGAAAAATATTACACTAACAAATCCTTCGGCAAAAAGCTTGAGAAAAATGTTTCCAAGTAATCCTCAAAAACATTTTTATTAGTGAGGCCACTATTTTCTTCATTTTCCATTATTTTCCTTCCTCACATGCAACCTGTGATTTTTCGCCTTCATTTTCTCCTAATTTGCTTTATTTTCATAAATAAAATGCTAATAAATGCCCCCTGCATTTCCAAAGCCTTTTCCATTGCCTTTTCCAATTTCCTTAGCCATAATAAACTGAAGTGACACCCCATGAGGATGTTTCCCCCCATCCATCTTGGAATATGTGTCCCATGAGTATGGTATTATATTTTTATATTTACATGGATTTATTAACCAGGGTTGTTACAACTTGGTTGAATTCTAAAGAAAAAGTGGTTCCATTTCCAATAGAAAATAGATAAAATCATCAAATAAATGCTTCAGACAAATACTTTCTAGCGAGGAACCAAAAAAAATGTGTTGAACTAAAGCAACCACTGTCAACCATCAAATGAGAAATGATGGGTATAGATGCTGAAAGGTCTAGGTAGGAAGTATGGCAAAAACTGTAAAGAGGTTGAGGTAAGAGAAAGCTATCAATGCTGTAAAAAATTCATGTAGAAATCCAGACATAAATTTGAAGGTTCTCAAACATAGAGATCCTTTGAAATGACTCTTGACTCATAACATTTGATTAGTTACTCATGTAAAATCAACAAAAATAACATAAAATGGTTTCCCTTATGAATGTCAATCAATATTTCTTTATTGCATGGGTATATGGCCATGAAAAATACTGAATCAAAAGAGGAATTGGTGCTTGATATGGGGCTCACTAAAAAAATATATGATGTCTAACCAAATGGTGAAGCATGAAGAATTATCCAAGTAATAATTGCACATCGTCACCCATAATGTTGAACTCGGTAATTTTAGATGATGATAATGGATGTCACATATTAGTTCAACAATGCAAGAAACACTTCAAAGTGTCTAGCTCCAAGGCCTGCAAAACAAGGCTACTCTTGCAATATAAACATAGAGCAACACTTCAAGAATATTTGCATGACTCTCCCATAATATAATAATCAATTTTCAAGGGAAGAGATATAAAAAATAAATAAAGGCCTCCAAATGAGTCTCAACAAATATGGCCGTGGTAGCTAACTACATATGGGTGAGGACTCAATTTTCAGTTGATATATCGCATGAGAGAAAAAATAATCCCAAAATGGAATCAAATACATCATCCAACAAATGATTGGGAAGAGAGTGAAATGTTATTCTTAATGTCTAAAAAACAAAAAAACAAAGGATTCATTAAAGAGTGATGGAAAAAAGAATTAATGATGATCTCCAATATACCATAAATTAACAAACAATTATGCTCTAATGCACTAAAAATATAAAGTTCCTTAATGTGCAAATTTAGGAATATATCCTTTCTCTCATCAGATAAAACAAAAAGAGGGATGAGAGTGGAAAAATAAATGCAATGTCAGGAATATGTGAGTGGAGAGAAACATGGCAAACATGACCATGAGGGAGCCACTAATCCAAGTCAAATTGACTACGATCTTGTCAAATTCTATTTGAAACCTTTTGTTGTGTCAATATTTCACTATGAATACTTTTGTTTACATCTCGGAGCCCATCACCTAAATTCCTCTACTCAAAGTGGGATGAACTTTGAGTTGTCATAACTCCTAGAAAGGATATAGTTTGATTCACTTTTCACAATATATACATATATATATATATATATTTTTAATTTTATTTCACTTGTGTATTATCAACATGGGAGAAAATCATCGATCTACAAGTGCCCACTAGCACACAACAAGTCATAATATAATTCTTGTTTCATTCTTAGAAATAATTGGGCCAATGCTCATCACCACTTGAACATCATGCCTTTATTACTAATGTGGTGTCTCACTTGGATTAGTCCAATTGGAATTATATTTTCACAAATCTTGCATTATATAATTATGCATTTTTCTAATGCATTCATCAAAACTTTCAAATTTATACATATAATTCATATAATTTGTGCATTCATTTGGTTCTTATCCATCATGATAGATTAATGCATACATGCATTTCTTGGATTTTCTATCTTTCTATGTAGAAATTTCGTTGTCTTAATCATACCTTACTTGGGTACCAATGTTACTTAGACACTCAATTATAAAAATACGATTAAAGACAAAAAAAATCCTGAAGAAAATTGTTACTCAATTCCTTCAAATTACATGTTTTTGAACATGTTCAATTTCATGTCAACATAGTTACAATCACTAATATTAATGGTACATAATCAATTGATGTTGTCTTAAAAGTCCTCATAAATTCTACTTTTACATTGTTGACAAGCATCATCGTTTCATTGTTCTCAATTTTTTGGATGGTCTAGGTACTTAAATACCACTTCCAATACCATTTCTAATATGTTTCCTGTAATATTCAATTTATTGAGAACAATCTCAATCTTTTCCTATTCACAATCAACTTGACAATGTCAGTTACCAACCAACCACAATACGAGGCGCCACAACAATTTTACAATCACCAACCATTATCAAGTATTTCCCTAACATATCTACATCATAATTTAGTCATTAATTTCTGTTGTAGGGAAAACCCAACACCCCCCATTTTGAGTCATTGACCCAAATAATGGGGACCCTTTCCATTAATTTTTGGCTAAGGATATTTTATGATTTTCATTTAAGTTAATTGTATTACAATTTTGTCATTTTTCATTTTTCATCAGATTTCTATTTTGATGGTTTAATTGAAATAAACTTTTCACTAGCTTTCCATTGATACTTGTTTCACATTATTTGGTCATTAGGGGATTGTTTAGGTCTAAAATGGGCCTCCTAAGGAAATTATAAATTAATTGTGGAAATAATAAAATAATATTAGATTACATCATCAAATTTTAGAGGGAAAAAATACAAAACTATTTTTTCAACTCGTATTTTCAACTTATCTCCCTATGAGTTTACTCAAATTTCAAGAGGAAACACTCGTTGGATGGAGAATTTGATTCCTCATACAAGGATTACCCATGTTGCATACTTTCTATGGACCCTGCTACACGAAAAATAAGAAATACATGAAAAACATGATTGCAATCACATTTTTTCATGTATTTCTCATTTTTCACGTAGTAGGATCCATCAAAAGTATGTAACATGGGTAATCTTTGGATGAGGAATTAAATTTTGCGTCCAATGAGTACTCCCGCTTGAAATTTGAGTAAAAAATTAGGGAGATAAGTTGAAAATGTAGTTTTATTATTTTTTTAATCTCTCTACTTTTTTACTCCAAATATGGTGAATCATCCCCCATGGTTGACATCACCATCTTGAATCCTATTGGTTCTTATAAAATTTATTTTGTTGTACATTTTTCAAGAGACCCATTTTAGACCTCAAAATTCCCCTAATGGAAATGGTTGGTGAATAACACTCCTTTGAAGTTTGATCATTTTCCTTCCCTAGACTAAAAAATGTATGATATTTTATTTTTTTAGTCATTCATTATGAATATTAACTCTCAGTTAATTTTTACTAATTCTTTCATTTTCCACTAACAGTCCTACAAAATGACCCAGTTAAATTGTAGAATGGATGAAAACACATTTTGGGATCTTGGTAATTTACTCCAATTTGTTATTTAAAACAAATTTCCAAGCCCAAAACCCCAAAATTTCAAAGTGGCTATAGTCTAATTTGTAGGATCGTTAATTCACATGGCCCCACTTCACACCCCCTCTCTTCAATCCAAAAATTGCAATTTTAAAATATGCGAAAAAATTGCTTTTGCGATGCGATATTGCGATATCGTATATTGCATATCGCAATTTCATATTGTCACTTATTTTGAAACCTCTCGATCATGCGATTGAGATTTGGTTTATACGAGGGGTTAAGCTTGTTTAACATAAGGTTGATCCTCCTTATCCCTCCATGACCTCACCTCACCTCACTCCTTATTACTCCACACTCCTTACCACCTTCCACCCTCCTCACTTACATGTTCTGCATAATATGGATTTTATAATATAATATAATATTAATATTATAATTTTTTTTTTTTGCTTGTTAAGACTAACCTACGTACCCACGGGGATTTGAACCGGTGACCTATCGCAAGGAGTGCCTTAACAGTGCACCCATTCACCGTCAATCCAAAGCCCCGTGGGCCATTAATATTATAAAATTATTATATAATAATTATAATATTTTATTATAATTATCATATAAAATTATTAAATTAAATTTTTAATTAATTTAATTTTGTTAATAGTTAATTTATAATTAATTAAGTTTAATAATGTAGATATAATTAATTAACATTGATTAATTAATAACTGTAGTTTAATTTAGACTTGGTTTTTAATTAAAAAATTCTGATTTTTAGCCTAAGTAATAGAAATCCTAGGATTCTCACAATTTTAATATACCAACTTTGGAAGCTCATAAATGGATTTTTATTTGGCCAAATGAGGCTCAAGATGGCTCATTGGAAAGATAAAATTATGGAGAATATTTCTGAAGTAGTTTAATTTCCAGATTTGATCATTTATTGGGTCTAAAATCTAGGATAATATCAAAATCCAAATTGTTTAACAAAACTAATTTTTGAGTTTAATTTTTCGCATTTTCATTCGCCCACAACTTCTTCTGAGTGTAGATCCATTCACCTATGTTCTCCTTGGCCAATTAAATCTTCATAGGAATCAATAGAAAACTCAGATATCTATTGTTTTAATTATGTAATTAAGTTTTGATTGGATTTGTGTTAATTCCAGATTTGACATTTTGATTTTATCTTTGCATTTTAATTTAGTTTTGATTTGTTTTTACAAAAAAAATAGTTGAAGAGACAAGGAGAAGAAGATATCAATCAATGAGAATGCCCCAACAATATAAGAATTAAATTTTGAGTGAATGAAAATTAGTGGAACAAATTTCTTCTTCAACAAACTTTCTTGTTGAGATTGTTTTTGTAAATGTTATAATTAACGGATTGTAGAGTGTATAGGGGGCTTCTCTTCTTTGCAATTCCAGCATTCTAAAAGCACTACTGTAATAGGGATTTAGAGTTGTAGGTGAGAAGAGAGAAAATATCAGATCTGGGGATTATTGAATATTTTTCTTTTGCGTTCTGAATTATGTATGATAGGTAGAGCTTGCACTATTGCAGCTCTTGTTGTAACAAAAAAAGTTCAAAGATTGTAGAAGACTATTGGAGACCAGAGCTAGAGAAATGGATTCAATAAATTGGTATTTCTAATACTATTGTTTTAAATACTAGTTTCATTTTATTATGGTAGGAAGGTGTCATTTTATTCATATTTGTGCACTATTATCAATATGAGTAATTTGTCTCAATCATATGTTATTATTTATCTATGTTCTTATGGGTTGAATTCTGATTTCTGAGTAACTATTTACTAATAAATATGTCTTTTAATATTGATTTAACAAATAATGATATCTTGTGAACTATTTCCTCATATTATTGTTTAATTATTCGAATTACCGATTTAACAATCAATATCATTTTGTGAACTACATCCTAAATGTTGTTAATTGATTATTTCAGTTAAGAGGTTTCTAAATAGAATGTGTTTTGGTATTTATAATGTCAGTTAATTGAACTATTTCGTTAGCTTGATATTCATGATAAGCCAGACATGTTGAAATCCCAATCATTTAAATATTTTGCTCTCAGTTGGGTTAGATCTATATCTACCTAATTGAGATAGGATTAGGATTTAGTTACCTTTTCTTGCATTTTAGAGTCATTTTGAATTTAGATTAATTCTACATTCCTAAAAGTCCTCTTCACAAAGAGGAAAACTTTAGTTGTGGCTTGGATGAGCCCCAGATCAACTTAAGGATCACTTTCTTGCTTGATCAACAAGAGGGATGATCTGACGTGTCTTCTCCTTTGGTGGATGAAAGTAATATGTTAAGCCATTGGAGATTGAAAAAAGGTAATTTGACCTATTTAAACCATTCAGAACCAACATTAAAAACAGAAAAGGATTTTCTTTAAGGTCCGGACCGGGTGGTCATCCCCAATGTTGTTGCAGTGAATTTCAAGGCTTCATCATTTTGGCACTAGAAGGAGAGCCTAAAACTTGTTTTCTATTAGAATCTTTGTATTCTAACATTTTATTTTTCGCAGTGGCTCCTCTTAAACTTCCAATTCGGAGTTGTATCTATGGATGTGCATCTTCCAATACTCCACTAGAAGTGGTAAAACTCTTGTCTCAGGTATGGTTTAATGGTAAGAGGAATTCTTCTCCTTTTGATCATGCCTTTCAATTTATTCAAAATTTTCAAATTTTAGTTTTCATGATATTGATGAAGACAGTTTATGCAGGATCTTTACTCTTACATTTGCGGAAAAAGTCAGGAACGGGTGTTGATCTCTTCCAGTTTCCTCAATTCATAGTTGGATCAATTTGTTACAATATTCCTTTGTAAATTTAACTGTTGTAACTACGAACATGTATGTGACGATTTTGAAGATTTACGAAGATTTGAAAATGAATCATTGATTGATTTTACGATTTGATTTCATTTCAATTGCTTGAGATTTAAAATTAAAGAAAAACCTTTGGAAGAGGAATTATTAGATTGGTTTGAATATATTTGCTCTATTCCTCCCATTCATAATCCATGTGAAATTATTTCAATATTTGCTCAATCTCCTTCCAATTTTATTAACATAATTGAAAATTCCAATATGGAGGTGCAAAAAAATGATGATGAAGTGACCTCTATTATGTATAATCAATTTCTTCATTTAGTGCACACTTCCCATAATATTAATAATAATCGGGATGCACCTTCAAATGTCAGTGAATATCAATCACAAAGCTGGGAGAACTTTACTATTCAAATGCAAGAAGATACTAGCAACAATATTGGAGAAGTTACTGCTTTGAAATCTGAAAATTAGTATATATTAAATTCAGTAAATCAAAACATAAATCAACAAGTACAAGAAGCAACTAAAGTTTCCAATAACATACAACCGGCTATACAAATTTTTGAATTTGTTTACGATGAAAAATGTCAAATTTAGAACAACAAAGCAACATTCTTGAAGAAAGAACAAGTGTACAAATGAATGATCTCAAATTTGAAAGTTACAATGAACAAAATGCACAGGAGTTCTCAGGTAGAGACACTTTTAAATCCATTGCTTATGATTCTTATTTCTATCTGTATCCTGATAATTCTGCTAATAAAAATTTATTCCCTCTTTGCAATAATGTTATTTTAGAAAATAGAGAGGTTGATCTTAATAAATTTCCAATTAGTTTCTATCAAGATAGAGAATTAACTATTGATCATTCTTCTACTAGTAACGAACATGTGCTTCATATTCCTTCTTGTTTTGATACATTGGATGAGATCGAAGGGAATTCTAATGAATGTTGTGAGGTCATTTATGATAGTTACTTTGACATTGAGGATATTGATTTGTCTTCTTCATAATTGAATCCTCATGATCAAAGTCAAATCAAATGTGAAAATGAAGAACGCTCTAATTCAGAAATTGTTTCAAATAGTTATAATTTTTAGACAATTAATCATACTCATGATTTCAACATTCAAGAAACCATCTCAATCTATGATTTATATTTATATGATGATCAAGCTCTCATTCCTATTCATAGCCATGATTCTCTTTCTAATTCACAAGTTGGTATTGGAAATCATTCTAATTCAATTATTATGGCCAAATATTGTGAAAAAGAGGTTGTTTTAAATCAATCTCAATTGTGCTGTAACAATAAATCTAACACTAGTGTAAACAACGATTCAGTTTTACAATTTTTCCTTCACTTATTTTTTTTAATGTTAGATTTCTTCTTTGTTTTAAGTTTTCTATGTTTAGATACTTTGTGTTGGCATATTGAGCAACTCAATATTGAACACTCAATTGGTGCATTTCCTCAATCAAAAAATGAAGATTTACATCATAATCATGAACATCAAGAGATATTAATCTTCCAATTCCGATTAATATTCATTTCTTATGGATTACTTCTATCTTCTCAAAGGAAGTATCAACAAGAGAGTGTATTTTCACAATATGACCAACAATCTAATTCAATTAATAATCTTCCATTGTATCTAATAGATTTTCCTCCATTTTTCATTGACCTATTTGAAAAATATTTGGAAAGTGTTCTTTCGTGGAAGATTGTAATAGTTTAACACTAACACATAACAATAACATGTTTATGTAGGCCATTGAATCTAAAAGCTCATTTTCACAATCTGGTTTGTTATTCTCTCTTTTGAATCCCTTCCAATCAATGATGGAAATCCATCAAGATTTCTGTGATCCAAGTGAAATTCAGTTGGAAATGGCATTTCAAGAGAAGGTAATTATGAATAAGCTGCTAAAAATATATATACATGTTTCTTTCAGATTTAGTTTGTTCAATTTAAATATAGTTGTATTTTTGTTACTAATGATCGATTTGTACATACATGTAGGAATTAAAATGTTTACATGGATACATTGGAAGTATGACTATACATAGCCATGTTTCCTTCATTAAGTTAAAAATAGAAATAGATTAATTTAGATTAGATTTGTTTTCTATTTACACTTACTTCATATTTCTAATAAAGCAAGTAATGAATCTCACTTATTTTGAGCATCCCCTTTCATTTTCGAAAAGCGTCTCAAAACATTTTAAGCTCTTAGATCATGCATATTTATGAAAGCACTTGATTGTCTTGTTTTAAAAAAATTCACCACATTGATCATAAATATGAATAAATTTCAAGAATTTGCTAGAATGTGACAATTTTTTATTCACAAGTATGTCTAAAAAAGAGCTGATTTTCACCAATCTTGTCCTCTGATGTAAATTTGAGGTGGATGCAACATGAAAACTCATTAATTAGCCTTTTTAGATCAAATAAGTAGATAATACATTTGAGGTGGATGCAACATCTGTATTTCATTATCTTGGATTCAATCTTAATTCTAAACAATTTATGAAAATCATGGATTTGATATGAAACTTGTAGTATTAAGAGAACATTCATTGCTACGATTCATTAAAGAATCATATATTCATTCTTATTTTTTATGGATTTGTTTTTATTTTCAGATTCCTTGGACGTGAAACATTTCTTTCTATTTTACTACTCGCTTTAGATTAGATTTAATAAATGATGATTTTGGGTTAATAAGATTTTAGTTAGTTCATTTTCTTCATGCTTTTAATTCTAATTAAAGGAAGAAGTTATCTTCTATTGGAGAAAATTGCACCTCTCAGGTAAGATTAAATGCAATTCTCCAATGCTAAGTTTCATGTACCCACCTTCATTTATTTACTTCTAGTTTCAGTTTCATTTTTAATTTGGTTGATCCTGAACTTTGTTTTTACAGGTCTTCATGAAACTTTCAAACCTCTACCGAATCAGTTTTTGAAGTTCATTCTCTTTTGTTCAGTTTGCTTTCAGATTCTTGAAAGAAACCATAATGATCCTCATTAAATCAACTAAACTGGGGAGTTTCTTGACCTTTAGTCTATTTCTTTAGCATTACTTTTATTAGAAAATGGTTAAGATGCTTTTTGCAGGGTTTTGCTTCGAAACAAGAAATTTTACAGCAGATAAAGACTTCTCATTTATCATATTATCAATCATCACTGTTATTCAACTTCTAAATTTTGAGAGACTCATTTGTCATAACTCTACAAGATAAAAAATAATAATAATAATAATAAATAAATAAAATAAAAAGATCTCAACATTAGAAGGAACGTACATATGCTTATTTTCTTTTTTTTTGAGACATTTGTAAAATTTGTCTTGCTGGAGTTTATCTTTCAAAATTGAATTTTTCTTTTACCTTTCTCCTTCTTCATTTTATTTTTGTTTGCTGATTTCTTTTCTTACTTTATCTTAAGATTTCTTTCCCTTTTTCTTTCGCTTTTGATTTAATTTTGGTGCCTCTGCCATGATTTAAGTGAAAGGTTTTTTCCTCGCTCGACAATGATTAAGATATATGGGAAATCTCTTAAATCTATCTATTATAGTGAATTTCATTTATCATTAAAGAGATATCTTTATGGACCCATAAAACCATCTTGCTTTAAATATTTTTCATGGAGGAACACACATCCTTACTAGGTATTTCAATTTTCTTTTTCAACGAAAGAATTGATTTGAGTTTAACACAATGAATTCCTCCCACCCCTCCACATAAAATCCTCTAATTTATACTTCTAGGGAAACAATTTGGAATACACATTATGAAATTATTATGTCCATTAAACATAAATTTCTATTATCATCCCGCCTCTTTCACTCAAATATATCATAAACTAAAATTTTGAAAAATGTGCTTATCAAAAGGGTGATTAAAAGAGGAAGTATTCAAAATACATGTAAACCCGTCGGGGCTATGGACACTCGCTGGAAGTGGGGCTAGGCTTGAATGGCATAAAAGAGAACTTCGTCAGGGTACTGTTCAGGGTCGCTAGCAATGAAGCGATGTCAGAGACAATCATAAAATGGATATATGCTTTATCAAAAACTCCTATCTCTACCTACTTCTATTTTTATATGAAGTAGTTTTAAAACAATTTTTCCCAAATTTGTATTCATGACTTTTACTCTAGTATGTTTTGAGTACTTATCTTTACACACTCATATTACTTAATATATTTATGTGGGACCTATGGAAATGTTTTATACTTAAATGGTTTACTGAACTCCATTATTTTTTAACTTTTTGTAAATTAAATTTTATTATCTTTAACCAGAGATAACTAGTTCTTCTCAGTGTGTCATCATTATTTTAGGGAAAACTCAACACCCCCCATTTTGACTTATTGACCCAAATAATAGGGACGCTTTCCATTAATTATTGGCTAAGAATCTTTTATGGTTTTCATTTAAGTTAATTGTCTTACAATTTTGTCATTTTCAATTTTCCATCGAATTTCTATTTTGATGGTTTCATTGAAATAGACTTTTCACTAGCTTTCCATTGATACTTGTTTTGCTTCATTTGGTTAAATAGTTGGTAAATAACACTCCTTTGAAGTTTGATTATTTTCCTCGCCTGGACTAAAAAATGTAAATAAATGTATGATACCTCATTTTTTTAGTCATTCATTATGAATATTAACTCTTAGTTAATTTTTACTAATTCTTTCATTTTTCACTAACAGTCCTACAAAATGACCCAGCTAAACTGTACAATGGATGAAAACACGTTTCGGGATCTTGGTAATTTACTCTAATTTGTTATTTTAAAACAAATTGCCAAACCCAAAACTTGAAAATTGAAAAGTAGCTGTAGTCCAATTTGTAGGATAATTAATTCATGTGGCCCCACTTCACACCCCTTCTCTTGTTTCCTAAAATTGTAATTTTAAAAAATGTGATATAAATTGTTTTTGGGATGCGATATTGTGATATCAGAGATCGCAATTTCATATTGTCACTTATTTTGAAAACTATCGTTCATGTGATTGTGATTTGGTTTATATGAGGGGTTAAGTTTATTTAACATAAGGTTGATCCTCCTTATCCCTATGTGACCTCACCTACCTCAGACCTTATCACTCCACACTCCTTACCACCTTCCACCCTCTTCACTTACATGTTTTTGCATAATATGGATTTTATAATATAATATTATATTAGGATTATAATATTATTATATAATAATTATAATTATCATAGAATAGAATATAATTATAATAATAAAAATATTTTTAATAATTATTAAATTAGACTTTTAATTAATTTAATTTTGTCAATAATTAATTTATTAATAAATGTAGTTTAATTTATATTTAGTTTTTAATTAAAAAATATTGATTTTTAGCCTAAGCAACAGAAATTCTAGAATTCTGACAATTTTAACATACCAACTTTGGAAGATCATAAATGGAGTTTTACTAGGCCACATGAAGCCTAAGATGGCTCATTGGAAAGATAAAATTATGAAAAATATTTTTGAAGTATTTTAATTTCGATATTTGATCATTTATTTGGTATAAAATACAATATAATACCAAACTCAAAATTGTTTAACAAAACTAATTTCTGAGTTTAATTTTTTGCATTTTCATTTGCCCACAACTTCTTCTGAGTGCAAATCCATTCACCTATGTTCTCCTCCGCCAATTAAATCATTATAGACATCAATAGAAACCCCATATTCCTTTTATTTTAATTATGTAATTAATTTTTGATTTTATTTGTGTTAATTCTAGATTTTTCATTTTGCTTTTATTTTTGCATTTTAATTTAGTTTTGATTTGTTTTAACAGGAAAACAGTTCAAGAGATGAGGTGAAGAAGATCTCAATCATTGAGAATGCTCCAGAAATAAAATAATGGAATTTTGAGCCAATTAAAATTAATAGAACATATTTATTCTTCAACAAACTTTCTTGTTTAGGATTTTTTGTAAATATTATAAATAACATATTGTAGAATGTATAGGAGACTTCTCTTCTCTGCAATTCTGGAATTCTAAAAGCACTACTATAATAGGGATTTAGATTTGAGGAGAGAAATCTCATATCTGGGGATTATTGGGGATTTCTTTTGCATTTTGAATTATGTATGATGGGCAGAGATTGCACTACTACGGCGCTTGTTGTAACAACTAAATTTCAAAGATTGTAGAGGACTGTTGGAAATGAGAGCTAGATAAATGGATTCAATAAATTGGTATTTCTAATACTATTTTTTTAAATGCTAGTTTCATTTTATGAAGGCAAGAATGTATCATTTTATTCATATTTGTGCACTATTGTCGATATGAGTAATTTATCTCAATCATATGTTATTATTTATCTCTTCTCTTATGGGTTGAATTCTGATTTTTGAGTAACTATTTACTGGGAAATCTATCTTCTAATTGATTTAACAAATAATGATATGTTGTAAACTATTTTCTCATATTATTGTTTAATTATCAAATTATTGCTTTAACAATCAACATCATTTTGTAAACTACTTCCTAAATATTGTTAGTTGATTATTTCAGTTAAGAGCCATTTGAATAGAATGTGTTTTGGTATTCATAATGTTAGTTAACTGAACTATTTAATTATCTTTATATTCATTATAAGTCAGATATATTTAGATCCCAATCATTTAAATATATTGTTGTCAGTTCGGTTAGATCTATATCTTCCTAATTGAGATAGGATTAGGATTTAGTTATTTTTTCTTGCATTTTAGAATAATTTTGCATTTAGGTTAATTATACATTCTTAAATGTCCTCTTCAAAAAGAGGCAAACTTTAGTTGTGGCTTGGCTGAGCCCCATATCAGCTTAAGCATCACTTTCTTGCTTGATCAACAAAAGGGCTGATCTAATGTCTCTTCTCCATTAGTGGATGAAAGTGATATGTTAAGTTGTTGGAGATTGAGAGAAGGTAATAGGACCTAGCTAAACTAGTCGGAACCACCATTCCAAATGGAAAAGGAGATGTTTTGAGGTTCAGACCAGGTGGTCATCCCCAATTTTGTTGCATCAAATTTTGAGGCTTCAATGGTTGCTCATTTTGCCAACATTTTCATGCTTAATTATTTACAAGACTCAACATTATCAATATAGATAAATGTAAAATAGATAATGGCAAAGGATTTCAAGTGACACTCAACCTCCCCACTAAATTATTTACACAATCTATGTTATACAACCTCATAGAGATAACCCCAAACACATTTTTTATTTTCAACATGTTTGAAATATGTTATCATTGATGTCAAAAGGTGTCAGCATGTAGCTCAGGTGCCTCAGAGGAGTAGGTTCTAGGTGCAAATAATAGAAGAAATTCTGAAGCCATTTTTTTATGCAATATATGAGCTCAAAGGACACATTGATCCCACTTAACTGAAAATTATTCCGAAAGATATTTCTAATGGTATATGGAAGTTCTAAAATGGCCTCTTGGTGTGAAAGTTAGAGCCATTCAAAATTGGGGACCCCAAGCCAGAATTTGAAAAGTTAAAAGTGGTTGGAGGCTTTGGCACACAACGAAAGTTGGGACAAGTTTCAAACTTGGTTCCAAGACTAGCGAAGCCTTTAAGAGAGAGCTCTAGGTAGACATGACAAACAAAACAATAGTGGGAACCATTATGATTGGCTAGAAAAGTGGGTTGATGCCATCCTTGCGGTGGAACCTTGGTGGGAGCACCCCAGAGGAAAGGGCCAAGCCATGTGCCAGATTTCTGATGGCATTCGAGACAATTTGGTAGATGGGGTTAGTGATCATAGGAGGCAATTCCCCGCACATTTTATCACCTAGATAAATGGCAAATATCTACCCTACAGGTACCCTTCCCAAAACCATAATCTGCTTAGAAGTGGTGTCAGAGACATTTTTCTGAACCCGATGGTTTTTTTCAATTAATAAAGAAATTGGTCACAAAACAGAGTTGTGGAGGAATTTTCTCTCCTCAAGGAGGACAGGTGGAAGCATAGTATTGGCTCAACAGAGAATCAAGGATGACAATAGCATCAACTAATAAGCGAAGGACATGTGGCAGGTGGATTCAACATTTTTGGGCACCCAAAGGGCCCATTTCCAGGTGACATGTGTCACCAATCAGGAGGCACTAGGTGTCCCTAGTGACATCATTATTACATCATCCTGGATCACAGATCCCAGAATATTTAGTGGTGAGTATTTGGCGACGACGTCGGGTTGTAGGGTGTCAGGACACGATGGTAGTGGACAAAGCATCAAGTAATGAAACGAGGGTTAGGTGGAGCCTACAATATATCTAATCCCAATGGATGGAGCTCAGAAGTTCAATAAGGGTACACGTAATAGAATTTGGGGCCATCCTTGGATCCTAGAAATCTTGAAATCCCGAAACTTTTAAAGAATTGAATTTGATAGAAGAGATGGGATCGGGAGCGCTAGCATGTGGGTTGACCTTTGCTCACCTCATGTAGATGAGTGACCAATGACGTAGAGTCATTAATAGAGGAAAAAGGATCTGGAAAGAGTCTAAAATGGTTAAGCACCCAGGGCCTAAGCTAAAAGTCGTGAAGACTAGTCCTATGGTAGAAAACATGTAAAGGGAGCCAAGAGAAAAGGTGCTAAAGGCAAAAAGTGGCAAAACTATCGATTAGATAGTGGATTAGGTAGTTACACCAATATTAATTGCAAACAAAAATAACAAACCACAAATAAAACCTATTAAAAAGTTAGATTGACTAAAACTAGCAGAAAAACTCATTTTAACTTGTAGGGAATGGTTGTTGAAGTCACATAACTTGGAAAACATTTCTAGAAAATTGAGATGAACATGAAAAAGGAAAAAATAAGGAAGCATGAAAAAATTAAAAAACTAAACAAAGCCAAAGTTAGCAAAAAGAAAAATCTATAAAAGAAGGCCTAATCAAGCAGAACCTATATAGTTGTTTTTTGAGATAGAGCTTTTGTTGTGGTGAGGTGTTGGTATGGTGTTTTTAGTGATCACGGATTGTTGAAGTTGTTGGTGGTTGAGAGATTCAATTGTTTTACAAGAAAAGAAGGCATTCATTTTTCTAAGAGTGAAAATGGATGGAAATTTGAAACATTGAGTATTTAGGAAGACGTAGCTTGCTAATTAGGGGTTGGTTCTTCTTCAAGTGGGTGTTGGAGAATAGGTGAGGTTATAGCTCCAATCAGTTGCAGTTAATAAACTAGGAAGTTGTAGCTTCATTTTGGTTGTATCTAGAATACTGTATTTTCAAGTTGTAGCTCTCCCTATTAATAAAATGGAGAAGCAATTTGTGAAGTTATTTGTTCCTTGAATATTCCATTGATTGTTGAAGTAGGTGCTTTCCATATATATGTTGAAAGTGATTTTTAATGTCTTATTGTGAAAATAAATTTTAAGTTGTTTAAATTGGCAAAAGTGTTACAATATTGATTCATACCCCCTCTCAGTATTGTCATGGTTTCCAAGACAATAATCTAGTCAAGTCCATCTCAATTGTCTATCATGATGAAACCTTTCATTTTATAAGTACAAACAAGTCCATATTGAATAAACATAATGTCAATATACCCTTCATGATGTAACTTTGCATTCATTTTATCAAATTTAGTTTCACAATTTCAATTAGAACTTCATCCCATTAAACGCTTGCAATTATTATTTGTTAATAGGATTATCAACCTAGGTTATCTTTCATAATAATATAGGCGGACCCCTCCCCCTTGCGTTCCTATGCATATAAGAATTTAAAATTTACATTGTAATGTTGGAACCATCTTTCACTTTGTATATTTTGATATGTGTATTGCCTCTTTTCCTTATCGTATTGTTTCACCTTACCATTTTCATAACCATATTGGCAATGTTTTCTAGTGCATCAAAGTGAGTAGCTTCAATATGCAACCTACTTGCTACAATCAATCATGTGAACTGACAATATCAAAGAATTGACTTTTTGATTTAACCATCTCTTGTTCTACTGATATTCTCACTCAAACCTATGTAAAAATTTCATCACAAGAGAGAATCCAATCAACTTTTGCATCTCAAATTTTCCCTTCACCTCAAGGATAAGCAATATCATGACCATGCTATTCTTTCAAATACTAGACCATAATACTTGGATCCTTAATATAGACTTATAGAGACCAATTCTTCTACGAAAACCTTGCCATTAGTCAAATCACAATCCTCATTAATACTCTTTTCTCTTGCACGAAAAAACATATTATATTCATAGAATTCTTAATGGGTGTCCAAATTGGAACATTTTCAACACCTACTAGTAACCTTTTTGATGTAATTTTTCCACTTTCCATTCATTCCTTATGCATTATTCATCCATTATTACCCTATGTTTGTTGTAGTTATGAATATTATTATTTTCACCACTTTTACACTTATTCTTGCACAATATGTCGTGAAATTGTCATCTTTAATACTAATATTTTTAGATAGGAGTAGAAGGTAGTGGCTACAACTTCTCCATGTTTCCACAACACAAATTACAACTCTAGATAATCTGCTTACAAGTGACACGTAGGTGATAAAACTACTCAAACCAAGACAAGAAAGAGTTGAGACCCTCTTCCATGTCGTTATTCCAATTCCTATGGGTTATTACAACTTCAACATGGTCACTTATAGAAGGGAATGTTGTAACTCACCTCAGACCAATGAAGTTACTAACACTCACGAATTACTTAACTTGACATTTCTACAATTCATGTTGTTGCAAATCCAATTGCTACAACTACAATTGCTACAACTTTGGCATACTAGGTTAGCTCATCGGTGTACACTATCGGCGTACGCCCAATATGAGTCTCTTGCAATGGAAGGCGATGGTGTCAATCCTAGTTAGACAAAGCAACTTCCAATGAATCCCAACTAATCGTAGTTAGAATTTTCCCTAATCATACCAATTTCTAAATATGTTTTGTAATAGGAAGAACCACCTGATTCTCGCAAGTTGGTCATCCCATTGTTCACTTAAATTAGATAGCATGAAAATTGTATAAATACATGGCTTCCTTTGAAGCACATGGAGGGTAAAGGGAAAGGAATAAATTATTGTTGCCTATTGTATACCTTTTCTCTTTGTTGTAGTAGAAAAACTCATTTGTTTCAATCGCTCAAGCATACTCTATGATCATGTGGCTAGATCTTTCACAATACCTTGTTTAAGGAGGTAGGTCTCCCTCCTTAACTTGGTACTCCTAGGTAGCATTAGAAGGTAGTTAGTATTTGCAATTATTTTATTTTACAATTTTTCATATTACAACAATTTTGTTAATTTATCTTCTCTTGCAATTATGTTAATTTAATTTTGTTGTGACTTCATAGTTTCCTTTTGCTACAACTTCATTAATTTCCTTTTGTTGCAATTTTGGCATCTTATTATGTCGTAATTATTTGGTATGTGTTATATTATTTCCACGAATACCTCCAGGAGCTATTATGTTTCTCTAGGGATAGAGGGGGTTGTAAGGGGGTGGTAGAACCCTACACAGGAGGACATAATAATAGTTGGGCATAACCAAGGATGGTGGGTGAACCAACCCATGGTTTTGCACATGCTTTTGGTCATGGTGGTTTTTTCCCATGGTATTTTGTAGATTTTGTCAAGGGAACTACAGTTTGTTCTAATCCAGGGTTAATGGATTGGGTTCAATGAATTATTCAACATGTATCTAATCTATTCCCAATTTTGGGTTGCAAAAGAAAATCTGTGTATACTTTTTAAGTTCTCGTCATTATATATTTTCCATTTTTAAGAATATTTTTGCAAGTAATTTCTATATAGGGTTAAAACCTATAGTAATCACATTAATCACTTGTTTTTGCAAATCTAGTTCATGTAATTAAAATCACTAATTCCAATATCAATGATTAACTAATATATCTGTGTGTTTTTTGGATATTATGGTTGTTATTGTAACTCTTGTCACTACAACTCACCTATAGATTACTTTTACTGTGTTTTAAGTAATAGTTTACAATAGAGAGATGTCTGATGTTTCCAAATTTTTCTAGGTTGTTTTCTTGACATTCATTGCATCCTAGAAATGTACTATTGCATATTTGTTGCAATAAACCAATAATACCATTATAGTTGAACATGCCACTTTTAGCGGTTGGTGTGTTTACTTTTATGCAAGAGTGTTTACTTTCATGAATTGTGATTTAATTTTCCTTGGAATTTACTTTCCTGCAAATGGTGATTTATTTCCTATGGTGTGTGATGTGTTTAGACAAATTAGTGACCTATGAGAGCATACTTATATTTCATTATGATAACCATCATATTACTAAACTTCATGACACATAACATATTGCACTATAATATATTTTGCATGGTATTTTTCAAGTTCCTAATGAACCTTAGACTAAGAATTTAAATTTACAATTGATCAATTTCTCACTAAGATAAATAAAAGTAATTAAAAGTCTCGTCAATTCTCACTTATTTCTAGGTGAGTTCTTGTACTAGTTTTTTCTAAAGATATATTAGTATATGAAAGGGGATAAATCCTTAAGGTAAGTTCCATGCATATTAGATCGACTTCTCTACATACAATAAGATCTACAAACTACTCCCATTGGCAAAAATATCCTGAATCTATTGTATACATTAATCGACGTATTTATCATTACCTTCAGTCATTTATTAAAGCCTTACATATGCATTCACACACACAAACACACGTAGGCCCAAAAGCATCACCTAATCATGTTGTTTATTTTATATTTAAGGTCAATCTAACTCAGATAAGGTTTCCTCCCTTTTATTCATTCAACAAACTTCAAAAATATATTTTTCATCCTATGGCTCTCATCATCAAGAGAGTTTTCTCATTCTCACTCGTTGAGTACCATGTGTAGAATTTCCTCCCATTTAGGTAGAATGGATAATGTTAATACTCCCAAAAACACACAAACAGGTCATATATGTTGCTTCTCAATCAAACTTGTTTATGGATTAATCTTCATTCACTTAAGCTCTCATATGCACCTTCCTCTTTAGGATATCAAGTGTTTCTTTACTTAATGAGTTTCATAACTTAAGAGGTTTGTTATCCTTATGCATATATATAATATATTTTAATTTCTTACTAGGTACCATAACTACATCCTTAGCTATGTATTATCTCATCCAAATATCTACTTTAGTCTATAGACTTCCTTCAAAGTAATTTTTTTTTTTATTTAAGGAAAAATATCTTAGCATTTTGGACACTTATCCTATAATCAAAGTTATTTTTTTTTGTCATAGGCTAAAGACCTTTTTTTCTTCTATTAGATTTTCCGCCACTAAAATGTCAAGCACCCTTAACATCCTCCTAAATACATATTCCATTAAAATTGGAAAACTTTTATTACAAGGACAACACTAGAATTGATTTTTTTGGTTATTTTGAAATTCTAAATCCACTATTTAATTCCATATTTAATGAAATATATGTTCTAAGAATGTTTCTTTATCTTTTATGAAGTAGTAATTCGTAATAAAGAGCTTGTTACATATTAGGTTACATGTGTACTACATCATACTCTCATACTAAGTGGAATGTCATGCCATATCCTTTCAAGAAGTGGCTTCTATCCTTGTCAATTATTATCCCAAGATAATCATGATCTTCAAATTAAGGCCATTTTGTAATATTATAATTATCAAATGTTTTAACAAGTCATGTTCCATATCCTCTCATTTAAACTTATATTCATCCTAATGGAATACAAAAATTCCTTCTGATGATATTTCTTGCATCTAAATTTTATTATACAAACCATATATATATACTTAAAAATTATTGTGTGTATGTGCTTTCATGCACATTTTTCTTCCTTGAATATTTCTGTACTTAATTTTTATTTTATTACTCAACTCATAGTTCTTATCTAAGGATATAATTAATTTTATTGTCGAGATATTTCTAGCAACAAAGAAAAAGTTACCAAATTATGGCCATCTAAAGTTTTCTTGCTTGGCACCATATCATCATTAATATTCATCTCACATGTTGTAGATGACATAGCACCTTGGGTTCACATGTCACCCTAGGGGTCATGCCAAGTCAACACCATATCCAATTCTACCTACCATGACATATATTGTCTTTGGAATGTTCCAAAGGTTTCATAATCCATCAATGGAATACAAAATTATTGTAGAACCAAAGAAACTTGGCTCACATTAAACATGTAGTAAAGCTCTGAACATTAGGATTTTACTCTGGGAAAATTTATTAGTAAAATTTATAATTTGAATTTTGAAAACTTTATGAAAATCAAATATGGTTGATGGTTTCATTGGCCATCAGTGAAAATTAATATTTTAATTTGGAAAATTCAAGATTTTAACTCAATAAAATATTCATAAAATCTATATATATGTAGGAGATTTTGCAAGCTCTACCACAATTTGGAGAATTTGTGATTAATCTTAGGAGACAATAATTCCATTCAATAAATTATTTAAATCTATGAAAATCATATGTTATTAATTGAACCCATTTGGTGACAAGAATGGATAAATTTTTTAGTCGGAATTACTGAACTATCCTTGCATATAGGCATTTATATGCATATAAATACCTTTACATACATATTCATAAAATATTTCACAAGTCTGGAATGGATTATTACAAAAATATTAGCATTTTTGTTTGCTGGTAAATAAAATTCTTAGCTCTATGAAATCCTAAAATTTAGGAAAACTTTTCTTAAAAGAATTTATAAAATAGTTGTAGTGTAAATTTTGTAAAATAAGTCAATTTGGAAGTTCCTTAAGCATAAGTATTTATTCAAATCCTTGTATAGAAATAGGTAGAATTGGTATTTAATTAAGTATATTTAGCTATTTTCTACTATTATTTATGTAATTTTTACTTGAGAAATCGGAAGGTAGAGTTATGTGTAATAAATTTCATTAACTTCTGACCTATGTGTTAGCGCTCCTTAGTTTCCTAAGGCTGAGAAAGGAAGCCGAGGAGGTAACCTCAGACTAGCTTTCGACTTGGTGGCTAGCCCTACCAAATCAGAGAGGGATCTCTCTAATTCAAACTCACAACCAATGGAAGTGACTGGAGAATATGAGGATTTTAGGCTATGTATTAGCTCAGTAGGGTTTGATTAAGGTTTGTTGGATAAAAATAACTAGATCTAGGAGCTAGTTCAAGTTTTCCTAAAGATCAGTGGCAGTCATAAGATGGGGCAAGGTAGGTGCAATCAGTGACTCAAAATGGTTTGTCATTGTAGTGTGGTGAGGAGAATGTAGCAGGAGTTAAGTGAGCAAGAGCATGAATTCACTTATTCAGATGAAAAACACTTAGATGCTTATCTTAAACAAAAAACAGAGCATAAAAGAATGATTTATGTTTTAAACCTTAAAAGATAAAGCATGGGAAGAAAGTAGATGGATGCTAACAAGATCTAATCATCAAATATGTAAGAAAATACAGGAAATACAGAGCCACTAACCACAACACAAGAATCCCATGAAAATAGCTGCAATTGTCTCTTATATTTCTGCAAATAGCCAAGTACACTAGTCCAAGTCAGAGCTACAAGTATCCAACCATTCTTTTGACTTCATTCAGCCTACATATAGATGAAAAAAAAATTCCCCCTCCAAGGGGCCTAATCCATCTTCCTAGGGATTGCTTTCATGATTCTCTTTAACCATTACCAAATACTATGGAAGTTAGAAACCAATTCCCTTTTTACACTAATTGAATGAGTTTTTTTCTCCAAGAATTTGTTTACAAGATTCTTTATAATTTAACCCCTAACACACTAAATTACATTATATGGACTCATGAAGTAATCTATTACATTAATCTAGTTTGACCTTTGGCCATTATAAGTAGTGAAACAATGAAATTCATAAAAACACAGTAAATTAGCAAAAGCAAGACAGAAACGCAGGAAACATTCGGAGAGTGTTTTGGAGGCCTTCGCGGATGCATTTTTGGATGAAAAAGGTATGGTTGGAAGGATGATGATGTCTAATACACCATGAAGTCATAAATCACTATAAATACCTCCTCCAAGCCCATTGAAAATTTCCTTGAAGTCAAATTGTCCCAAAAACGTAGCAAGTGGCCTGAAATAGTGGCAGAAAGGTAAAAAAATAGGCACTATTTTGTCAATTTTAGAAAATATATGAATGTCCAAGCTTCCCTAGGTACTTTTTTGACATCCCTAAATCATTATCCATCTCCACATGCTTGCAAATTTTCATTTTGACCCTATGAGAAAAAGTGCAAAAAGTGCTTGCTGCATTTCTGGGTAGCCAAATTTCTGCATTTTTTTGTAAAAATAGGGGTCAAATATGGACTAATATCACTTTAAAAAAGAAAAAATTAACACTGGGGAGAGGTTTTCGTAGATAATGTTGTTTTGAAGAAAAACCTCTCTCTTGTTTGTGAAATTCATTCCCATATGCTTGGATTCTGTGCCACAAAATAATGACTAAAATAGGCACTTAAATTGGAGAATTTGATTTTCTGAACTAGGCCTCTAAGAAACTTGAATATCTTAAACATGTGGTGCCTGTATAGAAAATCAAGGAGTTTATTGTAATTGGGTCCGTCTTTAACACAAACCTCCTTTGGTTTTCAAAAATTAGTCTTCATTTGGTCAGAATCCTCTTTTGAAAATGATGACCAAAAAAAGAGTCAAAAGCGCAACGACTCTCTTGTAGAAACTTATATTTTGGGCATATCTCCCAAATCATAAAGTAAATTCAAAAACCAAGAGAGGTTATTGTTTCTCAATATGTTATGAATAAAAACTGGCTCCATTTTTCAAAAATAATTTCCCACATTTTCATAATACAAGCATTAAATTGGTGCATAAAATAATTGCCCTGTTTCTGTAGGATAACTTCTTTGCAAGTGCACACAAAAACTCCAAAATTTCAAAATATTTCTTATTTTCTTTTACTCTTTGTCATAAATCAGAAAACCAAAGATGATTTAGCTTATATATCATCTTTATCCTTCTTTTTGAGTTTCCATAAGGTTCTCTTGAGCTTCTTTCTCATGTTTTTGACTCTCATCTTGCACTTTCCTAAAAAACCCTACGCAACCTACCTATCTAAATGCCCTCTTTATAAAATATGATGAGTTAACCTCCTTCATATGAATCGGCTAATATATTGATATCTCCCATCCTTTTAATTTCTTCTTTTCACTTGTCTCTACCATGTTTGACTTTACTTTTGACAATAAACCCTAGTTTGAAGGAAGAATGGGCAAAGGGGACTTAGCTTTAAAACAGGGGTAAAAGAGAAGCATGTTTAGGTGAGGAAATGAAGGGGAAGGGAGATAGGTCAATTAGTGAAGAAACTTTTGGGAGTATGGAAGTGTTTTAGGAAGACAATGAAAGAGGAATTCCTCAATTTAAGTGAGGGAAAGGCGGTGAAAGAGGGAAAACGTAGTCCTAGTCTTACAAGCAGGGCAACTAGCTAGGGTTGTGTGAGAAAATGATGAAATAACTAAAATTGAGTGAGTGGAATGGTGGGGATTGTATAATGGGGTATATTAGTGATGTATACACATTTAAACTAGGAAAAATCTCTATCAAGTGAAGCAAAACCAATGAAACTACAAAAGCGCTGCAAAAACCTAGGCAAAGATTTTATCAATTTTCTGAAGAGATTGACTGAAACAAGGGTTTTTAAGGGTCCCAATTACATGTTTGAATATATTTGAAGCTCTATAATGAAGTTTTAACCTGTTCTTTCCCTCCTTATGCCTCCAAAACAAAAGCACAACAACCTTGCCAGAAACATAGCAGAAAAGCAGCAGAAGCGCAACAAGCTTGTGAACGGAGCAATTGATGATGGAATCTAGACTTATGATGGTTGTGGAAAGTCTCACAATGGCTGAGAGGAGATCTTGAATACTTGTAAGGATATAATGAAGTCTTGAAATGTTGTATTTCTCCTTTATAACTCATAAACTCGATTTTGGCTCATGAAATCATATGTACTTTTGAAAGAATGACTATTGACATATGTACTGGTGATAAAATTTTTGACATGACTCCCTTGTTTACTTTCAATGACTCATATAATGATGAAAATCAAAGGTGAATCCTAGACCATGACATTTATAATGACACATTAACTCTTTTGATGACCTAGGACAGGGGATGATGACATGACCATGATGGGTGATGCTAACCTTGAACAAGTGGAGGGAGTATAAATTATACCTAGACAAATGACTTTGGACCATTTGACAACCAAGAAAGTCAAATTTTATTTGAAAATATAATAATTTGACCTAAGACCCTATCAACAATATGAAAAGAGTAAATTTGATCACTGAGACTAGAGGAGACTAACACTATGAATTTCCATTTTCATAACATTAAGCATCACAAAGATCCATTAAAATTTGGCTATAATTAAAGTTTTAGCAAAGTTACCATACCTAAAATCATGATTCTATTATATTTGCATATAAATCCATATTTAATTCATGTTTTATTAAATTTTTACTCTACCTATATACATATAACATCTACATATACATATCACACCAAACAGATTTAGACCCATAGTTTTATTCAATGTGGTGTACAAAATCATTTCCAAAGTACTTGAAAACAGACTCAAGCCCCTACTTCCAACACTCGTGTCTGAGGAGCAAACTGGTTATGTGGAAGGAAGGTAGATTCTAAACAACATAATTCAAGCTCACGAGGTGGTTCATTCTCTAAAGAGAAATAAGAAAGCGGGGATGATCATACAACTTGACCTAGCGAAAGTTTATGACAAACTTAACTGGTCGTACATAAGGGAAGTACTAATAGCATATGGCTTCAACCACAACTAGATAAGATGGATAATGGCACTAGTTACCACAACTAATTTCTCAATCCTGCTTAATGGCTCTCCATCCAGAAAATTTAGGCCTTCAAGAGGCCTACGACAAGGAGATCCTCTCTACCCCTTCCACTTTATTCTCATGATGGAAGGATCAGGAAGAGCCATTAAATCCGCGAACATAGACGGGAGAATCTAGGGTCTCAAACTCACCCCGAATGGGGATGCCTGGACTCATCAACAATTTGTGGATGACACTATGTTGCAGGGTACACCCACGGTTAAGGAAGCTAAAGCATTCAAAAAAATCTTGAATGACTTTGCTATGGCAGGTGGTACAGAGGTAAGCCTCACCAAATCAAAAATTTTCTTTTTTAACACTAACATTGCTGTTCAGAGAAACCTCTCTAGAATTCTCGGCTTTCAAAGAGATCAACTACCATCCAAATATCTGGGAATACCTCTCACTGATAAAACTCTAAACAAGGAACTTTGGGAGCCAGTGACTAAAAGACTGCAGGATAAAATGAGGAAATGGACAAGCAGGTCTTCGAATTTGGTTGGAGGACTAGTGCTTACAAAGGCTGTCTTACAAACTATTCCCACCTTCATGTTCTCAAATCTTCCTGCTCCGAAAGGAGTTTTACAACTTATTAGAAATATTCAAAGAGATTTTCTTTGGGGCAAAGGGGAAGAGAAAAATAAATGGGCTTTGGTAGCTTTGGAAAAGCTATGTAAACCTAAGAACCATAGGGGTCTGGGACTTCATGACCCTAAAACCTCTAGAAAAGTAATGGGGGCAAAACTTTGGTGGAGATGGCTAAGGAAGTCGGCAACCCCATGGGCCAAGTTATGGAAACAGAAGCATGCAAACAATTAGAAAGAAAGGGATCATGTTCAGATCTCTGGGCACATTAAAGGCTCCCACATTTGGAATAGTGCTTGGGAGAACAGAGCTATAGTTCAGAAGCATATTTTTTGGGAGATTAGATATGGAAAACTAGGATGGTTTTGGGAGGATAACTGGCAACAGGAACCTAACTTGTGTAGATAAGAATTAGCCAATCTTAAGGATGACATGGATAATAAAGGGTTATTCAGGGTAAGGGATTTCTGGGACCAAACAAGATACAAGGACAAATGGAGAACATGGAAGAACCTAGGATACAATGAATAAAACCCTTTGAAAGCCCAATCAGAGACTCTTGCAGTCATCTTGGGACAAAGAAAGATATTAATGTCTACATTGTCTGACCAGCTAAGATGGGGAAGAAACAATGAAGGCAACTTCAACCTCAAAGAAGCCAAAAGAATTTCCATTGGGTTAGACTTTCCAAACCCTGATAAAATATGGAAGGACCTATGGCAGAACTCGCACTGGATGAAAATTAAACTATTCATGTGGTTGGTGCATCATAAAAAAATTATTACTTGGGAGAATCTTTGGAAAAGAGGTCTAGTTGGTCCTTCTAGATGCCAGTTATGTGGTCTACAAGAAGAAATGATGGATCATCTACTTAACATCTATTGTTTTGCCTCTACCTTGTGGAATTGGGTAGCCTCAATCTTCAGGCAAACGGACAGGAACAAATCCAGCATTACTGGCACTTTAAAGAATTGGCGGAAATATTTCTCAGAAAATGAAATTGTCAACAAAGCATGGACTCTAATACCTGGTTTCTTGATCTGGGATATCTGGAAAGAATGCAATAACAGGATTTTCAAGAACAAAATTGGTTCGACACAGAGCATCATAGATCAAATTAAAAGACAGCTCAAAGAAACTGTAAGTACCTGTCTTAATCAGCCCCCTGAAAACCCTCCTCTAAACAAGGATGCACATATAGTTGTGCAATTAGGTCTCCAGTTGATGGTCCCCCAGGGCACAAGCAAGAGCACAAGCTACATAACAGTGGGCAAGGATTTCTGGCAACCTCCTCCACAGGGTTTTCTGAAATTCAATATAGATGGAGCCTCTAAAGGAAATCCTGGAGTGGCTGGTTATGGCAGAGTCACAAGAGATGAGAAGGGATACATACAAACTATCTTTCACAGTCATTTGGGGAATGCCACTAACAATATGGAAGAACTCATGGCCTTAGAGCAATGCCTAGACATATTGATTGAGTCAGACTCACATAATGCCATTGTAGAAGCAGACTCTGAACTGATAATTAACTCGATCAAGAAGATATGCAATGGTAAAACACCAGAAAAAGTGTCAAAACACTGGCACTTATTGCAAGTCTATCAACGCATTCAATCTCGCCTGAGAACCCTGAGAACACTCCAATTTTTTCACGTTCGCAGAACAGCTAATAGGTTAGCGGATCGACTGGAAAACAAAGGAGTACTATGTTCAAAGAACAATAGAAGATATGCCTGGATGAGGATGCCTTTAGGGCATTTGCGTGAGGACTTCCATAGGCAGGCTATCAAAGATAGGGAGTACTTTAAAAAAATGAGAACTAAACAGAGAGAAGACCAATGAAAATAGCAGGTAATGGATCAAACACAGGATAGAAGAATGTGTTAATATGCAGGCAGGTTGGAAGGTGGATAACCGAAAAGTCCTCTAAAATCCTTCATCCTATGTACTTCGAGTGGGAAAATGCACGAAGAATAATCTCCCAAACAGACCCGAACTACTATAAAGCGATGGCCTATGTAATTTTTGGGTCCATTAGAAATGGTAAAAAGTGTGCTAGTTTAACGAGATCTAGTAAGAAATCCTTCGTCCATTGGATTTTGGGCAGAAAGATGCACGAGACATAATTCCCGAAACGGACCCAAAGATTGATTGTGTGGCGGCTTTTAACTTTTTAGGTCCATAAAACAATTTAACAAGTGGGCTAGTTGGAGGGATCACTTTGGTAATCCCCCATCCTATGGATTTCTGGCGGAGAAATTGATCGACGGTTAATCCATCTATTGGACCCAAAATAGTTTAGTGCGGAGACTTTTATTCCTTTCAGGTCCACCAGAAAGTTTAAAGTACGGGCGAGGTTTGGGCCCGAAATCAATCAGGACCGTTTGATCCTCAAGGGCGGGATCGCACGGTCTTTGAGTTTGATTATTATTTGAAATTTAAGGATATTGCATTATGTCATAGTTTTGGGTCTTTGGACCATTTGTACAATTATGTATTTTTTTTATTTTAATGAAAGGATTCACACTTACTTCATAAAAAAAAAAAAGCATCTATAAATCCATATTTGAGTCACATTTTAATAAATTTTTACACTACCTATATACATATAAAATATATATTGGTATTCATATTTATATTAAGTGAGGTTTACTTCTCATGCAAATACTAAACCTAAAATTAACCCATGCAAAGGAGGGGACAAAGGATGCATAAAGTGCCAAACTTGTACACATCATCAAAATTAGGTTCTAATAAGTGAATTTAGTTGGTACATAAGATTATTTTGACCCTTTGTTAACACATAATAAGTGAGGATTATTGCTCTATATCAAATGATATAACTAAACGTTTCCCAAAACCCATTAAAAATCACGCATCAAGGCCCAAGTCTCAACCTAAATCCTTCTAAGGAGATAATTATCTTGCAATTCATTCCTTATAGCTATATTTTAGGACCATTTGACTATAATTTCATAGGTATGCAACAACTCTTTACTTATTTCTTGGGAGGTCACATAACTTGTCTTCCATTTAGAATAACTAAGAACCCAAAGCTGGTTTATGCATATTTATTTCTCATGAATGAACATTCACTACTGAAAAGTATATCATTCTTAGTTCCAAATGTTCTTCAAAGACACATGAGGACCCACCTTCCTCGTAAATCCAAGGATTCAATTAGGGAGCTACTATATTTTAGAGGAATGGAGACTTAATCCCAACTCCCATTTACGAGAATTGCATAAAATGAAGGATATCATAATTGTAGAATCCTTAGATTAGCTAACTCAAGATTGTGGTTGTGGTCAAAGTTATGCAAAGTGGGTACTCATTGCATTAAAAACTTATTTCTTCATCTGACAAGTGCCCACATTTGAAAATTAATTAACCATATAGAGAGATTATTCAAAAATACATTTAACAAAAGTGTTTTTCTTCTTTTTCCTTCAAAATTTTTTACTCATATGGATGACATCATCATCCCGAATCCTATTGGTTATTTTAAAGTTGATTTATTTAGTACATTTTTCATTTTGAGATCCATTTTTTACTTCAAAAATCCCCTAATGTAAGTTATTTTATTTCATAAGGTACTCATTACTTGATTTCTTAACTACTTAGTCCTTATTTCAAGGATTTTTCTAGTTCTAATATGATTTTCCCTTATTCAATAATCTCTATTAAAATATCTTGGACTAAAACCTTGTCACCAAGTACCTTCTTTAAGAAAGAAACATGGAATATTAAACGTACATGTGAATATGGAGATAATTCCAATTTATAGGCCATACTAGAAATCCTATGCAACACCTTATAGGGGCCATAGTACCTCAGTGTTAATTTATTATTCTTATATTGTTTCTTAAGGAAAATTTATGGTTGTAGTCTCACAAATACCTAACTCCCGCACTTCAAAATCCCTTATATTGTGACGTTGATTTGCTTGTTATTTTATCTTATTTTGTTGTACAACCAGGTTCTCCATCAATAATTTGAGATCCTCTTGTTGGTGCCTTATGTGGTCCTCTACTGTTTGAGTTTTTATAGTTTGTTTCAAGGTTGATGTGATGGATGGAGGACTACATATATAATATGTCGCAAATGGGGACATTTTTTCTAAAGTATGGAATAATATATTGTACCATTGTTGGATGCCTTTCTACAACAAGAGTTCGTAAAAAGATCTATTGTATGAGTTGCAAGTAGTCCCATAAGAAATTATGAGGATTTATAACAAAATTATAAGATTGGCATAAATTTGTATATCTATTTATAAATTTGTAGAAGAATATGAGAATAATATAAAAAATTGAGCATAGAAAATATAAACCAATATAATGTGTGAAATGATCCAATATTCCTCATAAAGATTTTTATTAATATGTCATCTATGAGAAGCTCCAAACAAATGTGGTTATGAGGATCTGCTCTTTCTGAGGGTTCTTAGGCAATCATGACTACAATTAATGGTTCCCTCTCTCCAAAGGGAATGCGATCTAAAAAATAAAAAATAAAAAAAGAATAAATATAGGAAACTTCTAGTGGATGAGACTAAAAAGGTTTAGGATAATTAGTTGGTGATGAAAATGGATCATGATAAATGAAGCAAAAACATCTCTATTTATAACAAAATTCTAGGTAAATTTAATGAGGTCAAAGATAATAAAATATTTGTTTGACCAAATAAATATATAGCTAAATTGTTATTTTTTGTTTGTGAGAGGAAAAGGTAACTAATAATTGTTAATTTCCTTTATTTAGGTAACTAACTCAAAAATGATGATTTGCTCAGTTAATGAAAAAAATTCATATTTAAATGATTCATTAGATTATTTCCATTTAACTGGGGTAAAATAGGTTGGAAATAATACATAAATAATGATTTAATAAATTATTCCCATGAAAATGTTTAGAAGATCATTTTCACCTAAGTGGGTAAAATTATGAGAATAACATAAAATTAATGAATTTATGGGTTATTCTGGTGTAAATGAGCTAATTAATAGAAATAACTTAAGAAAAGTGGTCCATTGGGCTATTTCCTTAAGTGAAAGTGGTTTTTAATGTGTAAACCCCATATTAAAATGGTGTATGTCGTCCTCCTAGTGATTTAACTAGGTGATCACTTTTTGTGTGGTAACATATTTGCCCCCCAACATAATATGACCAAAATACAATGTGATGTTATTTCACTAGATAGAAGAGGTGGTCATGACAAGAGAGGGGAGATCATTGTCACAAGGATTCAAACCACAATAGAGGATGTGGTTACCACTTAGAAAACAAGAGTCTAAAATTGGGTGTATATTATCTCAACGTGCTATGGGAGGCATATCCATACCCGTTGAAATAACTAAGTGAAAAGAATAATCATGTTCCTAGCAAAGTGGGTTTGAGAAGAAGAATATATACTACAACAATGTGTTGGAATCAATGGACCAAAACATCATACAATGAGATATATAATCCCATACACATGTGCTTGGAAGAAAAGGGCTAGGACTTATACAATAACTATTGTTGAGTTGGGTATATAGGACCAGATGTCCCCATGCTGATTGGAATGATGATATCAACTTAAGAAACCTTATTGAACAAGAAGGAGCTTTAAAGATCTGAATAAGTGAACTGAATGGATGCTCATGATATGGGCTCTAAGAATGGTGGAATTTAAGCCAATCAAATTAGTTGAAATACATTAAGGTTATGTCATGAACTACAAAATTTCATACATGCAAGGGAATACTTGAAGGGAAACCCCTTCATGAGGTCTAGGAACTTGTCACACCTGCCTAGTGAGTATTGGTACAATCTACTAAATAATTATACCATCAAGTGAGATTAATGATCATGCAATACTAGGTTGAATTCAAGAACACTAGAAATATCCAAGTCAAATGGCATTAATTTATCCCTCTACTTTATTTAAGGTACCCACCAATAAGGAAAATGGATCCAAGGTATACCATCCTCTAGGCCACACCCTTAGAATAAATGTCCTGAAGTCATCAAAGGAAGGCCCATTAAGGTTGAGGAAATGACAAGTCCTCAAAAAGGAAACCAGGTACATACTATAATGTGGTTGACATAGAGTGAAAATAATGTGGGGAAAGAAGTGGTTTTATGGGTGGCCTTAGGAGATCCCTTGTTAATGTTGGAAATAATACTAAGAGGGGGGGTGAATCAGTATTATTAAGTCAAATATTTCCTTTTTCAATTCCAGATGATATACGCTACTTCTGTTAATAAAAACCGCGTATATACGCAACTATAGATAAAGAAACCCGCGTATACAAAGCATAATTATAATTTGATTTATCTTTCAAATGTCAGTTATTAATTTGTGTATCAGAAGCAAATAAATAGTACCAGAAACAGAGCAGAAGACAGTCACACACAAGAACACAAGATATAAGGAGGAAACCCAATGTGGGTGAAAACCCCCTGCTGCAATTCGTCTCTATCTTCTTTTAATTAGAAACTTCTCTTTACAATGTTTTGTACTGGTGCAGTCTTTACCAGTACGCAGGCTGCAACTTGCAGAGAGCTACAACTCTCTCTCATTCTCCAGCTTTCCTGGAAGGGAGCTCCAACCCCCTAAGTTCTTGTACTAGCTTGAGATACTAGTACGCAGGCTCCTACCTGCAGAAGGCTGCAACCTTCTCTTTGCTTTCAGGGACCTCGTTTCATATTTTTCAGACTGGATCCACAAGTAACATCAATCAAACATCAAGAATTTCTCCTTTTCACCAATCAAAAGCTGAAACAAATAAACACTTCTCTGATCGCTATACCGAGAACACAGTAACTGTAATCAAACACCAATTCTGAACCCAGAACGCTGCAGTAATAAAACAGAAGCAGCTAGAACATAAATCAAGATATATATGCTACTTCGCTGTTCAGCAACCTGCGAGTATACGCTTCTGTACCACAACCAACCTGCGTATACGCTTCTTTCATTCACAGAAAAGGCATGTATACGCACCTGCAATTCACTAAACCTGCGTACAGATCTATAAAGAATAATTTATTCTTTTAAGCTTTCAGACATTAGTTAACCCAGATTTATAGATCAAGAGTGCGCCATATATAACATATCAAAATCATACAGAAATACCAATGTTCGAGCCTTGAGATTTTGATCCATCAATAGTCCTTATCCTTCTTGCGCTCAGGTTCCTCCTTCATTCAGATCTAGATCTGCACCATAACCCTATCACCAGTATTCCAGATCTATCACCATATCAGATATTCAATAATTCAGATGATACCTTGCCACATGATCTCCTTCCTTTTATATAGTTTTAGGCCTTCCACAATACCACGGTCCAAAACCATAATAAACAATACCAAGGGCCCAAAACCTGGGGTCAACTCTTTTGACGAGATACCATGGTCCACAACCATAGGTTCAAGTTCCAAGGACTAACAACCATAGACCAAAAATAAGTTTTCCACCATGTACGTGCTTTTATGTGCATAAAAGTGCATGTATACGCATACGCGACTTCTGAACGTATAACCCGCGTGTATACGCGCCTTTGGCAAGGTGTACCTGCGTATACAAGATTTCCTTCATTTTGAGCACCTGAACTGAGATCTGTCACCAAAGTGAGTTGCCATCAAGGACAACACCTGAACCATAGCACCACACCTGTGCCAAAATGCCAACAATCTCCCCCTTTGGACTTGATGGCAGCCCCACGATCCTCAAAGTCATTCTCCCCCTTTGTCATCAAGGGCAAAGGGCTGTGCTCCCCCTAAGTACATGCTAATATCTCTGCTCTGCTGTGCTGAACATGCTCCCCTTGACTGTAGGCAAGATCTGCAAAAATATGTTCTTCAAGAAGAACCATATACATCATAAAGGACCTTCTTATCACCAAAAGACTCAATACATACAACCATCACCCAACCAAGTGGGGATACATTCGAAATTTACATATGACAACCAATCACATCAATCATCCCAGGCATAGTGGGGAAACCAAAATAGGTCGTTACATGACCTTGATAAAATAATATACATGACATAGGGACGAAATATCAAGACTTATGCAAATGACCAATAACTATTATCAGTAGCATCTGACAATCACTGTATATATCAGCAACCATGTTCTCCTTCTATTCTCCTTTCTACAGCTGATCCACCTGAACCAAAAAAAGCTTGAGTACTAGAACCAAGAGCTTCTAATGTAATGCCAATAATTATTAGAGGATTATCTGCTCCCCCTGAACCTGTGCCTGATGGTCTCTGACAGACCCATATCAGACTCTCTTCAACCAGAGTCTGTCCTTGCTGATTTTCTTCAGAACTCCATATACGCGACTGCACCTGCATAAATCGGCATATGTACGCGGATTCACCTCATCCAACTCGAGTACACCAACTTTTCTTTCAAACAGACAAGCTTCAACAGTAGGATGAAGCATCAACTACTCCCAGCTTCTGTCTGAGATATTCAAAAGTTTCCCTGGGCAGTGGTTTGGTGAGGATATCAGCAATTTGTTCCTTAGAAGGAACATACTCCAACTTGACTTTTTTCTCAAGCACTTGTTCCCGAAGAAAGTGATATTTGATAGGTATGTGCTTGGTCTTTGAATGCATGACAAGATTCTTTGAAATGCTTATTGCACTTGTATTATCACATAAGATAGAGACAGGTGGAGTACATGTGATTTGAAAATCCTGCAAGGTTTGCATCGTCCAAAGAAGTTGAGTGCAACAAGATGCAGCAGCCACATATTTCGCTTCAGCTGAAGATAAAGCAATTGAACTCTGTTTCTTGCTGAACCAAGATACTAATCTAGAACCCATAAAGAATGCACCACCACTTGTGCTCTTCCTATCATCCACGCTTCCGGCCCAATCTGCATCTGTATAAGCATGAAGTGTGAGATCTGTATCTCTAGGGTACCATAAGCCATAGTTTTGAGTTCCTTGAAGGTACTTGAAGATTCTCTTGACTGCCTGAAGATGAGTTTCCTTTGGATTTTCCTGAAATCTTCCAACTATTCCCACTGCATGCATGATGTCTGGTCGGGTACCTGTCAAATAAAGAAGACTTCCAATCATAGATCTATAGGTTGGTTGATGCACTGCTGCTGATTCATCATTTGGACTGAGGCTGCATCCTGTAACCATGGGGGTACATACTGGTTTTGAATCTTCCATGCCATACTTCTTCATAATCTGCTTGAGGTACTTGGTTTGAGACAAGAAGATACCGCCTTCATTTTGTTGGATTTGCAATCCAAGAAAGTATGTCAATTCTCCAAGCAAGGACATTTCGAATCATTTCTGCATCACCAAGGCAAAGCTTTGACTCATAGCTTCTTCATTGCTTCCAAAGATAATATCATCTACATACACAACAAGTATTAGCAATTTGTTATTTTCAATTTTTATATAGAGATTGCTATCTGCTGATCCTTTTGAAAAACCTTGTTGATGAAAATATTTATCCAAACGATAGTACCAAGCCCTTGGAGCTTGTTTAAGCCCATAGAGAGCCTTTTTCATTCTGCATACAAGATTTGGATCATTCCCAAGGATAAAGCCATCTGGTTGCTCTATGTACACTTCTTCTTCTAAGTCTCCATTCAGAAAGGCTGATTTTACGTCCATTGAAATACTTTGAACTTCTGGAAGCTAGAGAGAGCAAGGAGCATTCTGATGGCCTCAAGTCTAGCAATGGGAGCAAAATTTTCTTCAAAGTCTATTCCTTCCTGTTGAGCATACCCTTTACAAACAAGTCTAGCCTTGTTTCTTATCACTTCCCCATTTTCATTCAACTTATTTTTGAAGATCCATTTTGTTCCTATGACATTTTTGTCTTTTGGTCTAGGAACCAACTCCCAAGTGTTATTCTTTTCGACCTGCTCAAGCTCTTCATCCATTACCTTAACCCAACACTCATCTTTGCATGCTTCTTTTACATTTTTCGGTTCAGTGGAAGAGAGCAATGCCAAATAGATTGAAGCTTCTGCTATTGTTCTTCTTGTTTGTATACCTGCTTCTTTCTGCCCCAAAATTTGAGATTCTGGATGATTCTTCTGAACGTACCTGGATGGAGTCTTTTCTTCTATCCTTATCTGTTCTTCTGGTGCCTCTTGGGGTTCTTCTTCATCATCTGTTTGATTTAGAGAGTAGTCTTCATCCTCATTGATATTTTCATGATTCACTTCCCTAGGGATGTATCCTTTTTCATCAACCACTACATCAATGTTGTCAACAATTCTTCCAAGCCTTTTATTGTAACACTTATATGCTTTACTGTAGGGAGAATAACCAAGGAGAATGCCTTCATCTGCTCTAGGTTCAAGTTTGCCAAGCTGCTCATCAGTATTCTTAATATAGCATTTGCTCCCAAAATTTTTGAAATGCTTTACCGAAGGAGTCTCACCATACGAGAGCTCATGAGGAGTTTGAGTGCTGTTCACTCAGACATTTGTTTTGTTGAGAATAACAACCACTGCATATGCAGCTTCACCCCAGAAGGTTGCAGGAGTTCCAGACTCATCAAGCATAGCACGAGCCATTTGTTGGACTGTTCTGTTCATCCTTTCCGCCACTCCATTTTGCTGAGGAGTCCTAGCTGTAGAGAATTCCCTTCTTATTCATGTTCTTCACAGAAATCAAAAAATTCGTTTGAGGTAAATTCCCCACCTCTGTCGGACCTGAGGCACTTAATTTTGTAATCTGATTCATTTTTAGCCAAGGCTTTGAAGGATTTGAATTTTTCAAATGCTTCGTCTTTGTGCTTCATAAGTCCTAACCAAACAAACGTGGAGAAGTCGTCAATGAATAGTATAAGGTATTCTTCTCCTCGAGGTGACCTTGTCCTAAATGGACCACATACATCTGTATGGACTAGCTCAAGAGGCCTGCTAGCTGATCCTTCCTTCTCAGGAAAGTTAGTTTTGGTTTTCTTACCAAACTGGCATGATTTGCATATGGTGTTGTTTGGAATTTTGATATCTGGAAGACCACGAACTGCCTGGTATTTGCCTGCTTTCCTTATTTGTGAAAAGCTTAGATGCCCCAACCTCCGGTGCCATAACCAGTGGTCATCATCCTTGCTTAAATAGCATTGTTGTTGTCCTTCTTCAAATACGTATAGATTATTTGGAGTTCTTCTGCCTTTGATCATTGTTTCTCCTGTATCAAGATCACGAACACTACATCCATTTGATCAAAATATTACCTCAATTCCTTGATCGCACATCTGACTAACACTTAGTAGATTATGCTTCAAGCCATCAACATACAAAACATTTCCAGCTTTGACTTGTTCTTTCAACTGAGCAGTGCCTTTTCCTTTTATGGCTGCAAGGGTATCATTTCCAAAAGACACCTTCTTTCCCTTTTCTATTGCAATATATGATTCAAGTTTTTCTTTATCCCCTGTCATATGCTTTGAACATCCGCTGTCGATATACCATATATTTTCCTGTCCTTCTGCATAGAAGGCTATCCCACATCTTTCTGGTTGTGGTTCCTTCATTCTCCATGTTCTGGCACTTGAGGTATGTTCCTCCTGAGTTGTCTTCCAGAACCTGCTCCTGCATTCAGAATCTTCATGACCAAAGTTATTACAAATAGAACATTCAACTTCATTTTCAAGGGCTGAAAAGTTGTTATAAGTCCTTTTCGTGATTCCAGTCATATTCCTTTGTTTTTGAGCTTCTCTAGTCATGATTGTCTTATAGGCAACACATTGAGCTGCTTTGTGACCAAAATTATGGCAAGAGAAACATTGGCCATTGAAGAAACTCCTGCGATTATCAAATCTATCATCCAATCGATTGTAGTTTCTACTGACATCCATTCTTGAGGCAAATTGGGAAGATTTTACCTGTGGCTGATTGTAGCTTCTGTATGTCCTTAAGGTAGCTTGTCCCCGATTTTCTTGATAGTCTTTATTCATTCTTGAGGTAAACTGTCCCTGATTTACCTGATGATTTCTATTAGGCCTTTGCTCGCTCTTCTTTGCTGCATCAAGATAACTTTTGGAGGTAGAAGCTTGAGATGTTTCTCCATTATATCCCAGACCTGTCTTGATTAGTGGAGAACGCTGCACATTGATAATCTCATCCAGAGTTTCAGATCCTTTAACAAATTTGAGATTAATAGCTTTTGTTTTCTCAATCTCCTTTCTAAGACAAACAATTTCACATTCCAATTTTTCAAGATGTTTTTCCCTTTCAGCCAGTTGATATTGTAGAGAATCAATAATTGCACTTTTCTCTTCTAAGCAGATTTTGAGATTAGTCATCTCTTCAAAAAAACCTTCTAAATCTATAGCATCCATGTAGTCATCATCTTCAAAAGCCATTCAAAGTTTATATTTATTACCTCGTTCATCTTCGTCACTATTTGAAAGTCCATCACTATCTTCATGAGTGTAATAGCTTTTCTTATTTGCATTCTGTTTCTTGTTCCATCTAACAGGTTCCTTCCCTTTGTCAATCTTATCCTTGTGAGGACATTTGGCAGCATAGTGACCGACTCTTCCACAAGCAAAGCATTTGAAAGGTAACTTACCTCGGAACCGTCCAGTACCCCGTTGAAGATTTCTGACAAAATTTGATTCTTCTTCTTCTTCTGACACGTGTCCTGACTCATAATACTTTCCTTTGCCTGAAGCCTTGAAGGCAGCTTCTCTCTTGTCTGATGGTCCTCCTTTCCTCATTTCATAAGCAGTTAGAAGACCGTGCAACTGTGACATTTTAAGGCTTTGTAGATTCTCCTTTTCTTCTATTGCAGAAACTTTAGATTCAAACCTAGGGGACAAAGATCTTAGAACTTTTTCAACCACAACAGCCTCTTTTATTTCTTCACCCAAATTTTTCATACAATTAACAATCTCATCTACACGAAGAAAATAGTTTGCCACACTTTCATCATTATATATCTTGAGATTTTCATACTGAATCCTGAGGGTTTGAAGTTTTGCTCATTTTACCTGATCATCTCCTTCATAGCTTAGGAAAATCTTGTCCCATATTTCTTTTGCTGATTTTAACTGCATAACTTTCACGAATTCTGATTGAGATAGACATCCCAATAGAGTATTGACCGCCTTTGCATTTGTTTCATATTTCTTCTTCTCAGCCGGATCTGTAGGAGTTGCTGCTGGAAAAGTATATCCTGTATCTATGATATCCCAGACTTCTATACCCAACGATTGAAGATAGGCAGTAACTCTTACCTTCCAATATACGAAGTTTGTCCCATCAAAAACCGGTGGCCTGATTGATGCTTCCCTCTCGTAGTTGCTCATGATGAAGGATCTTCCTTCAAGCGATCAAGCTTCTTCAGAAGGACCTGCTCCGATACCAATTGTTGGAAATAATATTGAGAGGGGGGGTGAATCAGTATTATTAAGTCAAATATTTCCTTTTTCAATTCCAGATGATATACGCTACTTCTGTTAATAAAAACCGCGTATATACGCAACTATAGATAAATAAACCCACGTATACAAAGCAGAATTATAATTTGATTTATCTTTCAGATGTCAATTATTAATCTGTGTATCAGAAGCAAATAAATAGTACTAGAAATAGAGCAGAAGACAATCACACACAAGAACACAAGATATAAGGAGGAAACCCAATGTGGGTGAAAACCCCCTGCTGCAATTCGTCTCTATCTTCTTTTAATTAGAAACTTCTCTTTACAATGTTTTGTAATGGTGCAGTCTTTACCAATACGCAGGCTGCAACCTGCAGAGAGCTACAACTTTCTCTCATTCTCCAGCTTTTCTGGAAGGGAGCTCCAACCCCCTAAGTTCTTGTCCTAGCTTGAGATACTAGTACGTAGGCTCCTACCTGCAGAAGGCTGCAACCTTCTCTTTGCTTTCAGGGACCTCGTTTCATTAATTTTCAGACTGGATCCACAAGTAACATCAATCAAACATCAAGAATTTCTCCTTTTCACCAATCAAAAGCTGAAACAAATAAACACTTCTCTGATCGCTGTACTGAGAACACAGTAACTGTAATCAAACACCAATTCTGAACCCAGAATGCTGCAGTAATAAAACAGAAGCAGCTAGAACATAAATCAAGATATATAAGCTACTTCACTGTTCAGCAACCTGCGAGTATACACTTTTGTACCACAACCAACCTGCGTATACGCTTCTTTCATTCACAGAAAAAGCGTGTATACGCACCTGCAATTCACTGAACCTGCGTACAGATCTATAAAGAATAATTTATTCTTTTAAGCTTTCAGACATTAGTTAACCCAGATTTATAGATCAAGAGTGCGCCATATATAACAGATCAAAATCATACAGAAATACCAATGTTCAAGCCTTGAGATTTTGATCCATCAATAGTCCTTATCCTTCTTGCGCTCAGGTTCCTCCTTCATTCAGATCTAGATCTGCACCATAACCCTATCACTAGTATTCCAGATCTATCACAATATCAGATATTCAATAATTCAGATGATACCTTGCCACATGATCTCCTTCCTCTTATATAGTTTTAGGCCTTCCACAATACCACGGTCCAAAACCATAATAAACAATACCAAGGGCCCAAAACCTGGGGTCAACTCTTCTGACGAGATACCATGGTCCACAACCATAGGTTCAAGTTCCAAGGACTAACAACCACGGACCAAAAATAAGTTTTCCACCATGTACGCGCTTTTATGTGCATAAAAGTGCGTGTATACGCATACGCGACTTCTGAACGTATAACCCGCGTGTATACGCGCCTAAGGCAAGGTGTACCTGCATATACAAGATTTCCTTCATTCTGAGCACCTGAACTGAGATCTGTCACCAAAGTGAGTTGCCATCAAGGACAACACCTGAACCATAGCGCCACACCTATGCCAAAATTCCAACAGTTAAATCATAATATGAAAGGTTTACCTAACAACAATTGAAAACATTTCAAAAGGAATGGTAAATTACTTAGACATAGCATTTTAAAATATACCTAGGGGTCAAATATTAGAAATACAAGATGGGTACCACACATGAATTGGTTGACATACTCTAATAAGACTAAATCTGGTTCAAAGAAGACTCCATGGGACATAATGGTGACTCATCTTTGATGCTCTAAACAATTGTGACACAAGGATGTTACCATCGAACGAACTAAGTACAGGTAGGACAAGGTCCTCTTAGACTAAACCACAAGGTTATGAGAAGGGGGAGTTTGACGGGACATGGGTTACCATCCTAAATATGAGAAATGAAAGTCGTGTTGGCCCTGGTATAAAGATAAATTGGACTCCCATTCCAAAGGGATTGATGTCATGGGCACCAAAATACAGAAGGGTTAATGTTTCTATAATGCTCATGGGAGGAAAGTTATAATACTCAAAAGATGGAAAGCGCAAGAGATGGATGGGTTGGTCCACCTATCGAAGTGTGGGGGTCCCTATGGTGATTTCTAGTTAATGGTAAGAAAATGCAAAGAATGTGGTGAGGTCACTTACATGTGAAATTCCACAAGGAATGGATTCAAAGGAGACCCAACAAACATGATTGAAGGTAGCTTACTCATTAAAAACATCCACACATGAGTCAATAGGTTAAAAGACAAGGTGTTGTCATAACAAGAGATATATTTATGAAGAAAATAAATTTAAAACTAAAGGGACTGGAAAAAATTGGTTGTCTAGTGATGTATCAAATATGAAAAAAATTAATAAGACCCATTTAAGGGCTCAAAAGGATATTTATAGTGGTGTTGATAGTTCCTTAAGGAAATATTGAATGAGCTTGTAATGACCAAGTGAGAAATTGTGGAATTTTATATAAAAAATATTTTTCCTCAATTTATAAGTCATTTGTGCATTTTCATGTCGAGAGTTTGGAGATGAGGAGAGATCCTAAATCTTGGAAAACTCATTGTGCACATACTAATAAATTTAATTTGGGTATGTGACTTTTAGGTAGGTCTCCTTACCTTAATTATCAATTTCCATGCATTGGTTTTGTAGTTGGGACTTTTTTGGGCCATGTGGAGCCCCTACCTAAATTTTGAGGGCCGACGCACTTATTTAGGAAATATCTGTGATGGGATAATAGTCTATAGGAAAATAAGTGTGCCTCTAATGTATTTTTCATGGGAAAATCTCCATTGGTTACTTTGGACATTGGGGCTAGGTGGTAGGGTGTATTTTGTCTTGAGGATAGATCATGTCTATTTAGTTCCATGATTTGTTTGTTGGTGGAGGGAATACTAACAAATTATTGCCCTTGTGCAAGCATTTTAGAGTTAAAAGTGTTATGGAGGGAATAGTAGTGTGAGGAACTCCTTGTATATGTTTAGGGGATATAGGAAGTGAGTGGTGATCTTTCCTAATATGGTTTACTGATTTCTTTTTTAGAATCCATTGAAGAGGGATGGGGAGAAACTCCTCAACATGAGAGTGATTTATTGGAATCTAGAGAGGAATTTGTGGTCCATATCCTTATACAAACTCTAATCATGATCAAGGATGTAAACTTTCTAATATGTTATCTACTCATGGGCATGAGAAAATATGTGTAGTTGGTTCTACCTTGTGGGATATGGGTGAACAAGTTTGTGGACATACATTTTGTGCTCAATATCTAACTAAAGGACTTAGCCATCTAGTTGACAAACGTTTCGAGGCTAGACACATGAACTATTGCAGTGGAAGTGATCCGCATGTTGGGTAGCCAAGCTCTCCAAAAGGTATTTAGGTGGAAGATGTTATTGGTAGAGAGTGTGATTGCAAGGACCTACTATTGGTGGGCCCATATATTACTGATGGTTTTGCAATGCCAATTGAATTCCTATCATATTCCAGATAGGTGCGAGCTATTTTTATATTATATTGTTATGTTATAATACCCTCCTCCCACATTTATCCATGATAACCGGTGCACTGGGGTAAACATGTGACAAAGAGTTACTATGGTATGATTCAACTCCCCATGTAGAGTTAAGGAAGTGGAATGGACTCACAAAATACCAAACTAACCTTCCTTAGGAGTTATGGGGCCTCGAGGAGCTAACGAACTCTAGGTTTCCAAGCCCTAAGTTAAATTTCCCTCTTACTAAACTAGACCCATATTCGGTCCCATGAAAATCCCTCCATGTGGATGAAACCCTCCATTTTCTCCCATAGCAAGGTCTCCATGCGAATAATTTTTTCTTCACGTAGTTCTATGCGAGTGACCCTAAAAGATAAGTCACTCTTCTAAGGCTAGGACTCAGGCCTTTGCCTACCCAAAACTCGATGAAATTCTTAGAAATGATAAATAATAAGAAGACAATGCCTCTAATGCAAAACATGAACAAGGACTTGACCTGACTCATCCTAAGCATGACAGACATTTCATCAAACACATAATGAACATATAATGTACAAGTTATAAAAACACATATGAACATAAGGATTTCATACTTATCTGGGAATCATCAAGAAGGTATGATTCCTTCTCACCATAGCTACAATATCATCTATTGGGTCATTCATTCATTAAGATTTCATTTACTAATCAAAACATGACGAGATCCATAACTCAAGTCTATCATAAACCATGCTTACAACTAGCATATAACCAAAGAAATATCAAGGATAGAATATTCATTAAAGCCACATAATAACAAGTACATTTACACATAATATACAAGAGGAAAAGTGATCTTATTAACATATGCAAAATCCAACCAAGTCATGGACTTCCACATACCACTCGACCATAGATTGGACTGAACCAAATATTTATTTTAGCAAATCACCCCTGTGCCATATTCCAAGCATGAATGTGGGACTCAAAACAAAACTGAACATTCTTCTTATACTTTACTGCATATCTCGCCAGAACCAATCAAGTATTTCTATGCCCAAATAAAGAACCTATACAACCAAGCTTTATCATATATCCTCTGAAGGTATTCCTAGGCCCAAACAATAAACATACACTACTAAGCAATACAACAATCCCAACATACACCATTCCAAGGATAACTAGGCCCATTCAAGCATGGATGCCTTTGGGTATCTCCACCTCAACCATGACAAATTTGTCTGTCTCCACCCTCTAGGATTTACCATACATCCCACCATTTATTGCTCAAGGATTTATATTCCAAACAAGGGTATACACAATTGAGCTTTACCAAAATCCCACCATTATCAATCCAGGGATTCCTTGGCCTTGTGATTTTTCCTGAGACCACCTCACTCAATTTTGAAAACCATCCGATAATCCAACTCAACCAAAAGAAAGAACCCCATCACACCATGGCTAGCTAGAAATTGAAAGGCAAAGATGAAAACCACTGTCACAACTAGAAATACCCATGCCAATGACGTCAAGAGAAAAAAATACACACATGCATGTACCATGCATGCCAAAACTAGCAAGGAAATCATACATGCAACTCGATAACCACAAGTAATCCTGTTGTATCTGCTTGATCCAATTCTTCCTCTCTTGATATTTTCTTCCTTTTGCTTTCTTGTCCTTCCTTTGCTTTCCTTTTTCCAATGCTACAGTGCTCCAAGAATGCTCTAAGTGTGCAAGAGTACGAGATAGTAGAGAGAATAGAGAGAGCGCCAAGCTAAAACTAATAAATGGTTGTGAGCTGATCCTCATAAGCCTTTTTATTATTGAGGCCTCTATTTTCTTCAATTTCCATTATTTTCCTTCAATTTCCTCCTCACGTGTAACCTATGACCTTCCACCTTTATTTTCTCCTATTTTCCATTATTTTCATAGATAAAATGTCAATTAATGCCTCTTTCCTTTTCAAAGCTTTTCCCATTGCCTTTTCCAATTTTCCTTTAGCCATAATAAACCAAACGAACACTCGATAGGATTTTTTTTCCAATATTTAGCTTGGAATACGTGTCACATGAATTTGGTCCTATTTTCCTTTATTAACTTTGTTACATGTATTTTTAACCTAGGGTTGTTATAGACATGTCCCCCTTAGGGGAACACCATCCTTGGTGTTCAATGGCACGTATAACCAACAAGATCGATGAAAACCAAAACATACTTCCCATGGAGCTTTATAACTTAGCTCGATGCAGTATTTACAATGATCAACCTGTTGAAAATCAAACTAACATGACAAACATAGGAACTCAAAAATCATAACAACATAACACCCATACCACTTATTGGAGCTTTATCACATATCTCATTGTGGTATTTACATCCATATACATATATAATTATACCAAACTTCTTTACCTCAAGCTAAAAACAATGAAGGATACATAACCTACATCTCATTTATCGTCTCCCATGTAGCTCCATCAGGCCCAAAGTTCTTCCACTACACTTTAACTTGCTCAATTTCTCAGTTACAGAGAATGAGAACCTTTCTCTATAAAATGCAGAGACGTTCTGACTGGAATTCTCATTCTAGTTCCACCTACAATACAAAGCAATCAATAACATGATCAAAATACTTTACATATCTTTTAAGAAATTAAACATGGAAAACATCATGGATTTTCATTGTTGGAGGTAGTGCAACTCTATAGGAAATTGGTCCAATCCTCTCACGAATCTCGAAAGGCCTACAATATCAAGGTGCTAGCTTCGCAAATGACTCAATCCTCAAGGAGCTCTTCTTGGACTTGATGCGCAAGTACACATGTTCCCTGCCTTGAAACTCCTTAAACACCCTATGTTGATCTGCATAACTCTTCTATCTAATCTGTGATGCCTTTAAATATTGTTTGATAACTTGCATTTCACATTCCATATTTTCCAACATGTCTGGGCCTATCAATACCCTATTCAATGGATCACTTCAATTGATAGGAGTATTACAACTACTCCCATAGAGTGCCTCAACAAAGTCATCCACAGTCACTCCTGATACCCATTTTTGTAATAAAACTCAACCAGAGGTAGATACTCTTCCCACTTTTGCTACTGATGCATAACATACATTCTCAACATGTCCTCTAGAATCATGTTGGCCATCTCTGTTTTCCCATCTTTCTATGGATGATAAGATATATTGAAGGCCAAATATGTACCCAAACCTGCAAATAATGCCTTCGATAACCTGCATGTGAACTTAGAATCCCTGTCTGACACAATCTTCGTCGAAACACCAAGCAACCTCATTATATCTCTGATGGAGACTTGTGCTACATCACTAGATGAATATATAGACTTCATTGGAAAGAAGTGTGGTACCTTTGTCAACCTTTCAACCACAACCATAATAGAATCATGTTGTCTAGATGTCCTCAACAAACCTGTAATGAAATCCATGGAAATGACCTCCCATTTCCACTCTGGAATCATAATCGGCTATAATAAACCACCTGGATGCTTACACTTTACTTTTATCTATTGACAATCAAAGCATCTAGCCAGGTCCTTCTTCAAATTCAGCCAGTAGTAGAACTTCTTCACTGTTATTAATGTCTTTTAGTATCCTAGGTGACCTAACTATGACTTAGTATGTAATTCCCTCAAGATAAGATTCTTCATCTCATTGTTGTCTGACACATAGATCTTGTCACTAAATTTCACCAAACCATCCACTCTTATACGATAATCCATATCTTGATCACCTATACCATGTTGTTGTAACTGTGCCTAAGCTCCCTTGATCCAAGTCCGGGTGTGATAAAGGACCCTTCCAAGACCTTTTACTTTCGTGATGTTTTAAGTTGCATTTTTAAAAGAACATCAATGAATACATCTACATGCTATAAAGAACAGGAACATGACAATCATCAACATATGAAAACATAAGATGTTGATAACGGAATTCGTCCAAGTGGGGCTACGTCTCTGGGCCTTGATGTCAAGATGGTGTAGGCCGTTGCATTAAGTGTTGTCAATAGTGATGATGTACATAAGAGGTGATGTCGCTATCATACAAGGAAAATACCCTCACGCAAGAGTGGCTTCAAGAGATGTTCCGCTATAGGAACTCTCAGTCAAAAAAGGACTCCTATCAGTATGAAACAAACTCATGCATGATGAGCATCCCGCCAACACAACATAAAACGGGTCTCAATGAAAACATACATGACGACAACATGAGAATCCCATCAACCTAACAACAAATGGATCTCAAACAAAACATGGTGAATCATGAAAAGAAGTACATCCATAAATGATTCCGCATCACGTCAAGCAGGAATCATGAAAATAAGTAAGAAACAAGATCCCACATCAAACCTCAAACAGGGATTTATGCAACACAATGCATAGCAAAAGAAGTGCATGAACACACTGCATATACATCACATCTAGGGGCCATCGAAAGAAGGATGTCAAGCTACTGAAGTTGGTCGCACATCAAATCTCGCGGTGTCGAATCTCATGGAAATGATTGCTCACACATGAACGGTGACACCTACATTCCACTTAGAAAAGTATCCAAAAACCGAAATGACCAAATGGAAAATCTGAACACACCATTAGATTTGTGGCATTGAATGGTGCAAAATCGACTGTCAAATTTCTGAATTCTGAGAAAACGAAAATCTAGGGCTCAAGGAATCTTTTAGATCCCCCCTAGATTCCTTAAAGATTCCCTCCTCTGGGTCCTCTACAAATCGGCTACACAGATCAGGAAACTCACTGCACCATCGGGTTCGTGTCGCCGAGAGGTATAAGATTGACATAAAGTTTGTCCAATTTGGACAGTCCAAAAATTTCACCCTCCTAGAAATTTTGCTCAGTTATGGTTCCACCTGCGTAAAAATTAATTAAAAAAAATATCGTGTCATTTTCCGTACCTGGTCCTGGTTCCTCCATCTGCCTCCGGGTGCACTATGCAAATAAGGTTTATATCAATTCGGTGGATTAACCAAGGAAATTAGTTTGGCGGATTGGTTAGGATTCTGCATTAGGTGGAGGAGGTTGGGTCGTCAAACCCCGCCCCCTCCATGGTTTTAACATTTTTTTGTTTTAATATAAACCACATGTATTATATGGGGGGTCGGGTCCACAGTGGGCTGCCTGCCTCGTACCCTCGGTATCCATAGTTGGCGTGTTTTATTTAAATGGCACATTAAATATTTTGTTGACCGTGGGTTTTGGTGTGACATGGTTTTAATGTGGCCATTATAATATATTTATGGGCCCGCCCGCTCGGGGGCGGTCAAGTGGGTCGGGCGGGTTCGACCCCCACCAGAACCCTTAAAAAATCTCTAGCAATAGTTGATTGGCATATCGTTAAGTGTGGTGGGGCGTGGGCCAGGTCCACCGAAGGTGACCCACCCACAGCCCTCTTCAATGTTAACAATATAATGTATGTGTGAGAGTGGGTTGGAGGCTCAGCGGGTGATGGCCGTTGAGCTATATTAAGCTTAATTTTGTTATGCGGTGTGAGGGAGAGTCGATGGGGGTCATGGCTCGTCGGCCCCATAATAAGATATTTGATTTTGTTATTATATGGTTTGGGGTGGTAGGGGTGGTGGCCCGCCACCTCATACACACACACACACACACACACACATATATATATATATTAATTTTAATATTAAAATCGGGCACTTTTAAAATTTTGTCTAACATAAGGGTTATTAGATAAATTAAAGAGGCCACAAATTCGACTGCTTGTGGGAGCTAGGTTTCATGCCCCAGGGTTGGTCAAATTGTAGGACACTTAAACCTGTTCCACAACCCATCTTTGACCAAAACTTTGACTACCTCGTTCTCCCTCACACGAGCTCAGATTGACGAACCGTTCACACCACCGTGATCAGGATGATGAGATCTTCACTCTAGTCCTAGTTCGAAATCTTTCTGATCAATTTGATTTTCAAGCTTCCATGAGCCTTCTTTGTCCTATGTGTGTCTCTCGAGCCACCTGGATAAATCCTCCCCACTGAGGAGCTTTTGGTCCTCCAAAACCAAGAAAAATAATTTGCAACTTCTCTATACTTTGTCTTCATCCCAAGCATCATGAAAGGTCTCGCTTCCATCTCCTTCACCTTTTTCTTCAGAGCCTTAAGGGATGAGCTGACACCTACAACCTGTAGTACATTTTTTTGAAAATTACATGCTTGACTTTCATGACCAACTAATGACCCAAGCATCCCACACTTGCCACGAGTTTATAGCACATACTCGGTAGTCAAGTTTACACCAATATGGACGCAATACCCCAACTACGAAAACAAGGTCAACATATCATTGTTGCTTCAACAAGTGATGCAAAACACTTCATCATTGCAACACATGATTTACAAATATAAGGACAAACACTATTTTTTCTTCGACAAGTGATGGAAACACAAAATCACTTTCATAGTTTATCATGCAACACAAAACAAGACCAAACATCATTGTTGCTTAACAAGTGATGGAAACACATCATCACTTTTAAATTCTAAAATGCAACAAATGGTTTACAAAAGTACGAACATGAAATGCTAACATATCTAGAAACCATTTTTCACTTATCAAGGTGAATGTGTCGCATCCTTGTGGCACATTCGATGGTCAAACAACTGGTTCACCTAGTTCATGCACCGTCACTTAGTCTTTAAGGCGCTGCTCTAGATGGAGCATCCAACAAGTGGCTCTTTGATGGCCACTTCTATCTCAATGACTACAATAGGTTTTCTTCCTCTAGATTTGCTTAACATGTTTCTTTACTTGTTGTTGGGAGGGTCTTTCATGCCTCATCCTTTTTTGTGCTGCCATTGTTTTCCAACACTTGGAAAATGTATGGTTATGTAATCCACAAAAGGTACATGTTTTTCAATGCCATGTTTTACACTCATCATTAACAACATGATTATAATCAAAATGAGCATTCGAATGTCGAGAGTGGTTATACCTTTCCTTGAGATTTCTGGTGTAAGTATGGTGATGAGAGCTTGCCTCAGCTCTTTCCCTGCAATGGGCACTACCATGGGATGATGGGGATGTGTTCCAATCATTCTCTTTCCTCGACGATTTCGACGATGTCTCGGAATAATTTGACACCTTCGAGCATTCTCCCTCCATGTATCTCAAGCCTGCAAATTGAGGTCTCTGCACAACCTCCAATGGTTGAGTTATACCTTGGTTATTAACACCAAGTTCTTCTTCCTCCTTGTGCCTCATTCTGGTAAGGAGCCTCATGTTTTTCCTTATAATTAGGATCTCCACATCTCCAACAGAAATCATATTATGTGAAGACGAAACTGAAAGGAAATAAACATCTTTTACCTCCTCTCTCAATTTGGAAAGCATTGATGAGGGCTTCTCATCATCTATTGTTGGTGGTTTGCTAGTTGTCTCAGCGCATTTCCCAACTTCCTTTCTAACATACCCAAGTCCTTCCTAAGGGGGTAATTCTTCTGCTTTGATGGGGTTGACAATGCCTTGGCCATTAACGCCCAAGACTTTTCCTTTATACCTCATTTTCTTCAACAGTTTGGAGCCAATTCCTGTGGTATGATTTTCAAAAATAGTGAAATCATCATCAGGAAACATACATGAATTCAGAGAATTACTTTTTACCTCACATGGGTCAAGCTGCATCTTTTCTAAGGCCTCGTCCCTTTCTTGCAGTTGTCGTACCAAACTATGTTTCTCCTCTTTCTCTTCATGTAGAATCATCTTCAATTCATTGTTCTGTGTTTGAAGATTCTGGTTATTGTGCTTTAGTTCTTCCTAGGCCTCCTCTCTGCCTTGCAACTGAAGCTGCAATAGCTCCTTTTCCTCTCTCTTTCTGTAGAGTTTCATACATTATTTCCACCCTTTTGGAAATGTTGAGCATGGACTTATACATCGCTTTTTCATCCTCTGTCGCTGCACGTGCCATTATTCACGCTTGCAATTCACATAAACGCAAAGATCGCTCTGATACCTCTTGATCCAGGTCCGGGTGTGACAAAGGACCCATCCAAGACCTTTTAATTTTCTGATGTGTTAAATTGCATTTTTAAAAGAACATCAATGAATACATCTGCATAATATAAAGAAGAGGAACATGACAATCATGAGCACATGAAAACATAAGACGTTGATAACGGAGTCCGTCCAGGAGGGACTACATCTCTGGGCCCCAACGTCAAGATGGTGTAGGCCGTTGCATTAAGTGTTGTCAATAATGATGATGTACATAAGAGGTTATGTCACTATCATACAAGGAAAATGTCCTCACGCGGGAGTGGCTCCAAGAGATGTTCCGCTACAGGAACTCTCAGCCAAAAAAGGACTCCTATTAGTATGACACAATATCATGCATGATGAGCATCTCGCCAACACGACATAAAAGGGATCTCAATGAAAACATACATGACGACAAAATGAGTATCCCATCAACATAACGACAAAGCAATCTCAAAAAAAACATGGCGAATCATCACAAGAAGTACATCCACAAATTATTCTGCATCACATCAAGCAAGAATCATGAAAATAAGTAAGAAACAAGATCCCACATCAAACCTCAAACACGGATCTGTGCAGCACAATGCATAGCAAAAGAAGTACATGAACAGACTACATATACCTCACATTCAGGGGCCATCTAAAGAAGGATGTCAAGCTGCTGAAGCTGGTCGCGTGTCGAATCTCGCGGCGTCAACTCTCATGGAAATGACTGCCCACACATGAATGTTGACACCTACACTCCACTTAGAAAAGTGGCCGAAAAATAAAATGAGAAAATAGAAAATCTGAAAACACCATCAGAATTGTGGTGTCGAATAGTGCAAAATCGACTGTCAAATTTCTGAATTCTGACAAAACGAAAATCTGGAGCCCAATGAATCTTTTAGATTCCTCCTAGATTCCTTAAAGATTCCCTCCTTCGGGTCCTCTGCAAATGGGCTGCTCAGATCAAGAAACTGACTATGGCATCTGATTTTTGTTGCCGAGAGGTGTAAGATCGACATAAATTTTGTCCAATTTGGACACTGCAAAAATTTCACCCTCCTGGAAATTTTGTTGAGTCATGTTTCCACATGCATAAAAATTAATTAAAAAAAATATCATCTCATTTTCCGTACCCGCTCTTTGTTCCTCCATCTACCTCCTAGGCACACTATGAAAATGAGGTTTATATCAATTCCCAGGTGGATTAACCAAGGAAATCAATTTGGCAGATTGGTTAGGATTCTGCATTAGGTAGAGGAGGTCGGGTGGTCAAACCTCGCCCCCTCCATGGTTTTAAAAAAATCAGATCGGGATTGGACGGCCTGCCCCATACCCTCCGTATCCATAGTTGGCACATTTTATTTAAATGGCGCATTAAATATTTTGTTGACCGCAGGCTATGGTGTGACATGGTTTTAATGGGGTCACTGTAAGATATTTATGGGGCCACCCACTTGGGGGTTGGCCACTTGGGCCGGGCAGGTTCGACCCTTGTTGGCACCCTTAACAAATCTCCTACAACAGTTGATTGGCATATCGTTAAGTGTGTTTGGGCGTGGGTCGGGTCCACCGGAGGTGGCCCGCCTACATCCCCCTTTAATGTTAACAATATAATGTATGTGGGGGAGTGGGTTGGAGGCTCGACGAGGTGATGGCCAACGAGCCATATTAAGCTTAATTTTGTTATGCGGTGTGAGGGAGGGCTGGTGGGGGTCATGGCCCATCGGCCCATATAAAAATATTTGATTTTGTTATTATATGGTTTGGGGTGGTGGTCTGCCACCTCATACATATATATATTTTTTAATTTTGATATTGAAATGTGGCATTTTTAAAATCTTGTCTAACATAAGTGTTATTAGAAAAATTAAAGAGGCCACAAGTTTGACCTATTTCGGGAGCTAGATTTCATGCCCCGAGGTCAGTCAAATTGTAGGACACTTAAACCTGGCCCAGAGCCCAACTTTGACCAGAACTTTGACTGGCTCGTTCTCCCTCATACAATCTCAGATTGACGAACCGTTCACACCGTCGTGATCAGGACAACGAGATCTTCATTATGGTCCTAGTTAGAAACCATTCTGATCACTTTGATTTTTGAGCTTCCATAGGCCCTGTTTGTCCTGTGTTTGTCTCTGGAGCCACCTGGATCATCCATATACCTATCATCCTGTTGTCTTGCTTGTAGGATCCAATCCTGTAAATTTGTCCCATAACAACTCATAGTTGTTATATGATTCACCTGCACTCTTCTGCTAAGAGCATCTACAACCCTATTTTCCTTTCCCTTGATGTACCTAATATGGAAGTCAAACTCACTCATTATGGCCAACCATCTAGCTTTCTGTTATGCAACTAGCTCACAAAATAGGAGAAGAGATAGATCGAGGACTTCAAAATAAGCCTCTTTGAGGGGGAAACCTCCTTTACATTAAACAAATGAATAATTCGTAGATGATACAAATGAAAAAATCTCCTTTCTATATATAAGAGTCTAAGGGGTTACAATATAGTTAGAGCTGACATAACAATAATAATGTAAGGACACAACAATAAAAATACTAGGCTTCTATGGGTCATAATAATAACAATATGGGGACAAAATCGGCACAACAATAAAAATAAAGGGCTAAAATGACAATAATAATGGGGGAATACCCTAGTATTATAGGGACCTAACATGTTCCTCTCCTTCAAAAAAGTGTTGTCCTAAATGCTTGTGTAGTTATGGATGCTTCTGTATAAAATTTGATCCTCCCATGTGGAATCTTCAGCGCATAAGCTCTTCCACTTGATGAGATACTTTGAAATTGATCAATTCCGTAGTTGTTGAGTTCTTGTTTCTGTGACTACTTCAGGTTCCAATATGACTTTCGCTTCGTCGGAAAGTTCTAGAAGTATTGTTTCAACTAGAATCTTGTCACCTATAACCTTCTTTAAGCATGAAACATGGAAAACTTGGTGCACTCAGGAAGGTGCAGGAAGCTCCACTTTGTATTACATGGTACTGATATTTTGCAACAAATTGTACGAACCATAATACTTTGGTGATAATTTATTATCCTTCTTAGCTTTTGTTGGGTAGCGAAGGTCCCGCGTAACGATTTTGGGGCAGAAAGCCTATAAATTAGGATTAAATTATTGTAAAAACTCTGAAGTATGCAGAGCACGAAATGTAAAAGGTTGAGTCAAAGGGTTGTCTGCCCAAGAAATAATGTAAAATAATAGGAATTAAGTCGGTCTGCGGACCATAGGAAGATATAAATAGAGTGCAGCTCTATGAGGAAAAAGCCGTTCTTGTTGGGGCATGATCTTGGATCTAAATTGTAATGGGTTGCTGAGGGAAGCACTCTGAAAGTGTCTGTAAGTCCAAGTCGAGGGTTTGGGTAGAGGATAGAGGCTCTGCAACTGTGTGTGCAGAGGCCTAGAAGTGTCCACAGCTATGTGCGCGGACCCCTACAGCTGAGTGCGTAGGGTGGATCTGATTGTACGGGTGTTAAGTGGAAATAAAGATAAGTTCATTCTAAGAATTATTTGTGATCTCTGAATTATCGCGAATCTGGAATTTTGTATGGTTAATAAGACTGTTTTGATTTATGTGCATTGCTTATTGAATACTTGTGAATCTGGGTTTAAATCTTAATCTACGAACCAAATAAAAGTGATAAATGTTTTCTTAAAGACCACTTTAAAGTAGATCTGGGTCACAGTACTTCCTCCTATAAATTAGATCTGTAGACTGCACGTTAATAGATAGTAAAAGATATTTCGGATTTGCGCGAATACAGCGCAGCGTGAAGTTGCCCAACGGGGTGTGAAGCCTCCAAACCACATCTAGACATCCCAAGGGTGTGGGAACATGGTTCCATTATCCTCCCCTGCTACCTCAGGTGAGACCTCAGTCCGCGCTTCGCAAGCTGTTGCCAAAAGGGCTGGTAGCTGCGGGATTTGCTTAGCTAAATAATTCTTCCGAACCTGGGTCAGGCCCATATAAGCCAACAAATGGTTCCATTGCCGGGACTGGGATCTGCCTAAGGGGTGTCTTGTGTGAAACGCGGGGACTCTATAGAGAAAAGAACTAAAGGATCGAAGGGACCAGGAACAATAGTACTTCAAGGGTAACAATGACGAGTGCGATCTAGTTACTAATATTCAAAGGAGAAGGAGGTGAAGACCCGGAACAATTCTGGTTCGTGTTAACATCCATATGGAACGCGCAGCGAATTGTGGATGATAATATCAGAAAGGCTACCTTAGTCAGTGCATTGCAGGATCGAGCACGACATGGTACATAAAGTACTTGAATTATTACCCAATAGTGGGGACAACAGAAATCCAGACCGACTTGAAGAAGGAGTTTAGCCAGCCAAATTCAGAAACACAGTTGATTATAGGGTTCAGAGAGATTGTGATGATGCGTGGTGAAACCCCGTGGGATTTGGACCAAAGACTGAAAAGTACTACTTGCGAAGCTAACATGACATTGATGGATGCGCAACACTACACTTGGTTTATGGCATCCTTAACACCACATCTAAGGACAGCTTTATCACAATAGAAGATCTCAACCCAGGCCAAAGAGCTAGAGACAAAAATGAGGTTACACGAAACTCCATTACAAGACTCAGGGTTGGTAGTTCAGAAAATCCAAGCGCAGATCCAAATTTTGTGTTTGGAAATGAAGAAGTTAAAACAAGAATAGGTACTGCGACCGGAAGTCTAGAAGGAATTATGATGCATAAAGTGTAGAAGCGAGGGACATGATAAAGATCATTGCTCGGTCTCAGTGAATTTTGTGGAAACAAGTGGACCAACCCTATTGCGACGAGAGGCACAGGCAGGACCGAGCACCACAGCCCCACTCTGGTGCACAATCTGTCAGGTGGGAGGAAAGCACAACACAGATAACTATCATCTATTACCAAAATACAACCAGAACCCCCAATAGCTATTTTGCAACTTTTGCAGGTCGGTGAGCCACGAGGAAAGAGACTGTCACAGCTATCAATTTTTAATGGACCAGTCACCTACTTACCAAATGCTGACTGAGGTGCAAGGTCAGGATCTAGCCATGGTGATCGTGCACGGTGGGTCTAGTTCCGAGGCCAAGGACGAGGCGGAATGGGGCCAGGAAGGGGTCGCAGGCAACTAATCTACTACAACTACGGGGGGACCAAGACATTACACATGGGATTGTACCAACCCAACTAGAATTTCGTGCAGTTACTGTGAGCAATTCAATCATGAGCTGATAGATTGTCCTACGCTGATAGCACAAATTTGTGAAAAAAGGATAGCGCAACCAACAATGACCCAAAATGTGCAGATGATGAGGTCCAAACCCCGCAAGGAAGATCTCAAAGTTAACATGGTACTGAGAAGTGGCATGGCCACAGGAGTGGATGAAAGGAACTTACAGACCAGTAAGGAGACATATCTGGAAGCTTGGGGGAGCTTCATATAGGTCTCTACTCCAGGTAGTAGGGATCAACCAAAGGCAGATAAGGATCCCTCGATGATAACTACCTTTCTAGAGACATGTATAAAATTACTTTGTGACAACAGGGCAGTTAAAGGCTTGCAAGAGTTGATAAATAGATATGCAGGATGGAGTGAACCTCGCGTCGTTCGAAATTTGGGAAGACATGCATCACAGACCAGGAGGGAAATGCGACTAATAGCACAGGTCGGCGAGTATGAAGTGGATCAAGTCATTCTGGATCTAGGTTCATATGCCAACGTACTGCCTAAACAGACTTGGGAGCGCATGGGTAAGCCTACGCTATAATGGTCCCCTATCCAACTACAGATGGAAAATTAGCAGAAGGTACTGCCCATGGGAAGGCTGCAAGGAGTTAAGGTAGACCTTGACGGTGCAAGTACTGGGACAGACTTTAAAGTTATTGAGCTCATGGATGAAAGTATGCCCTATCCTGCATTGTTAGGGATAGACTGGGCCACCAACATGAATGGGATTATTAATTTAAAGAAGCGGACAGTGGTATTTGAAATAAAGTCGCTACCCGTGGTCATTCCACTAGATCCGGCTGAAGGACCACGGTACATTGAACCTGTGCATGACAGGGAAAGTGACGATGACATAGATTGTAGTTACAGAATGGTTGCACAAAGGCAAGAAGGGGTCAAGATAGCGGAGGATAGAAAAATATCCCAAGGCTATGAAGAATCTTTCACTTCCGAGTCAGATGAGGAAGATGAGCAGTGGCACAACTGGTTGAGCGGATTGATCACACTACATTGCAACATGGTGACTAAATCTCTATATTGCGTGAAGGCCCGGGATTGCGAAATTCCAACGTATGATGGGCTAACAATAATAAATCAATTCCTAACCAAATTTTAAGTCGTAGTACCAGAGCACTAGTAGTTTGATGAGATGAGGTGGGCATTGCGCACGACGCCTACATGATGCGGGGAACACATGAAGGGACATTCGAAGATTGGCTTGCCTACAGACGTATGTTGAAGATCAGATTTGGGAAGTTGGAATTACGCCTAATGGAGAAATATGATGGACATGATGACCAATGCATGCACCTTACTAGATGGATCAAAGCCTACGGCGAAGAGCCTCAGCTAGAATGGGTGCACTTATTTTATCACACCCTGGACGTCATTCCCAGAAATTGGTATACTGAAGTAGAGCTCCGGCACGACACATGCAAGTGGGATATCTTGCGCAAAGGGTTTTTGTCAACATTCCTCTTTGAAGATCAATGGATGGACCCCGTGGACGACACGTTACAGCTGGTAAAGGCCGCCATTTTCAAGACACCACTGGAACCAAAAGAAACTATGTAGCTCGACGGGTCACGACAACTGAGCCAGGCTCTCGAATGCTATAATGTCTAGGCAAAAGATGATGAGGACGATCCGCAAAACGTCAACATTCCAGAATCAGATGGGAGTCATGAGGTGCACGGACACAAAATCAAAGATCCAGATATCATGGTGCCATTGAAAATGAGACAAGTCAATATCGGAACATACGACGAGCCGAAGTATGCAACGCTTGGGGACTATTGGGATGATGCCACAGTGGTGAAGGTCGTCGAATTGCTTCACGAACATCAAGATTTATTCCCAACAAAAATCACAAAGCTAAAAGGGATTCTATGAGACCTGGGAATGATGAAGATAACATTCAAGCTAGACGCGAAACTAGTTAAGTAGCAACCCTACCTATTGAACCCAAAATATAAAGTGAAGGTCCGCAAAGAACTGGACAAGATGCTAGCAGTAGGAATCATTGAACCAGTCGAGGAGTCTGATTGGGTAAGTTCGATGGTTTTGCAGGAGAAGAAATAGAATGGTGAGATTCGTATCTGCGTAGATCTCAGGAAGCTCAATGATGCCTGCGTTAACAATCCAATTCCAACTCCGTTTATAGATGAGGTACTGGAAAATGTGTGAGCGCAGGAAGCCTACTCCTTCATGGATGGATTCTCAAGATACCACGAGATCAAGATTACACCAGAGGACAGGAGTAAAATGACGTTCGCCACTGAATGGGGTTGCTTTCAGTACACAGTGATGCCCTTTGGACTGAAGAATGTGCCGGTGATATTTTCACGAATAGTGGTAGCGGCATTCAAAGAATTTATACACAAGTTCTTAGAGGTCTATCTTGATGATTGGACCATGTTTGGACTGGTTAAGAAGCATGTAGCGAGCTTACGGTTGATGTTGGATACTTGCCGCCGACACCAGATTGCGCTAAACTTAAAGAAGTTTGCTTTCCTTGCCCCATTCTGGAACCTGCTAGGCCATGTGGTCTGTAAGAAAGGCCTGATGGTGGATCCGGCAAAGATTTCCATCATACTCAATCTACAAGTGCCACGAAGTGTCAAACAACTTCACGCCACACTCAAACATATGGGCTACTATTGGAATTTCATCAAAAGCTACACCCAAATCACAGCTCCGATGGAACAATTGTTGAAGAAGGATGCTACTTATTGTTGGAATGAGGAATGCAACAAAAGTCTGGATACGCTCAAGGAAAAGATGGCATCAGATCCTATATTGGTCTTTCTGAACTGGGATGTTGAGTTTCATGTGCATGTCGATGAGTCGTGTATTGCGCTGGGGGTGGTACTTACTCAACCAGGAGTAGAGGGAATTTACCACCCGATTGTGTTCGCAAGTTGCCAATTTTCAAAAGCTGAGAAGAATTACTCCACTACCAAGCACGAGAGATTAGCGATGGTATACGCACTTCAAAAATTCTTCCACTAACTGCTTGGAGGCCACTTTAAGATGTATACCGATCATTCGACATTAAAATACCTAGTGAACAAGCCTGTTTTGGCGGGGCACATTTGTAGATGGTTACTATTATTCCAGGAGTATGACTTTGAGGTTGTCTTAAAGCCGAGACGTCTAAATGCAGGCCCCGATCACCTATCCCGAATTGAGACTGGCGACAAACCCATAAATATATAAGATGGACTCCCGAATGCACAGCTATATGCGGTGCACGTAGCAGATGGTCACTTTGAAGATATAATTCACTTTTTAACAACAGGAACCATGCCACAGGGATATTCTGTTCAACAAAGAAGGAATTGGTAATACACGTAGTGGACTTCATCGTGATTGCAGGACATCTCTACAAAATGGGCAACGACGAAATATTACGTAGATATGTCCCGAAGTTCGAGCAAGGACAGATCCTGGCTGAAGCACATGGGGGGGTTGCTAGCAGACATTATGCGGTTCGTGCCACATCCCAAAAGATTCTTCACACAGGATTATGGTGGCCCACCCTGCATCAAGATTCGAAAGCATATTGTCGTGCCTGCGATGTATGTCAATGGATGGGGAAACCATCTTGGAGGGATGAAATGCGCCTCCTCCCACAGATGATGTTACAGCCATTTGAGAAATGGGACATTGACTTCGTCAGACCTATTGAACCACGAGGAAAGACGGGCGCGTGCTATATCATCACTGCGACTGAATACTTGACCCAATGGGAAAATGCACAGCTGGTAAAGGATTGCATGGCTGCGACACCAACGAATTTCTTACTCGAGAACGTACTGACAAGGTTTGGATGTCCCAAAATTCTCATGAGTGATAGGGGAATGCATTTCCTGAATGAAACTATCAGCGCACTCACTGAGGAATTCCAAATATATCACCAATAGAGTGTTCCATACCTTGCACAAGCAAATGGGACCATTGAGGCATTCAACAAAATTTTGGAGACCGCGTTGACTAAGGTCTGTCATGCGCAACAAAATTACTAGGACTTGCGCATTCCTACCGTGCTATGGGCATATCGAACCATGTGCAAGAAGTTGACAGGCCAGACACCTTTTTGGTTAGTCTATGGCAAGGAAACCATTATGCCTATGGAATATAGTGTGCCTAGTCTGCGGTTCGTGGCAATCACAGGTATGGCAGACCACGGGGCATTGGAAGAAAGGCTCGCGCAGCTAGAAGAACTGGAGGAGGAATGATTTTTGGCAGGATTCCATCAACAGGTGTAGAAAAAGAATGAGAAAGCATGACATGACCACCATATCAAGGTGCACACTTTCAAGGAAAATGATATAGTATTACTCTATGACAGTAAGTTCAAGAAGTTCCTGGGAAAACTCCACATGCATTGGTTGGGACCCTATGTTGTCAAAGAAGTTACCGATGGGAGTGCGGTTAAGCTTGCCAAACGCAATGGAGACCCCTTCCTGGGAAGAGTGAATGGCAGTCACCTGAAGCTCTACATGGACGGGTCAACTGCCTACCTAACCGTTCTGAGGGTAGTCTCACCGCTCCAACCAGTTGAAAGACAGCGCGAGACAATAAAGCAATCTGGGGGACCGATGCACAAATACCAAGGTGCACGTCCATTTGGCCAAACACGAGGGTCGCGGTTGCGCAAGCCGAATCACGCAGATGCACCAGTAAGAGGAACAATGACCGTTGATAGCACTATTCATGACAAGATGTCTACATTATGGCAAAGGAGAGTAAGTAGCGGGCAATTAAGTGGAACAGTATGAGCCAAATATGGAACGAGCTGCCAAAGATTTTACATGAGGATGATAGAACATGTGGGAATCGCTAAATTTGAACTTCGCAGGCCTTATAAATCACTGAGGAGAATCCACCGGGTGACCTACGCTTCTGGAAAACATATACTAGGTATCAATATGGAGTTGTTCATTCTCTCTGAACAAGGAGTAAGCCTGAGGGTGGTGATATGGGCATTGAAGAAGCTAGACTCTCTAAGTGGTATGGCATTGACAGCTGCGGGCACCCCGCATACTGCCGCATCAACAGTGTAGGATGTACCAGAAAAGGAGTAGGCCAACGAACTACTGTAGATAAGCAAAAGGATCGACAAATGGAGACCACGAGTAGATATGCAGTTCATAAGTCGGCTTTGCGGCTCCTTAAAAATGGGGATTTTGCGGATAGCAGCAAGGGTCTTGCAAAATTACAACACAAGATGTGGTAGGCCGTACGAAGAGAATATACGAAGGTCGAAAGTGGCTGCGGTGGTAGCAGGGCATCCCGTATATGGCTCCCCCGCCCATGCTAGAATCTTCTGATGGGTTTTTCTCTGTTAACCAAGTAGAGCAGAATGAGCATTATTGGTTGCGAGAAGTGGGAGAAATAACGAAGCCGGAGCCAAACGAAACGTTGCAGGAGATGACAAAGGAGCAGTAGGACGATGAGTGTTACTCAAAGGGAGGTGAACCACAAAGCCAAGACAGAGCATCTTGCTGTGCCGGTGAGTGACTCAAAAAGAGTCACGATGATTGTGTTGGGGGACTGTTGGGTAGCGGAGGTCCTGCGTAACGGTTTTGGGGCAGAAAGCCTAGAAATTAGGATTAAATTATTGTAAAAACTCCGAAGTATGCAGAGCGCGAAATGTAAAAGGTCGAGTCAAAGGGTTGTCCACCCAAGAAATAATGTAAAATAATAGGAAGTAACTCAGTCTGCGGACCATAGGAAGGTATAAATATAGTGCAGCTCTATGAGGAAAAAGCAGTTCTTGTTGGGGCATGATCTTGGATCTAAATTGTAATGTGTTGCTGAGGGAAGCACTTTGAAAGCGTCTGTAAGTCTGAGTCGAGGGTTTGGGTAGAGGATAGAGGCTCTGTAGCTGTGTGTGCAGAGGCCTGGAAGAGTCTGCAGCTGTGTGCACGGACCCGTGCAGCTGAGTGCACAAGGCGGATCTGATTGTATGGGTGACAAGTGGAAATAAAGATAAGTTCATTCTGAGAATTATTTGTGATCTCTAAATTATCGCGAATCTGGAATTTTGTATGGTTAATAAGACTATTTTGATTTATGCGCACTGCTTATTGAATACTTGTGAATCTAGGTTTAAATATTAAACTATGAACCAAATAAAAGTGATAAATGTTAGCTTAAAGACCACTTTAAAGTAGATTCAAGTCGCAGTACTTCCTCCTATAGATTAGATCTGTAAACTGCGCATTAATAGACAATAAAAGGTATTCCATATTTGCATGAATACAGCGGAGCATGAAGCTGCTGAACGGGGCCCGAAGCCTCCAAACCACATCTAGACATCCCAAGGGTGCGGAAACCTGGTTCTAGCACCCTCCCCTGCTACCTCGGGTGAGACCTCAGTCCGCGCTTCACGGGATGTTACCGAAACGGCTGGTAGCTGCAGGACTTGCTTGGCTAAATAATTCTTCCGAACCTGGGTCAAGCCCATATAAGCCAACAGCTTTCTTGCGAGACATTTTTTTATGGTTGTAGTCATAGAAATACCCAGTCACCTACATCAAAACTTCTTTCGATATGATGTTGATCTGCCTGTTGTTTCATTCTATTCTTCGCCAAAGTGAGGTTATCCTTTAAGAGTTGGAGAACTTGTTGTTGATGCTCGATGTGATATTCCACTACTTGAACCTTAGAATTTTCCCTTAAATATGATGTGATCGATGGTGGATGATATCAATAAAGTTCCATAAATGGGGTCATTTTTGCTACAGTTTGCAAGGAAGTGTTATATAACCATTCAACCAGAGGCAATCACTTGACCCATTGTGTCTGTTTATCAGATACAAAGCAACGAAGATATCCTTCCAAACATTTGTTCACTATCTCAGTTTTCCCATCAAATCTAGGATGATAAGATGAGCTATGAGATAACTAAATACCCAGAAAAGGAAATAATTCCATCCAAAAATTTCTAGTGAAAATGGGATCTCTATCGCTTACAATAATCTTTGGGTTTCCATGTAGCTTTTGAATTGTTTCCATAAATGTAGTAGCAATTGTATTGCCTTTAAATGGATCAGATAATGCACAAAAGTGTGCATACTTGGTAAATCTATCAACTACCTCCATGATGACACTCTTTCCCTCAGAGTTGGGTCAACCTGTGATAAAATCCATTGAAACCTCCCCCAACGTTAACTTGGAATTGATAAAGGTGGTAACAGACTTGGAGTCTTAATTGTCTCAACTTTATTTTTTTAGGAAAACAAACATTACGCCACAAACTTTTGATAATCATATTTAAGGCCATCCCAAAAAGGTTCCTTCTTAACCCTGTGGTAAGTTTTTAAAAATCCCGAGTTCCCTCCTAAGGGATAGGTGTGCAATTCTATAAGAATATTTTGTGTGAGTTTGGAATTCTTACAGAGGTATAAGTGATCTTTGTACCCGAATGAATCATTTTTCCAGCTAAATGTATCAGATGTACTGGGATCTTGCCGCAACTTTTGAATGAGTGCCCACACTTCTTCCTCATTCTTCCATTCATCCCTTGCTTCGTTTATCCAATCTGGTTGGATAATAGAAATGGCACAAAGGAATGCTTCCACATTCTCAACCTTTCTTTAGAGTACATCTCCAACAACATTTTTCTTCCCTTTTACGTAGATGATTTCAAAGTCATAACCCACCGTCTTTGTGACCCATGTTTGTTGCTCTTCTGAAGCTAATATTTTTTCTAAAGAGTATTTAAGGCTATCATGATCCATTTTTACCTTGAAGTGTCTTCCCATTACGTAAGGTCTCCATTTCTTAAATGCATGTAGTATTGCCAACATTTCCTTCTCATAATTAGCTTTGTGTAAATACCTTCCTTTGCTTGGATGACTTTCAAAAGAAACGGGTCTCTCTTCTTTCATTAAAACAACACCTATTCCACTTAATCGGGCATGACATTCCACAATGAAGGTTTTTGTGAATTTTGGCATAGCTAAGATCGGTGCTTGGCACATTGCCTCTTTAAGATGTTCAAAGGCCTTCATTGCTTCTAGACTCTAAGAAAATGCATCTTTCTTTAGTAATGTTGTTAGATGTGCTGTTATTCTCCCATAATTTTCAACAAACTTGTTATAATACCCTATCAACCCGAAAAATCCTTGCAAATGCTTTATGGATGTGGGAATTTTCCATTCCTTGATGCCTTTAATTTTTCTAGGGTCTACCTTAACACCTTCATGAGATACAATATGAACTAGATATTCCACCTCCTCTACTCCAAAGAATCATTTGGAGGTTTTTGCATATAATGTTTTATCCTCCAATAGTTTTAGCACCATGTAAACATGTTGAACATGATGCTTCAAAGACTTGTTGTAGAGTAGTGTATCATCAAAAAATACTAAAATAAATTTTCCAAGGTCTTGAAAATGGAATTCATCAAGCCTTGAAATGTATAAGGTTCATTGGTAAGACCAAAAAGCATGACCAAAAATTCATAATGACCCTCATGAGTTCTAAATGTTTTTTCGGAATTTCTTCTGTCTTCATTCTAATTTGGTGATATCCTGAACAAAGTTTCAACTTAGTGAAGGAAATCGGTCCATATATTTCATCCAATGATTCATTAATGACAGGAATGTGAAATTTATCTTTAATAGTGATCTTGTTGAGATCCCTATAATCTAGACACATGCGTCATGATCCATCCTTCTTGTGCACCAATACTACTAGAGCAGAGAAATAACTTTGACTAGGTTGAATTATACTAGCCTCTAAGATTTCTGCAACCATACACATTTAATTTCACTTTTTTGGGTGTAGGGATATCTGTAAGGCCTGATGTTTGGAGAAACACTTCCTGGAGTCAAATGAATAGCATGATGATGATCATGAATAGGTATGAGGCCTTTGGGTGTCTCAAATAACTTGGAATGATTGTCCAAGAATTTTTGAAGATCTAGGGAAATAGATGATTTCGATGTGGGAACCTCTAGTGAAAATAATTGTGCAATTACGCCCCATTGTTCTTTCTTTATAAGATTTTCCATGTTGTTAGAGTTGATTATATTTACCGGTTTCCCTATGATACCCCTTAATTCCACTTCCTTCCCTTCCCAAAAAAATTTCAAGAAGAGTTCTTAAAAATTAAAAGCTATTGTACCCAAAGATTGTAGTCATTGGACTCCTAGTACAACATCAACACCACCCATTGGAATGGAAATCATCGGACTATTCAATACATATTATCCCATGGAAAGCTTGATATTATGGCACTTTCCAAAGAAATTTATGGTTCCTCCATTTGCAACCATCACTTGACACTATGGTGTTGTATATAAGAAGCAATTCAATTCCTTGGCTATCTTAGAATGAGTAAAATTATGGGTACTACCCGAACCAATCAACACTATTACATTTTTCTTCTTGATATGTCCTTCTATATTAAGAGTTTGAAGAGTGGTAATTCCTTCCAATGCATTACAAGATATGGTCGGATTCATTTATTCTTTCTCTAGGGTTTGTTCCTGGTGTATATCCTCTTATTTTGATGTTTCTTGTTCCTTTTCTTCCTCCTCTTCACAATCTATGTAAAATAATTTCTTTTCATCACACTTATGACCTTTAGTGTATTTCCTATCACAACTATAACAAAGCCCATTTTCTATTTTTTCTTCCAATTGTTATGGTGTCAACCCTGTAGGTTGTGGAAGGCTAGGGGCAACAACACTTCCATATTTATAGTTGTGAGTGGTAGGCTTCCTTGTTGTCATAATTTTTCTTTCAACTTTTCTTTCCAACCTGAATGCCTTCTCCAATGAATAAGGTTCCCAAAGGCGAACCTCATTTTGGATGTTATCCTTCAAACTCCCTATGAACACATTAATCATATGATTCTCTGGAATATATTTTACCGTTATATTCAATTTTTGGAAGTCCTCAATGTGCTTCACCATTGAACCCTTTTTATTGAGATTTATCAATTGGCTAAAGAAGGTGTTTCTCTTTGTATCCTCATAATTTGCTCTCATTTCCTCCATAAAAATTGACCATGTGACAATTTGTTTATGAGAGAAAATCCATTGATACCACTCAAACTAATTGGGTTCCAAATATAAATTTGCAATGTGTACCTTTTGTGTGTTTTGCACATTATGGAGATCATAATATTGCTCCATCTGTGGTATCCAAGTTACATGATCTTAAACTTCTTCATTTCTACCCTTGGAACATGGTGGGTATTCAATCCAACGTTAGAGTCTATGAAATCATGATTAACATTTATTTTGTTCTCATCATGAGTTTCCTTTACTACCCTTTCATCATTAGTAAGCATTTCTTGTAGCAACTTTGTCAAAACTATCTTCAAATCTTCCATGTTGCCTTTAAGTTTTTCTTTTAGACGATCCATCTTAGCTTTAGTTACTTTTTGTGAGAGAGAAATTTGTTGCACTTGGTCTTGTAATTTCGATATATCATTTTGAATTTCTTCCTCTTCTTCACATGTCATAGTAGAGATTTCGGGTTGCTTACTATGTGTTGCCATTTTCTTTCTTTGGGGCATAAACGAATGATAATTTTCTTCACTATTCACTTTTAATCACTTCAAATTAATTTTTCAAACAAAACTTATGCAAATTTTTAAAATGACTACACATCGTTTTTCACTTTGTAGGAGCACGATATTGAATCTATTGTATCTATGTAATTTTGGATCTCCAAGGTCTGAAATTCTGTCTTGTGGTATCCCTTTGAGTCCTCTTTCCAACCCCAAAAGTTGGATCAAGATTGGATTTTCCAAGAAAGCATTATGCCCAATCTCCCACAATGACCTAATTATAGAATAGCTTAGTAGAGAAAACTTGTACGATGTGCCATGTGTCACTATTTTGACCTTCAACCCTAAAAGTGACACCCAATAAATAACAATCCATCCTCTTTCTTTCACGTTTTACAAAATTTGAATCCAACGCTCAGAGTGAAAGTTATGACGATTTTCCCAAGGCACCTGTTTGAGATGGAATTTGGGAGCCTCCAAAAACCATAACTTCCTCAATTCCTATCTCTGAAAAATAGCGATAAAGGGTCTGAAATTAGGACATGACGTTCAACACGATTTCGTCTCAAATGGGTTTTTGTTTTGGCTTCTGAAGCTTAGTAGAAAAACAGTTAGAGGGAAAATTCCACGATGATCTGTTTGAAGTAGTGAAACCCTAGTATCCAAAGCCTTTGATACCAAATATTATGCAACCAACTCACAAAATAGAAGAAGATGTAGATCAACGACTTCAAAATAAGCCTCTTAGAGGGGGAAACCTCCTTTAAATTACACAAATGAATGATTCTTGGATGATACAAATGGAAAAAACTCCTTTCTATATATAGGAGTCTAAGGGGTCATGATATAGTCAGAGCCGACATAACAATAATAATGTAAGGGCACAACAATAACAATGGTGGGCTTCTATGGGGCACAATAATAACAATATGGGCACAACATTGGCACAACAATAAAAATAAGGGGCCACAATGACAATACTAATAGGGGAATACACTAGTATTATAGGGACCTAAAAATTTCCTGACACTCATATTGAGTTGTTTAAACAAGTATCTCAATCCACTATGAACACTCATAAATACAAACCTCTTGCCAAGAAGATAGTGTCTCCACATATTCAAAGCATGGAAGATCGATGCCAACTCAGGATCATGTGTAAAATAATTCTGGTCATGCTCATTCAATTTCTTTGATTCATAACATACCACTTGTCCCTCTTGCATAAGGACTCCACCAAGTCCTCTCTTGCGAGCATCTGTGCACACCACAAATGCTTTATCTAGATATGAAATATTTAAAATTGGGGCATTTGTCAACAACTTCTTCAACTTCTCAAAACTTGTGCACATTCCTCTATCCATTCAAATTTCTTTCCTTTTCTCCGTAATGATGTAATAGGATAGGCAATCTATGAGAAGTTCCTAATAAACCTCTTTTAATAACCTTCTAACCCCATGAATGACCTTACCTCATCCACACTCCTAGGAGTTTTCCATTCCATGGGAGTTCTTATCTTTTCCAAATCCACTTCTATGCCTTCCTCAGAGACAACATGCCCCAATTAGTGTACCTCTGTCTAGGAAAAACTTCATTTTCTAAGCTTCGCATACAATTGATGATCTCTTAGAAATTTCGATACTATTCGTAAGTGTTCGACATGCTTTTCCTCATTCTTAGAATATATCAATATTTCATCAATGAATATAATGAAAAACTTGCCTAGCTAAGAATGCAACACACTATTCATCAAACACATAAAAGTAGCCAAAGCATTAGTCAAACCAAAAGGAACTACAACAAATGCATAATGCCCATACCTAGTCTGGAAGGTAGTCTTGTAGGTGTCCTCTTCTTTGATGCATACCTGATATCAACTAAATCTTCTAGAACACTATTGCTTCCTTCAAATGGTCAAAAAAATCATCAATCCTCATCAACGAATACCTATTTTTAATCGTCACCTAGTTCAACTACCTGTAATTAATGCATAACTTGATAGTACAATCCTTATACTTAACAAATGATATCAATGCACCCTAAGGTGATACACTTGGCCTAATGTATCCTTTGTCAACCATTCCCTTCAACTGCAACTTCAATTCCACTAGATCTAAAGTGCTCATCCTGTAAGTCACCTTTGATGTTGGTGCTGCCCCTGGTACCAATTCAATAGAAAAGTACACCTCTCTATGAGGTGACAACTCTGAAATATCTACTTGGAACACATCTTGAAACTGTTGTAGAACTGGGTACCTGTTCAATAATTTTTCATCCTCAACATACTTACCTTTATCACTAGAAATATGTACTACAAATAACACATAATGTTTCCCGCGACTGTGATTTTCCTGCATAGATGTAACCATTTTGAATGATGTAGCCTTCTTCTTACCCTGCAAGATTATATTTTCCCCATTTTCATCCAAGCATTTAATAGAATTGTCATAAAAATGATCCTTGATCTTGTGAAGGTACAACCAATGCATACCCAAAATCATACTATATTATCCTAAAAGAATTACATTCAAGTGCGTTGATGTAGGCATACCATTAAACTCAAATGCGCAAGCTCCTACCCAATGATGAACTCTTTTCTTTGTACTTGTAGCCAACTACACTAACAAATATTTTGCATGTACTTATTTATTCAAACCGCACTTATCCACAAAGTTAGGGTCAACATAACTATAATTAGATCTAAGGTCAATCAAAATAGAAACAAATTGATCACAAAGCTTACTGACCATCTCTATAATAGATGTGTGATGGTTTGCCTTCTTGTTATCCAATGCTCCATAGATCTGAGGGATGCTTTTCCCAACATCCCCAACTATCTACGCCTCCTATGCACTATAAATTTGAGGCCTACCACCTTGATTCCGCATTAAATCTCTCTTAAGATGCTCCTTACCACATGTCCAACACTGCAACTTTCTCCTACCATCACCTATATTCTCATGTTCTCTAGCTTGAGGTCCATTAAAATTCTTGTAAGGTATAACATTCTCTTTCTCACCTGTGTCTTGAGGTCTTTTCATTTTCGGCTACTATTTACCTTTGTTCTTGTCTTTTCCTTTCCAACCCAGCTGAGATTTTGTCTTACGCCTTGATTGCTCATAACAATGTGTCAACTTTCCAATGACTTCTTCAAGTGATCGAGGCTCATCATACTTAATTTGATATTAAAATTCTAATCATAATCCATTGAAAAAATTTTGAGCTTTTTCTTTCTCATCCTTAAGGTATGATACATACCTCAACAATTCTAGCAACTTGGTCATATACTCCTCACATGTCGTCGATCCCATCTTTAGCTCATAGAATTCCTTGGCTTTACTCTCATAATACCTTTCTGAGATGTACTTCTCCCTAAAAGGTCTCTTGAATTCATGCCAGCTACACTCCTATTTGCTGATGTCTCTAACCTGCTTCACGTCTTCCCACCAGATGTTTTTTTCCCTTTGAGGTTCAAGATAACTAATTTGGTCATCATATTCTCTATGTAATCATGCATCTCGAATAATTTCTCCATCCCAAGTAACCATGACTTTGCATCTTCTTGTTTCTTCCAATAGCCATTAAAGGTAGGTGGCTTGGTTTTCTTGAACTCATTCGAAAAATATTCCCTATCATTCCTCTTGTAACGATGATAACCATGATAACTGTCAGAACCAAAACTATAATAGAACTTGTGTCTATCACCTCTTCTATCTGGCATGTACAAGAACCTTCCACCTCTGATCGTGTCATTCCTATTGGACCTATGCCCACCATTAGACCTACTACCATATGCCCCATTAGTCCTCTCCTCTTTTCCATGTTTGATCCAAAGTGGTCCTTTTCTCTGCAATTCTGACAAAATCTGAAGGATAACTACATTAACCTCTACTTGTTTCTCCTTGTCCCGAATGATTATGTCATTATCCTCCTTGCAACTTCTTATTTCTGCTTTCAAACTTCTCAAAGTGTATGTTATGTGAGGAGAGTACCTGTCACCATGTTAGTCATATGATCTATGGGGAGAATCTCATGAATTGTAGTCCCATATTGCTAGTCATCTTTGACCTTCTTCCTACAAGCATACCATGTCAACTAAAAAAAAATATAAACATAACCAACATACCTTAGTATAGTTCAACGGAGGATATCTCGTCTACAAGATCAACCAAATTAGCACAATAGATGTATAATCATAATCATAATAGTATATATACATCATCTAGTTACCATGCATAATGTCACAAACTATAACACTAACTGGACATTATGCATGCATAACAACATATAAACACTCACATGCATAAAAAATTCATATACAACTGACATTCATTCACGACAACACATCCTAGCAACAATACCTTCAACTTTTACATGACCACACAAACACCAATGACCATCATCATGCATACACATCAAACACATATACAATCTACGTGCATGCATGACAACCACATTCCGCCCATCTAATCCAAGGGGTAAACCATGCTCTGATACTACTTTGTAACACCCTCCTCCCACATTTACCCAAGCTAACCGGTCCACCAGGGTAACCATGTGATGAAGAGTTATTGTGATATGATTCAACTCCCCATGTATAGTTAAGGATGTGGAATCGACACACAAAACACCAAATTGACCTTCATCGGGAGCTACAAGACCCCCAGGGAATAACCAATGACTCAAAGTGCTAGACCCTTGAGTTAAATTGCCTTTTTATTGAACTAGACCCTTAGTTTCTACCATGACAAGCCCTCCATGTGACTAAAACCCTATAGTCTCTCCCATAGAAAGGCCTACATGCGACTACAGTCTGTTTCACGCAGTTATGTGTGAGTGAACTCAAAATTTGAGCCACTTTTCTAGGGCTAGGACTCAAGCCTCTACCCAGAACTCGATGAAATTATTAGAAATGATAAATAAGAAGAAGACAATGCATGTAATGCAAAACTTGAACAAGGACCTGGCCTAACCTGACTCATCCTAACCATGACAAGAATTTCATTAAACAAATAATGAACATGTATTTTACATGTCATAAAGAAACATCTGAACATTGGGATTTCATACTTATCTTGGAACCATTAAGAAGGTCTAATGTCTGATCACCATAGTTGCAATATCATTTATAGGGTCATTCATTCATTAACCTTTCATTTACTAATCAAAACCTGATGAGAGTCATAATTCAAGTTTGTCATAAACCATGCTTATAACAGACGTATAACTAAAGAAATATCAGTGACAGAACAACCATTAAAGCCACATAATAACAAGTATATTTACACATAATATACAAGAGGAAAAGAGCTCTTATTAACATATGCAAAATCTAACCAATTCAGGGGCTTCCATGTACCACCCAACCATAGATTAGGCTGAACCAAATCGTTCTTTCAACCAATCACCATAGTTCCATATTCCAAGCATGAATGTGGGACTCACGACAGAAATGACCATGCTTCTCAGGCTTTACTGCAGATCTTGCCAGAACCACTCAAGAATTTCTAGTCCCAAATAAAGCACCTATACAACCAAGCTTTGTCATATATCTCACCAAGTGATTCCTAGGTCTAAACAAGAAACATACACTACCAGGTTTTATAATAATCTCACCATACACTGGTCCAAGGATCACTAGGCCCATACAAGCATGGATGCCTCTGGATCTCTCCACCTAAACCATGAGGGATTTTTTCTTCTCCACCCTTTAGGCTTTATCGTATGTCCTGCCATTTACTAGTCAAGGATTCCTAGGCCCAACAAGGATATACACAACCAAGATTTACTGCAATTCCACCTTTAGTGGTCCAGGGATTCCTAGGCCTTGTGAGTTTTCTTGGGACCACCTCACTCAATTTTGAAAATTATCTGAAAATCTATCTCAACCAAATGAAAGAAGCCCTTCACAACATGGCTATCTATAAAAGGCAAGGCAAGGTTGAAAACCACTATCACACCTGGAAGAAACCATGACAATGACAACAAGAGAACCAAATACACACATGCATGTACCATGCATGCTAAAACTAACAAGGAAATCATACATGAAACTCAATACCTACAAGTAGTCCTGTTATAGTCGCTTGATTCACCTCTTCCTTGCTTGATATTTGGTTCCCTTTGATTTCTTGTCCTTCCTTTGCTTTCCTTTTTCCAATGCTAGAATGATCCAAGGATGCTCTAAGTGTGAAAGAGTATGAGAGCGTAGAGAGAATAAAGAGAGGTCCAAGCTAAAATTGAAAAAAGGTTATGAACTGATCAATAGACGCCTTTTTATTATTGAGGCATCTTTTTTCTTCAGTTTCCATTATTTTCTTTCAATTTCCTCCTCGCATGAAACATGTGAACTTTCGCCTTCCTTTTCTCCTATTTTCCATTATTTACATAAATAAAATTCAAATTAATACCTCTTGCCTTTTCAAAGCCTTTTCCATTGCCTTTGTCAATTTTCCTTTAGCCATAATAAACCAGATGAACATGTGCTATGATGTTTTTACCAAAATTCATCTTGGAATACGTGTCCCATGACCATGGTCTTATTTTTTCTTTATTAAATTTGTCACATCAATTTTTAACCTGGGGTTGTTACATGTGTGTTCTTATTTGAGAAGATTCCTATGCTCTGACCTCATATCTATATCCGCGATGGGGGTCCACAGGAGCCCTAAATGTTGTGCTAGGGAAAATTATTATTACAAGGATGACGAGGAGGGGTTGGGAGAGAGTTTTGACTGGAAATTTTCACACATTGGGAGTAGTTCTCATTATATATTGAGGATTACCTTTACTTGAGAATGAACTTTCAAGGTGATCCAAAGTTACCACTTCCACCAGGATGAGCATGGAGTCGAGATGGTAAGTGATTTGAACTTTTTTTTATGACTACATGTTAGAAACCAGGATAATACTATGAGGGGGGGTAGGTGGGGCGAGGTGAGCCAATATTATATCCAATTTAAACAATTTTTAACAATATCCAATATTTCAATTTATTCAACAATCAATCATGTAATAAACACATAGAAACAAATAGAAACACCAAATGTACATGGAAACCCATAAAGGGATAAAACCACAAAACTCATGTATGGATATTGTTGTAGGCTACAACCTACTATTACATTAGATTTTTTGGCTCCAAGTAGAAGGAGGCACTCATCCCTTAAATTTATAGGCACCCACTTGAAGGAATTGCCAACTCCTTAATATTTTATAGGAAGTAACCCGAAGGAGCAAATAACCCCGTAATGTGAAGGAATAAACCTTCTTGAGGAACCAACTTCTTAAATCAATTTGCAATAACCAACATATTGGAGGCACTAACCTGCAATAGTTACAATATGGGCCTCCCTTTCATAACATTTTCAGACTAGATCCATTCATTTAGTGATCAAAGAAAATATTTTAACATTTTCATACAAAATTTCCCTCTTAGAAACCTGCAACCTTAATTCATATTTTTGTAATTTAATTATCTAGCCATCAATGCCTACAACTTAATTTATCTTTGAGATTAGTAAATACTGTCAATAGGTAGGAATAATTTCTTATTCAACTTAGTGATCTCCTTATTTTGAAAAAAAATCCCATCATAGGCTAAACATCCTCTTCGACCTTCATTCCTTTTGTAGTCTATCTTTTAAGGATAGTGAAAATATAACCCACTCAGAAAAAATAAAATAAATTTTACAATGTTAGAGAAGAAAAATAAGAAGGAAGTTCCACCTTGTCAAAAAGAAGACAAAAATGGTCATTGATTTTTCAATTCTTTGCATTAGATATCTTCTATTTCGTGGATGTGCACACACAACAAACTAGTGATGCATCTTTTGATGTGTATTTATATTTTATGGGGGAATGGTCCAATGGTTTGAAAAATCCAACAAGATAATGTGACAACCCTAGGTAGTTTAATTACCAAAGGTTGTCACCTATTTAAAACCATGAGCTTAGACCCCAACGGTGCTTATCCCTATAAAAATTCATTAATTTTTGAATACCTTCCATGGGTGAATTAATCACATAGATTTAGATCAATGACCAAAACTTTGTTTTACCCCCCCAACACCCCCTCCCAACGGTCATGGAGTTTTCAGTTCTCTGCATTAGATGTCTTCTATTTCGTGGATATGCACACACAACAAACTTGTGATGCATGCAACTTCATTACCTTTTGATGTGTATTTATATTTTATGGTGCAATGGTGTAATGGTTTGAACAATTGAACAAGATAATGTTACAACCCTAGGTAATTTAATTACCAAAGGTTGTCACCTATCAAAAACCATGAGCTTAGACCCTAAGGCTGCTTATCCCTATAAAAATTCATTAATTGTTGAATACCTTCCATGGGTGCACTAACCACTTAAATTTAGATCAATGAACAAAACTTCGTTTTAACCCCCCAACACCCCTTCCCCCCCACCCCCCCAACTGAACTTTAATGAGAGGGGAAGCATGCTCTATTTTTTGTCATATGCAGAGTTAAACTGGCCAGCCATCAGCCAATGGCATTGAAGCCACTTTGGGACCCCTTCTTGTTCAATATTTAATGAAGGGGGGAGTGGGGTCCTATATTTTTCATATGTTGCCCCCATTTGATGTCGCGTGATGTAGATTAGAGGAGCCTATTTCAACATTACACATTTCCTAGTCAGATGTCTGGATGGACTACCTTACCACTAGATGCTTAAATCTTGATCTGGGGATCCATTCCCCAAACATTTTCTACGTTTCTTGCACCTCTACACTACTGGATGGTTGAATGGTATATTTTTCATGGGACTTGTATAAAAACATGAAATAATCAGAATTACATTAACACTACTTGACCTTTCCAAACCTCCTTCCTAGCATGAATCCAAATGTTGGCCATATCATCTTCCACATCAGTACAATGTGTCACCTAAACAATGTCTGCATGACCACTCAAAAACGCCAAATTTTCTTACTATGTGGCATGAACACAGAGTGCCATGTCATCACCTTCCCATGTTATAGCCATATATCATGCCAACTTCTATTTCCATGTTGTCATTTCCACTTGTATCAACCTTAAGATCTTGGTGTTGTAACAACAGTGTTTTTGCAAAATCCCCTGAGAACCCAAGGGTCTGAAGGCCACATCAACATGCGATATGTTTTCCATATGTACTCCAATTGTGCACCATCTTTATTTGGCCTTTGAATCTAACTGTAGGAAAAAAAACCTTTTTTAAAATTCCCTTGAGAAGTTGAGGCCTCCATCGCCAGATCACCATGCCACATGGTTTCTACCTATACTCCACTTGTGTGCCACATGGAAAGAAATGATGTGCAACTTGTCACTCAATCACTCGCTACTTAGTGGACTGTCTATAGCAAAAATTTTACCCTAACGGTCTGATAAGCACTTTGGTGCTAAGGCTAGGCATATTGTGACTAGGGTCTATGCCGGAAAACTTGTTGGCCACCACTAACTACTCAAAGCTTGTTAGCCACCACTAACTACTCATTCCCCATTCCATTGTTTCGAGACCAATTTCGATTGTTGAGTCTGATAAGCACTTCGGCACTACCTGTTGGCCCCTTGTGACCAAAGGTTTACCACCCTTCTTCCTCTTCCTCACCCCTTGCAACCTTTATGTTTTCACCTTTCAATTTTGGTGTCAATCCAATGGAGGGCCCACACTAGAACCATGATCAACTGGAACCTTACTTGAATTACACCACTTCAAAATTAATTTTCTTTTCATTTGTTTGGAGAGACATATTCAACTAAGGACATGGTGTTTCCTTTTGAATAATGTGTTTGCAAAAAAAAATACATCTAAGATTGTCTACGTAGCCAAGAACTAAATGACACTAACACCATAAGCATCATGTATGCCACCACAACAAGCTCCCCCTGAACTCAACACCTGAAATCAATGAAAACAATTGCAAACATGCTCAATAATCTCGCCCTTTGGCATTGATGGCAACACCACCAAACATTGCTGGTCATTGATGGAAACACTCCCACTATCAGGCTGAAGAAATTGTTATTGTATGTACACTGTCCATCTTCAATGTCCCCAATGTTTATGAACTCTCCCCCTTTGACATTAATGGAAAAGGGTCTGAGTTCTTTCTCTTGGCTTGTGCTCCCACTGAAAGGATATAATAGGATTCCCATTATTCTCCCTCTTTAACTAAAAACAACTAATAATAATGATATATTACCACATCACTATCCTTGGATTTGCGTTCTAGTCCCCTTGAACTTTACGACTCTTGTTTATATGAAAAATATCCTCTCAATTTGATCTCTTTTCTTGGCTTGAATCATTAAAACCATTCTTGTATTTAGACAACTACCCTATTTTCGTGTGAACAAAACTAATGCACAAAAGAGTGAGACATTACTCCCAATTTCTACCTTAAATACTCAATTTTTCCTTGGGAAAGAGGCTTGATGAATATAGCAACAACTTGTTCCTTTGTTGAATATATCAGTCATTTGTTCTCTACAAAAATGATACTTTATGGCGATATGCTTGGTTTTTTAATGTAGAACAAGATACTAATATCTTGTGTTTTTTCACATATGATTAGAATAGGTTTATCATATGTTACCTTCATGATGATTAGTCATGATGTAGGGGGAGTGAAAGTATTTTTTTTGTAGGTATAAGATAAAAATGGAACATTATCATGGATGAAGAATGTATAAAGTCCAAAGATCACAACACACTAAAGATAGAGACAAAGAGCAACCAAGGGAAAGGGCATTGGAGATGAAAAATGCACCACTTAAAATATAGTTAAAGAATGAATATTGAAATCACAAGTACTAGTTAAGAGATGTATGTTGGAGTAAAGTTAGAGATGAACAAGTATGCATTTAGTTGGAATAAAACAACTAAGCTTAACACAACTACTATGGTCATGTATAGTTATATAAGAAATAAATAAAACAACTAAGCTTAACACAACTACTATGGTCATGTATAGTTATATAAGAATACCATTTGTACTCTAAATCTAACATAGGGTAATTGTACAACTTAATAAATTTCCCTCTTGTAAAATTTCTTAACCTTTGTATTCCTAATTCTTCCTATTTCTTCATATTTGTTTCCTTATATTTGTTATATTTTATTGAAATAAATAAATAATAAAACAAAACAATAAGAAACCCATTCTAGAGTACATATTCATAAGAAAGATATAATACATATTTTCTTCTTTTAAAGAAAGATAAACTTTTTAAAAATCATTAACAAAATCTATTTAAAACTAAACCAATTTTAGTATTACCAAAATTGTAAAAAGTATTACCAAAATTGATTTACCTAAATTACAAGTTGAGATGAAGTGGTAACTCTTGTATTAGAAGAGGAAATGTATACAAAATACATATTCTAATCTGAAAGAAGTGGTAACTCTTGTATTAGAAGAGGAAATGTATACAAAATACATATTCTAATCTGAAGAAAACTTGAGAGGAACCATCTTCCCATGAAAAGGAAACTATTTGACCCCCTGAAAATTCATATAACAATTTGAAGCAATTAAAACAAAGGCAATATTGATATGATAACTTCTAAATTGACTAAAAAATATGAATTAAGGAAACCATTTGACCCCTAGAAAATTCATATAACAATTTGAAGCAATTAAAAGTAACAATTTGAAGCAATTAAAAGAAAGGCAATATTGATATGATAACTTCTAAATTGACTAAAAAATATGAATTAGCTATGGAAACTAGGAGCAGATAGAAGAATAATAAGCCTGTCGTAGAGGAGGTCAAGATGCTCGATCTGTGTGAAGCTAGACATAGTTATGCCCCATGCTTTGCACTGGACACTTTTGAGCCTGGTGGTGCTTGGCTTTGTACTTTTTATATTTATCCAGTATGTCCAAATATGTGAATGGATCATCATATATTTCTAGTAGCCAGGGAGGGCGCTCCGATTCAATCGCAACTATGTATGAAGTTTCCCCTTGCAGATAGGATTCGCCTTTGGTAAATGTCTGACTGACATCCTTAGGCTCTAGGCTGTTACAGGTTGAGGCACTGCGATAGTCTTTAGGTCCCTCATTATTTTCTTGAGTCATAGATAGTGGAGGTTGGGAAGATTGGCTCTCTTGTGAGAGGAATCCATAGCCACTTATCTCTTCCTAGAGTTGGTGGACGCTAGAGTTCGTGGGAGGGGAGGAAATTCAATGCCAGTTGATCTTGAGATATTTCACAGAGAAAGGAGTGTATTGTTTAGATTGACATTGACCTCCACCATTATTTGTGTGGCTCCTTTATTAGCTTCTTCCATATTCCAGGGCTGGAAGGTTTCTAATTTCCCATTGCCGGTTGCCTAGATATCTGTGCTTCTCCACCTCTATAGCAGCAACCAAACAACGAATGTGGGGAAAATGTCTTGGTCAAACAACTCCTCTGGGCCATGCCAACGAGGGAGAGGTTGGTGCCCTTGCCCTCTGCCACTGTGTCTTACTCTACCACGTTCTCGAACCATTCTTGCTCGCTTGTTGTGATGGAGCTTGCTCATTTTGAGTTTACTCGCATTTCCCCCTCCCAACCTCTTTTTGAACAGGAGAGAATATTGGAGGAAATGATGGAGCCATCGATTTGGCTAGACCGGGATTGCGACTGTAAGGAAAATATTTTGCCAGATCTAAAGAGAATGTTCAGAATACCACCGTGCATCCATTACTGAACTGAATTGAATGAGACCTGTGATGCATATTGGCCACCGAGTATAAAAAATGAGGACAGATCCTAATGTGTCATAAGGCCTCTGACGAGTGTACACCTAGATCTGGGATTAAAACTAAGCCAATTGACCACCCTCAAATTAATTATCTCTCTTCTTAGTATCGTGACGTTCACAAGCTAAGCTGAATGATTTCCATATGATTTCATTCTACAGGCTATGCCTTTACGGTAATGACGAGGCCATCCTTATCCTCCTGAGAGATGTGATGGCTGGCAATAGAAGATAGATTCCTAGGATGTGATGGATAACGTGTAAAAAAAAAAACTTCAATACCCACAATTAACGTATCCACTTAAGTAATAGTCAACTGAGCTTACGTTGTCCATTGTTTCATAATCCCAGAAAAGATTATTGGATTAATGTGGAAAAGCTTGCGAAATAAAGGATTCGAATATATTTTTCACTACCCTTGCAATTCAATTTTCATACCTTATCTTCAAGGTGTAAAAAAAATTGATACCCCCAATTAACGTATTCAGTTGAAGTAATAGTCAAGTGAGCTTCCGATGTCCATTGTTTCATAATCCCAGAAAAGAATGTAGAAAAGCTTGCGGAACGAGGATTCGAATATATTTTTAACTTCCCTTGCAATTCAATTTTCATACTTTATCTTCAAACTTATCTTGTAATTTTCTTTTCCCCTTAAATTTATCCCCTGAACGTCCATACCACAAGTTTGTTAGCTACTTGAATGTTGTTGAGCCAATGCTTATATAGCTTCTCACTACAGTTATAAAAGAAGATGGGATTAAGTTGACTACTGAGCAGTTTAATGAAGGATTTTAGGTTTTTGCCCAATGAAATCTAGCTATCAGTTGAAATCAGAAGACTTCATCATGTATAGTACATTTTTTAATATAAATTTAAATTCAGTTTTTTGAAAAGAAAGAGTTAATAGACTTGAATTATATGTTAAGTGTTAATAGACTTGATATCATAAACAGAATAAATACACTAATAAACAATGATGGGATACAATGCCTATCCCTCCGAAGGACAACAATCAAGATGTCGATTAATGCTAAAGCAATATGATGTCGATTAATGCTAAAGCAATATTACATGTTACATGTAACATTTAATTCAATATTTCCTTCCAGCATTTAAATATACATTAGCAATTTAACGAAGTGAGATAAGATGTGCTACAATAAGGCTTCTAGTGGGAATAATATTCTAAGCCCACTCTAGACTGGAAGGTAAGACAAAATATACAGTATACAATGTATAAGCTGATTAATGCGTTTTTCATCTTGTCTCATCCCTCGCTATCTTGAGGGATTCTAAAGGTCCTTTCCCTCTCAGTCCTGCACTTTGCTGATTTCTCAAATATTCTCCATACAACATGGATTTATACAATGGTGGATGAATTTCATCTATTAGCTGAGGAGCAGGAAATACTAAAGCATCCATGGAAGGCCCATTTGGTGCTGCAATTGAAATTCTTGTAGTCTCCGCGTTGACCAGTGCTCTGTGCTCCACGCTCTTGTACCTCCCGTTGCTTATAATCTGTTGGTCAAAATTTTAAACAAAATAGCTCATCAAATTGAGCAATTTTTATTACAATAATTGATTGCAAAAATATTCTAAGATCCAAGGGACAGGTCACAAAACCTTTCTAAAATAGTTCTAGGCAATGGGCATGAATTTAACGTTCAAATTAATAATGTGAGGTACCCATCATTGTACAAATCTTAAAAAGACAACAAATGGTACTCACCTCCAGATGGTCACCAACGTTCACAATGAAGGTGTTGTGAGTGGGCTGAACGGCCACCCAATGTCCCTCATGCCGCACTTGCAGACCCCCCACGTCGTTTTGCAGTAAAATATTGAGACCCCCGTGGTCAGAATGGGGTGCCATGCCCATGGTTTGGTCTGGCTCTGGACACGGTGGGTACAAATTTAGCACACCGAGTTGAAAACCGTCTTTGAAGACCGTTTGTATGTAATCTGAATCCAGTCCCAAGCTTTCAGATATTGCTCCCATCAATCTCAGAGCCAACTTCCTTGTTTCTTTGAAATATTGTCCCGCAACGTCTCTGCGTCCATAAACGTGATTATCTCAAGTGCTCGGCTTGTTGAAAATTAATGAAATAAATCCAATGCTGGATTGAAAACATACCTGTAAATTGGGGGATTGTCGGGTGTGTGCAGTTCAGGATAAGAATAATGCTTCAAATAATCTCTCCAATTGAAAATTTGATCCACTTTAGCGTTGAAGCTTGTGCCATATCTGACCGGATTCAACACATCTTTGGTCTCATATTTCATCTTCTCTTCTGACGAGAGGGAGAAGAATTGATATGCTGCATCTAACATACTGGAAATCAGAGATTCTGGGATGCCATGATTAACTACCTGCTCCCAAGAAAACTTATTAGCATGCCTTCCCTACAGAAAATAATCCAAAGGATAAATGAGGAGGGGCTAGAGAATTCATGTCTGTCTGTGTTGTGTATAATGGTGATGTGTATTCTACAGTCCAATTATTGAGTCTCTTAAAGCTCACATTGATGATAAATGCAAGAATAATAAAAAATGAGTTATGTCTGAAATTTTGAATAGCTAGTATGGTATCGAGTTGAGATATGTTTACATTTTATTAAATAGGTTTCAGAAAAATTTAATTTAATTCTCAATAATTAAGATGGTAGGAATTTATTTATACTAAATATTTATGAAATAGTTTTTTAAGAGCAAATGAATAGCGGGTTAATATTTATTTCAAAATTAGTTATATTTTTTTTATTTTTAATTTAAATATAAAAATTATTTTTCTTTTGAAACGTATAACATTGATAAATCATAATAGTAATTCATAATATTGTAACCATACTTATTTATAAATTAAAATATTTCATAATCAAATATAGAAACCTACATGATTATAATTATTGTTATATGATTTTTTCTAATTTATAATATTTAAATAATATATATTTTTTATAATAATAATAATAATAATTTATTTTTTCATTAATTTCTAAGAAATATAATTTATAATATTTAAATAATATATATTTTTTATAATAATAATAATAATAATTTATTTTTTCATTAATTTGTAAGAAATATATGTTATAAAATAAGTATATTAATTTAGATATCATTTTTGGGATTCAACTGCGTTAAGTAAGTCATTCAAAGTATGACCATTTCCATGAGAGGTAGTCGTAAAGTGACTAATTTCTCATGATTTTTTGAATAGTTCACTTAGCACTCATTGCATCGGGTGATGCTCACAGGGGTGAAGAAGTGGGATTGAAACTAGTGAAATGTGGAGAACGAATCACATAGCATCAATCATCACTTCCGGGGCTTGCACCCGTAACCAGGACTTCCCAGGAGGTCACCCATCCCAGAACTCCTCTGGCTCAAGCGCGCTTAACTGTGGAGTTTTTCCCCTCAATCAAGCCCACTTAGCTTGCTACCCCATTTGCAAAACCTTAGCAAGTATTGTGCCTCATGAACCATTCAGGTAGAGATCCCTTGACTCTTTTTGAATTTAAGTATGGGGGATTTTCGCAGTGCATTATATTAGATATCATTTTTGGGATTCAACTGCGTTAAGTAAGTCATTCAAAGTATGACCATTTCCATGAGAGGTAGTCGTAAAGTGACTAATTTCTCATGATTTTTTGAATAGTTCACTTAGCACTCATTGCATCGGGTGATGCTCACAGGGGTGAAGAAGTGGGATTGAAACTAGTGAAATGTGGAGAACGAATCACATAGCATCAATCATCACTTCCGGGGCTTGCACCCGGTAACCAGGACTTCCCAGGAGGTCACCCATCCCAGAACTCCTCTGGCTCAAGCGCGCTTAACTGTGGAGTTTTTCCCCTCAATCAAGCCCACTTAGCTTGCTACCCCATTTGCAAAACCTTAGCAAGTATTGTGCCTCATGAACCATTCAGGTAGAGATCCCTTGACTCTTTTTGAATTTAAGTATGGGGGATTTTCGCAGTGCATTATATTAGATATCATTTTTGGGATTCAACTGCGTTAAGTAAGTCATTCAAAGTATGACCATTTCCATGAGAGGTAGTCGTAAAGTGACTAATTTCTCATGATTTTTTGAATAGTTCACTTAGCACTCATTGCATCGGGTGATGCTCACAGGGGTGAAGAAGTGGGATTGAAACTAGTGAAATGTGGAGAACGAATCACATAGCATCAATCATCACTTCCGGGGCTTGCACCCGGTAACCAGGACTTCCCAGGAGGTCACCCATCCCAGAACTCCTCTGGCTCAAGCGCGCTTAACTGTGGAGTTTTTCCCCTCAATCAAGCCCACTTAGCTTGCTACCCCATTTGCAAAACCTTAGCAAGTATTGTGCCTCATGAACCATTCAGGTAGAGATCCCTTGACTCTTTTTGAATTTAAGTATGGGGGATTTTCGCAGTGCATTATATTAGATATCATTTTTGGGATTCAACTGCGTTAAGTAAGTCATTCAAAGTATGACCATTTCCATGAGAGGTAGTCGTAAAGTGACTAATTTCTCATGATTTTTTGAATAGTTCACTTAGCACTCATTGCATCGGGTGATGCTCACAGGGGTGAAGAAGTGGGATTGAAACTAGTGAAATGTGGAGAACGAATCACATAGCATCAATCATCACTTCCGGGGCTTGCACCCGGTAACCAGGACTTCCCAGGAGGTCACCCATCCCAGAACTCCTCTGGCTCAAGCGCGCTTAACTGTGGAGTTTTTCCCCTCAATCAAGCCCACTTAGCTTGCTACCCCATTTGCAAAACCTTAGCAAGTATTGTGCCTCATGAACCATTCAGGTAGAGATCCCTTGACTCTTTTTGAATTTAAGTATGGGGGATTTTCGCAGTGCATTATATTAGATATCATTTTTGGGATTCAACTGCGTTAAGTAAGTCATTCAAAGTATGACCATTTCCATGAGAGGTAGTCGTAAAGTGACTAATTTCTCATGATTTTTTGAATAGTTCACTTAGCACTCATTGCATCGGGTGATGCTCACAGGGGTGAAGAAGTGGGATTGAAACTAGTGAAATGTGGAGAACGAATCACATAGCATCAATCATCACTTCCGGGGCTTGCACCCGGTAACCAGGACTTCCCAGGAGGTCACCCATCCCAGAACTCCTCTGGCTCAAGCGCGCTTAACTGTGGAGTTTTTCCCCTCAATCAAGCCCACTTAGCTTGCTACCCCATTTGCAAAACCTTAGCAAGTATTGTGCCTCATGAACCATTCAGGTAGAGATCCCTTGACTCTTTTTGAATTTAAGTATGGGGGATTTTCGCAGTGCATTATATTAGATATCATTTTTGGGATTCAACTGCGTTAAGTAAGTCATTCAAAGTATGACCATTTCCATGAGAGGTAGTCGTAAAGTGACTAATTTCTCATGATTTTTTGAATAGTTCACTTAGCACTCATTGCATCGGGTGATGCTCACAGGGGTGAAGAAGTGGGATTGAAACTAGTGAAATGTGGAGAACGAATCACATAGCATCAATCATCACTTCCGGGGCTTGCACCCGGTAACCAGGACTTCCCAGGAGGTCACCCATCCCAGAACTCCTCTGGCTCAAGCGCGCTTAACTGTGGAGTTTTTCCCCTCAATCAAGCCCACTTAGCTTGCTACCCCATTTGCAAAACCTTAGCAAGTATTGTGCCTCATGAACCATTCAGGTAGAGATCCCTTGACTCTTTTTGAATTTAAGTATGGGGGATTTTCGCAGTGCATTATATTAGATATCATTTTTGGGATTCAACTGCGTTAAGTAAGTCATTCAAAGTATGACCATTTCCATGAGAGGTAGTCGTAAAGTGACTAATTTCTCATGATTTTTTGAATAGTTCACTTAGCACTCATTGCATCGGGTGATGCTCACAGGGGTGAAGAAGTGGGATTGAAACTAGTGAAATGTGGAGAACGAATCACATAGCATCAATCATCACTTCCGGGGCTTGCACCCGGTAACCAGGACTTCCCAGGAGGTCACCCATCCCAGAACTCCTCTGGCTCAAGCGCGCTTAACTGTGGAGTTTTTCCCCTCAATCAAGCCCACTTAGCTTGCTACCCCATTTGCAAAACCTTAGCAAGTATTGTGCCTCATGAACCATTCAGGTAGAGATCCCTTGACTCTTTTTGAATTTAAGTATGGGGGATTTTCGCAGTGCATTATATTAGATATCATTTTTGGGATTCAACTGCGTTAAGTAAGTCATTCAAAGTATGACCATTTCCATGAGAGGTAGTCGTAAAGTGACTAATTTCTCATGATTTTTTGAATAGTTCACTTAGCACTCATTGCATCGGGTGATGCTCACAGGGGTGAAGAAGTGGGATTGAAACTAGTGAAATGTGGAGAACGAATCACATAGCATCAATCATCACTTCCGGGGCTTGCACCCGGTAACCAGGACTTCCCAGGAGGTCACCCATCCCAGAACTCCTCTGGCTCAAGCGCGCTTAACTGTGGAGTTTTTCCCCTCAATCAAGCCCACTTAGCTTGCTACCCCATTTGCAAAACCTTAGCAAGTATTGTGCCTCATGAACCATTCAGGTAGAGATCCCTTGACTCTTTTTGAATTTAAGTATGGGGGATTTTCGCAGTGCATTATATTAGATATCATTTTTGGGATTCAACTGCGTTAAGTAAGTCATTCAAAGTATGACCATTTCCATGAGAGGTAGTCATAAAGTGACTAATTTCTCATGATTTTTTGAATAGTTCACTTAGCACTCATTGCATCGGGTGATGCTCACAGGGGTGAAGAAGTGGGATTAATGGTTATCGTAAATAGATTGATATGTATTAGTTTTTAACAGCAATTTACAGTAATTTTAAAATTATTAAAAATAATTCAGAAATAACACAATATTTTTAACACTTATATGCTTAATAAGATGGCTGATGGCTGCGGGGCAACTAGTCCCTACCGAGAGAACCTTCACAGTTACTACAGAAAATCTATGTGGATCCAACCTCTTTGACGTTGACGTGTCACTTTTTGGTTCTGTGGAGAGAGAAACTATGAAGTGGAGAACCAACGCCCTACGCATGCATGCAGGAGGCCCATGAGTTAAGTATCGTGTGAGTGAAAATCCTATCAAAAGTTTTAGAAGATGGTCGCTGAGTCGTAAGTCTATACATATGGCGAACATGCATGAGCCGTGTCATTGCACTGCTCCACCATTGATAGTTGTAATACACAATACGATATCAATGCCTGAAACAACAACTCCATTGTTATTCCCATGGGCCCAATACAATACAATGTGACCTTTCGTCCACGGAAAATGCCAGAGAAGCACTCCAGAAAATTCAAATGCCAGAGAAGCACTCCAGAAAATTCAAGCATAAAATCTGGAGAATCCAGCAGTTCAGCTGGAGAATACAACAACCCAGCTGAAGAATACAACAGTCCAGATGCTTTTGGTCCACTCCGGCCGAACAGATAACTGGTGCCTCTACGTTGAGTCCAGCCTTTGACACTTTTGAGGATTAAGATCAAGGGCTCTCACGCATGAACCAAGATTTGATCTTTTTCGTTTTTAGCTTGTTTACCATAGAGACAGTAAAGTAGTAGTTTGTGACTGAGTTCCAGCAGCTCAAGTCTGAAAAATAGAGTAACGCGGAGCTCAAGGAGATATAAAAATCATGGGTGAAATTGCATGGGATTACATGCAATGATTCAGGCCAATTTGGAAGCAGTTCCTGCCCAGCTTCATCTGATTCCAGCAGTTCTAGAATTACACAATATGTACCTCCACACGCGAGAAGGGCTAAAACAACCAATTTGGAAGATGGAAATGCAGAAACGCTTTGCAAATTCAGAGACAGTGACAAAGAGATACAATGCCAAATTGTAGATGATCAGTGCTTGGACTCAATTAATGGGTTATTGCGGAATCTTTATTCGAAAAACAGGTGGCAACTTACACCTATAGCTTTTGAATTTTTGAACTTTTTGAACTTTTAGTCTATGTTACCAGAAACGAGAAACGGGAAACGAAACGAGAAACGACAACGAGACCAGAAACGAAGTTTAGAGGTTTCACATTCAAGAAACGAGGAGAGAGAAAAAACAAGAAAAATGTGAAAAACATAAAACAAAACATACATCATCCGCATTCTCTAATAATGTGCTCACATAGACCATTCTTGAACATTCATAGTGAGAAACAAGGCTTGTGTTGCTTACATAGGTCATTGGCAAATACCCATGTTTGATCTTTTAATAGTGAAGAAACCTTTGGCATTGAATTCAAGCTTGATTTCACCTTTCCATTTCCACTTGATTTGGACCTAGTGAGAGGGATTTTTCTGAAGGCCATATCTCTAGAAATTTCCTGATGAGTACATGATTTGGCATATCATGTGTATATTCTCCTATATTATTTGAGCGGACCTCAAATTTGGGCTATATTGTAGTATTTGGTAAGCAACTACTAGGATGTAGTTTCCCTAGTTGGGTAATAGGATGGTGAAGATTGAATTGAGCTCCATTGGGATTAGGGAATTGAGCCAAAAGTAGAGGGTTGTTTAGAACTACTACTACCTTCAACTATCTTGCTATAGGAAGAAGTGTTGCTCCCTCCACTGACATTTTGCATAGAAAAAGCGGAAGGTTTGAAAACCAGAAATGCTACAACTAGACAAAACCTAAAAAAAAATACCATCAAACTTTCAAAACTTTATCGTTAATCCATTATAATAGTAATTAATTTTTATAATTATAATAGTAATTAATCTTTATAATAATAAAAATAATATATTTTATAATAGTGTGTATTTAAATTGATAGTTTTGTATAAAGAGACAATTTTTAAATATTAAATACAATAAAATTATATAAGAAATTCTATACTAAATACACGTTTAGATAAAACCAACACAAAAATTAAGAAAAAATATTTAAAACATTAAAGCTAACACATCCCAATGATATAATTTTAACAAACAAATTCCCTAAATAAACAATGTTGCTAAAGAAATTTTACACTAAATAAAGCAGACCATGAAACCGCCTCTAAAAACTATCCACAAAACCAACCTTCATTTTTTAAAATTAGACTCAACGTTACAATGAAACCAACCTTACAAACAAAACAGAGCAACGTAAACCAACTTTTGCCCTTTTTTTTATTCTACTCAACGTCCAATTGGAACAAATCAGAACAAACGTTTTTCTGAAAACTGTGTCAAAAAACCATTCGTTTCTTCATATATTGAAAAACAAAAATGACCCTACAAAACGGCGTTTTCCTTATAGTTCCGTTTTCTTTGCATTTTTCCCGTTACAGAACATTATTCACTGGTAAGAACTTTTATTTACTCGTAAGAATTTTTAGTTTGTACAGAACATTATTTACCAGTAAATGAACATTATTCACTGGTAAATGCGGAGATTTTTAATTTTTTGATTTTACAGAACATTATTTACTCGTAAATGAGGAGCTTTTGAATTTTTAGTTTATACAAAACATTATATTTAATGGTAAATGAGGAGTTGGAAAAAAACTGAAAATCATTTTCTGCACTCGATTGAAAAAAGAAAACTCTAAAAAAAAGAATTGGAGTTGAAAAACAATCATAAAATGATTTTCTGCACTAGATTGAAAAAAGAGTTGAAGTTGAAAAAAACAGAAAATAATTTTCTGCACTATATTCAAAATTATATTTCGAAAAGGATATTTGTTTAAAAACTGGGCTTCATGTATTGTATGCCTGGAATTATATTTTTTCAATATTGTAATCTCTCATAATTATTTAGTCCAAGTCAATATGGCTTTTCGAATTTCAAATTGTAACTCAACTATTTAGTCCAAGTCAATATGGCTTTTCGAATTTCAAAGTGTAACTCAACTATTAGCTAGTAACTGTGGATCGGAAAAATAAATGTAACAAAAGCAAAGATAGAGGGGACAGGTAAATAGAAGCAATGCAAACAAAATGTATTGTCACTCACTTTATCGTATTTAGAATTGTAACTCAACTATCTGCTAGTAAATGTGGATCCGAAAAATAAATGTAACAAAAGCAAAAATAGAGGGGACAGGTATTCCAAAAATAAATGTAACAAAAGCAAAGATAGAGGGGACAGGTAAATAGAAGCAATGCAAACAAATTGTGTTGTCACGATAATCACTCACTTTATCGTATTTTTGTTGCAGCTATGTTCAGAGAGTTTTAGTGGGCAGGTCGTCCAACAAAGATCTTTTGGTTCCTCCTATAAGTTGTCCCTCCTGTAAGTTCTCTGGTTCCACCCTTAAGTTTTCTTGGAATAACTTGCTATTCCACCTTGTTTGTCTCGGAAGAATTCTTCTTAATGCAAAGTATCGAAGTGTTCTTTTTCTTGTTTGTTTCTGGCATAGGGATAGGGATAGAGCGCTCAGGGACAACAGGGAATAGGGATAGAGGGCTCAGGGATAGACAACTGTTATAGTGTATGGCACCTACAACACAGTGTATGGCACCTACAAGACAGAAGCCTTCGGCGGAGCACCTGGTAGCACGCGTGTATGGCACCTACAAGACAGAAGGCTTCTACAGATGAGGTGATTTTTGAAATAAAGCATAAGTTTCGTTATCAAATGAAAACATTTACCCTTCGCAAATTAACCCTTCGTGAATTAACATTTATTGCTTTCTTTAATGCTAATATTAGTTTCAAACAGTTTCAAAATCCCTAAATATAATATATAGCTTTTCCTCCCTTGGGAAGAAGCCAAATAAGAGAGGGGAAACTATATGGGTTGAAAGCTTTTCATTTACTTAATGGGGAAGACTAAAAACAGGTGAATTAATCAATTTAACATCGCTAATTGATTACTATAGTCTCATGTCATTGCCAAAAACAATGACAAAGACTAATAATGACACTAAAACATAGAGATATTCCTGGTATCAATAATAACACTAAGATACAGAGAGATATTCCTAGTATCAATAATAACACCAAGATACAGAGATATTCTTGGTACTTATTTTTCCGATTTTTCCAACACACTAAAAAGTTACCAAAACACAAAAACTCTTACCAAAACTTGTTCCAATATTTTCTTGTAAAGATGTTCCTGGTATTTCCTTTTCCCACCGCACTAAATGATTAGCAAAACGCTAAAGCTCTTACCAAAAGTTGCCCTAAATTCTCTGGTAAAATTGTTTAGGTTTCAGTTTTATTTTCAATGAGTAATTTGCCCTCTATCTAACAGCTAAACTTGTTATACTTTTGAATCGAAAGTTTTATTACTCTAAAATTATAATTTCAATAGGGTTCATGACTTTTGGATTGATGTAAATGAAAAAATTATAATCCAAATAAGCAGTGAAATAAGAAAATAGTTTCTTTACCTAAACTTAATGGAAACATTGTAAATGTGACGAGTTAATTGTTACAGAGAAGCGTCTCACAATTGGGTGCTTTTATTATAGCAACGACCTAAAATATAAATTGATTGTATTAATATCTGGTATAAGAATTTTGCTGTATTAATATAACTTGATTTCATTTCAATTCATTCTCTGAAGAGGGTCGCATCTATTTTTTTCTATCCATATTTGCATTAAAAGTTGAGATTAATTTCGATTAGCAGAGAGACAATTAACGTTTATTACCTGAAAGAAACCCCAATCTCGACACGCCTGACCAAGATTCCTGATTGCCTCCTGTCGTTCCGCTGGGGTTTTATCCAGGCCAGACACATCTATGATTGGTATGCTTTCTCCTTCTGCGATTTCTGCTGCCGACGGCCGGCTATGCTGTGGGAACACATATTTAATCGGCACTGAATTCAATGCTCCGGAGTCCGCCAGATGTTTGACGCCCTTCATATAATCGTATTCATCATTATTCTGAGTGGAATCAAGAATGGTACTAGCCATGAAAGCACCAGATAGCAATATACTAGCTCTGGCTCTGCATACAATATTTCAGAACATATCTGTAGCTCAGCTGGGATCTTCTACCTTTTTAACGCTAGTATATTTTATTTCTGTCCATTGCTATATGAAGCTCAGTGTTACAATTCATGGGGTGAGATAATTGCATACGTGGCTAAAGGTTGAACAGAGTAGGTTTCAGACAGAGACAGAAACGGTCCTCTGATCATACCATCTTTGTCTGTAATATATGATTTTTGTCGGTGGGCAGTTAGATGTTGCTTGTCGTATCTATTCCGTGGCGTCAGTTTTGAATAAATATCTGTTGAGATTATAGCTGCCATTTTTATGGCAATTCTGGTCGCCGTCGATGCTTGCGTGGATTCCTTATCAATTTAAAAAGAAGAAGGATAGCGAGGCTTAGGAATTGCCCGAAAGTTAAAAGTGGTTGGACTGTGTAAAACATTTCAGAAAATTTTGTAGACTGAAAATTTCAAAATCTTATTATCAAAAATCTCTAAAATACCCAAAAATTTTAAGATTTTAAAATTTGATAAGAGTAACCCGGATTTACCAAAATAGTTGGGAAAATTTATTAAAATCTGGCCAAAATTTCAATAAATTTCAGGGCAAACAGCCGTCTGTTTAGACTGCGGCATTTAATTCCAAACGCACCTTGTGGGCACCATCAGTATTTATTTCAAAGAAGACATAATTAACAATTACACGGATACACAAATAATTGCAGTTACGTCTACGTGTCGCAATGACGAGCAGGATATATGTGAAGACGAGATGCTTCCCAGGATGCCCCTTCACGAGTATATGTATTAATGATTTTTTTATGTTTTTTTTACATAAGTTGCATGTAAATTAGTCTAGTTTTGTTTTTAAATAATAATTTATTTCAATATGTAAATTTAATAAATATTTAATAAACGAATTGGTAGTGAGAATATATATCATCTGTTAAAACTGTAGTAGGAAAATATGAAAATATATCATCTGTTAAAAGTTTAAATATTTTTTTATTATTTAATTTATATTTATTATTAAAAAAAGTTAAATTTAAATTAGTATAATAGTAAATAAGTGTTACTTAGTAGTTAATCTCTGTTTTTTAGTTTAGATACAGGTAAATTGAGTTCAGATTACTGACAGGTTTGGAGGTGATGAATTAAAAAGTTGATTAAAAAATAGATATGAAAGTGAAAAAGTACTTGTTAGAATGATGTTTTTTGGTGAGTAACTTATGTCATCGGTTGTAATCAAACTCTATAATTTTATTTCATTAATAGTATTTGGTTCAAATTGATATGGAGAAATTTAGTTTCAATTACATGAGATTAACATTAAAAATTAAATTTTATTATTTTTTAGTATGACTTTAATTTATTTATAGCTAGTATATATTATATGATCTAACTTTTCATTATTATAATTTTTATTTTCTAAAATTTAAAGGAATAAGAAACTAGTAGCTAGTACTTGGCTTAGCTTAACTTTTTTACCAAGTAAGAGTAGGACCTTTTATTAATCTAACCAATAATACGTAATTTACATAAAGTCGCACCCGTTCTGTGAGAGTTCAACAGACAGTAGGGCCAGCAAAAACCCGAACCATGCATCCAAAACCATGAGAAGCCTGAACAAGAAAACCGGGGAGATCCAGCCAAACACTTTGGACGAAAAGCAAGCAATAGACCATCTTATCATACTGTCGTGCACCAAATGAAACCTTGGACTCCTTGGAAGACTGGTCAACAGAACCGAGGCCCACAAAAATGCTACAAGTGACCCATCGAGTGTCCACAAGAATGCCAACATCTAACCACACTTAAACCTTTCTTACAGACTCGAAGAAAACTTTAGGCTAGCTCTCTAAACTTTTTCAGGTCCGAAACATGAAACCAACTAACATGAACAGATCTCCACCGTTGATCACCCGACTTGGATCCGATGGTCTTCGTAGATATCGGGTGGACCAGTAGTGCAAGGATTAACCACCCGATGAGGACGATTTTCTCTTGCTTCCTCACCGTTATGTGTCACGCGAAGAGTGGAATCGGGGGCCAACCTCAAAAAACCAGATACCACTTGGACCCCACTCGATATACCACTTGTGGTTTTTGAATCGATTGTCTTGCAAAACAGCATGCGCACTCTTTCGCCAAGTGATAACCGTGAATCCAGTCCAGCGGGCAGTTCTTGAGCCTTCCTCCCAGATTCTCTGTCAAACACCATCTAAGCGATATGAAAATGGACGACCAAATGTATGGTACTTCCCGAGTCAGTCCTTTCACCACCCAACCGATAGAAAACATAGCTTTGTATTGCATCCATAACCAAAAAGGGGAGATGATTTAGCGTTCTCCATCCTCCCGCCTGTCTCCTAGCTCCATATATTTGTTCACCTGACAGAGAGAATCTTCCCACAGTTTGCCTGCAGGTAGCAAATCATAAGCATACCAAGAATCCCTGTCCCTATTAGTGACTCCTTCGTTCACCAAACGATCCGCTAAGATGTTAGCTTTCCTTTTCACATGGAAAAATCTAACAGTTTTTCGGGTTTGCAAGTGGGAGTAGATACGGTGAAAGACCTGCAAAAGCTTCCAATGCTTCGACACTTTATCTAGAGAAGTTACATTGCATATTTTCTTGGTCGCTCTAATAATCAATTCTGAATCTGCTTCAATGATAACATTATGTGAATTTGAATCCACCAGGATTTCCAAGCATTACTCTAGTGCTAGGAGCTCTACCATGTTATTAGTGGCCTTCCCCAAGTGGCCATCGAAGATCTTCTTTATTTTACCCTGATCATCTCTTATGGCACCCCCAAAGCCAACTAATCTTGGGTTGCCCTTAGATGCTCCATCTATACTAACCTTTAAGTAACCATAAGGAGGAGGCTGCCAAATGTTAAGATCTGTATTTATTTGGCTCACTCCCTTAATTATTCCCTGTGGGCTTATGGACTGGAGACATAAATGAAGTATAATACTCGCCTCTTGGGGCAGAGGAGGATCCTTAGGAAGTGTCCTCAACAAGCTTCTTACTATGTCTTTGAGCTGCCTTAGAATTTGGTTGATTATGTGTTGGGACTTACTTTTTTTGTTTTTGAAGATTCGACTGTTGCACTCTTTCCAAAAATTCCAGATAACAAAGCCTAGAATAAAAATCCAGGCTTTATTAATAGTATCATTCCCTGAGAAGTTCTTCCTCCAGTTCTTCAAAGTGTTGGATACGCTGAGTCTGTCCCTATCAGTTTGTCTAAAGATTGAGGCCACCCCGTCCCACACGTTGGATGTGAAAGGGCAGAGGTTAAGAAGATGTAGCATCTTCTCCTCATGTGAGACACAAAGGTAACATTTGGAAGGAACAATGAAGCCTTTATTTAGGAGATTCTCCCAAGTTAAGATCTTCCTTTGATGCACTAGCCAGATGAATAATTTTATTTTCATCCAGTGTGGGCTCTGCCATAGTTTCTTCCAGACTTGATCAGGATTTAGATAGCTAAATCATGTAACTTCCTGTTTAGCCTCTTTGAGGTTAAAGTTACCTTCGGTGTTCTTTCCCCATCTTAATTGGTCAGGTGAGGAGGAAACTAGAATCCTTCTATGCTCTAGATCCTAGGTGAGAGCGTTTGCCTAGGCCTTCAGAGGACTCTCATCACTGTGTCCTAGATCCTTCCAATTCCTCCATTCTCCATTATTCCTTTCCTGGTCTGAGAAGTCTTTTACCAAAAGTAGACCTTTGTTATCTGTGTCACTCTTGAGAGCTGCTAATTCATCCTTATAAAGGTTGGGTTCCTATTGCCAGTTGTCCTCCCAAAATTGAGCTATGTTCCATGCTCGGATTTCCCAGAAACAATGTTGCTGAACAATGCTTTTATTTTCCCAGGCAAGGTTCCAAATATGGGAGCCCCTGTTTTTCCTTGACATTCTGATGTGATCCTTCTCCTGCCAATACTTGGCCTATTTTTGTTTCCAAAGCTTAGCGTAGGGAGCAGTCAACTCCTTGATCCATCTCCACCAAAGTTTGGCTTCCCAAACTCTACTGAGGGTCTCAGGATCATGAAGCCCCAAGTCACCATGGCTTTTAGGCTTGCATATCTTGTCCTAGGCTACTAAAGCCCACTTCCTTTTATCTTCTCCTCTGCCCCACAGAAAATCCCTTTGTATGTTCCTTATCTGTGCTTAATGCCTTGAGGAGCATGAAGAGCTAAGAACATGAAAATGGGAATGGCCTGCAAGACCGCCTATGTAAGCACAAGGTGCCCTGCCAAATTTAGTGACCTTCATGTCCATTTTCTGACCTTGTCCTGAAGTTGATTTAATATTTGCTCCCACACTTTCTTGCTTAGATGTTTGTCCGTAAGAGGTATGCCAAGATATTTGGAAGGTAGTTGTTCCCTTTGAAACCCAAGAATTCTAGTAATGTTTCTCTGAATAGCAATATTAGTGTTAAAGAAAAATACTTTGGACTTGTTGAGGTTTACCTCTGTGCCTGCTGCCATAGCAAAGTCAATTAAGATGCTTTTGATTGCTCTAGCTTCCCTAACTGTGGGTATTCCCTGCAACATTGTATCATCCAAAAATTGTTGATGAGTGTTTGCCGCTCCATCCAAGGTGAGTTTGATACCCTGGATTCGTCCTTCAACATTTTCCCTTTTGATCACTCTACCTAGCCCTTCCATCATGAGAACGAAGAGGAAAGGTGAGAGCGGATCTCCCTGTCTGAGTCCTCTAGTGTGTGTGAAGGTTCTTGATGGAGCTCCATTAAGCAGTATGGAAAAACTGGTTAGGGTGACTAGTGCCATAACCCATCTTATCCAATTTTGGTCAAAGCCATAGGCTCTTAGAATTTCTCTTATGTAAGACCAACTTAGCTTGTCATAGGCTTTCACTAGGTCCAATTGAATGATCATACTAGCTTGTTTTTTGCTTTTGAGAGAGTGTACCACCTCATGAGCTTGGATGATATTGTTGAGGATTCGTCTTCCTTCCACATAGCCTGTTTGCTCCTTCGAGATGAGAGATGCTTTCATAAATCCATCATGGCTCATAGGGCACACAAAAAAATCACAAAGATCAAAGATTCTTAAGGGATTGAGCTTGTCTCTCACAATGATATGGAATCAGTCCTTGTACAACACTTTCTGAACATTGCAAAGGAGCCACTGGAGGATAGATCCTGCAAAGAGTCAGTTAGCTTTTTCCGCTCCTCGATGAAGCCATCTGTGATATTGATCTGATTAATCTCCTGGAACTTCTGCTCAGCTTCTCTTTTGGCTTTGAAGATATCGCCAAATTCCTTTTTGTTCCAAACTTTAAGACTGGATTTGATATGTTTAAGTTTCTATTGGAGCATGAAAATTTTAGTGCCTTGAATGTTCAAATCCTCTCTCCACCATTTATCAATGTTACTGGTGAATTTAGGGTGAGAGAGCCAGGCATTTTCAAACCTGAAAGGTCTGTTTCTCAGTGTGCCCATAAAGATGGCTTCCAACTATACAGGCTAGTGGTCTGATCCTCCAAAGGGCATAATGGAAGCTGTAATAGTAGGGCCTGTGAGAAGGAGGTCCTTTGAAATAATAAATCTATCAAGTTTGGAGGCAACTTGAGAAGCTCCTCCCCTCTTGTTGCTCCATGTGAAGGTTCCATTTATTGTTTCAGTGGCCACTAGCCCCATGTTCATAATGAAGTTATGGAAGGCCATGGAGTCTCTGCCTAGCTGTCTAATACCTCCTTTTTTCTCTGAAAGAGATCTTATCATATTGAAATCTCCTGCAACGATCCAGGGCATATTGGGATGTCTTGCTCTTAGATCCTCCAGGGAGATGAGAAGCTTGAGTTTGTCTACTTGCTTTTGAGGTCCATAAACATTTGTGATCATGTATATCTCCTTATCCCCTACAGGTTGACAAAACAAAGAAAGATAGTTCCTGGATGCTTCGGCATCCAGGATTCCAAATTTCTATGGATCCCACAGTGTGAGAATCCCCCCACGCCGAGTTATTTTCCTTAACCTCTAGATACTGATACTTGATTAGCCACTTATTATGAATTTCTCTTATCTTATCCATCGAACATTTCGTCTCCTAAATAGAAACCATATTTGGTTTTTCTTCTTTCATTCTGTTACTGAGATTTCTTTGTTTCCTTCTATTTCATATGCCTCTAATATTCCAAGTTGTGAGCTTCATTAAGAAAGGTTAGTAAAGGAATAACAGGTGACATCTTTCATCTTACCTGAGCTGATCAATAGTTTTCCAAATTCATTCAACAATTCATTTTGTCTTTTTCTTCCTCTTTTCCTACCTAAGTTCTTTGCAGATTGTGCCTGTAACTTCTCCATCATTTTGACCCCACTGGGCTCCTGGCTTTCATGATTTATTTTGACTCCAGCTCCCTTCGATTGTGATCTCCATAGAAATAGTTGTTGTACTCTATCATAATCCTCTTTTGGTAGGGAGTCCACTCCTATGATCCTCCCCTGTTTCGGAAATTTCTCTAGATCTAGATTTTCCCTATCTAAAATCTCCTGTAGTTCATGGTCCTCTGTTCCCTCTTCACTCGGAATCATCTCATGGTCCCTAATGATCTCCATACAGCTTGGTAGATCATCCTTTTGCTGGTTGTTTACTATGATATCCTCCATGTCAGCTGCCTTTTCCTGCTCCTTGATTATGTTCTCCATGTCCTGGACTATATCCTTGTTCCCCTCTTCTTCCTCTAGGATCTTGAAACTATTGTGTATTATATGTTTTTCCTCATTTATCTTCTTTTTGGATGTTTACCCCCTTTCCCTTTGCCGCTAACCTTGGTGAAACCCTCGTGATTTCTATCCATAGTAGTTTTCCCATTACCTTCCATATTGTTTGTTGGGCAGTATCTGAATAGATGCCCATGTTCATGGCATTTGCGACACCTAAATGGGATGTGCTCATAGTCCACATTTTACACCCATTCTTCATCATACACTTCTAAAATTATCGCTTCCGGAAGGGCTCTAGATAAGTCCATTTCCACACATATTCGAGCGAAGGAGGTATATATTCCTTTCAGAGTTGCCTCTGAGATCTTTAGAAAATGCCCCAGCTTGTTGCCTATTGTTTTGAGAGATTTTGGTAGCCAATAATCTAGAGGAAGGGAGTATAGTCTAATCCATACAGGTACCGATGTGAATGTTTCATGTTCTGGGACAAAGTTAATCATCCAAGGCCGCATGTAGAGTCCTGTCGCAGCATAGAAATATGGCCCCCCTTCGAACACTCTATCTTTGTTCTGTAGGCTTGTGAACACCACTATGAAGAAGTCCTTAGAACCCAGATGTAGATGTATTTTCCCCTTTGTCTTCTAATGGCTCCTTATCTAGAAATGTAACGCCCTCTCCGTCAGCCATAACCCCATGAATTTGCATATGATCGCATGTTCTGTCATATGATCTCTATGCACTTGTAGCGTTGGATTGCTCAATATGACCTGTGGAATACTGCTCAACTTGGCTTTGCAGACCACATTTGCCTTATGGAAGTAGGTTTTTCACTATTGCCTCCATTCTCCTTTTCCTTACTTGTTTATGTTGATCCCCTTCCTGGTCCTAAAGTCCGTTTCTTCCCAATGTTCCCTTGCTTCTTGCCCTGATACCTTCTCCAGAGGTTTTTAGAAATGCTTCTTTCTCGCGTCCTTACTTCCCTTTGTAACTACCTGACTGTAGGAGGGAGCAACACTCCCCGTGCGCGTCCCGCCATGGTACCCTAAGTCAAAACCCTAGTGCCAACTCCAAACCTAGCTCAAGTTACAGTCTGAAATCCCCTTGTCTATCCCTGAAGTTTCGCATGAATATAATTATTCCACAGGAAATGTCTTCTTAATTTGTAGGGATCTAGAACTTTCACTTATGTCTTAGCTTAAATATAGCTTAATTAAACAAAAAAAATCACAAAGACAAAGATTTCATCACAAAAATAAAACAACTAATAAAATATTTTATCGTTGAATGCCAGCAAAAGTTAAGAAATATGATTAATCAATATTGTCTATATATATATATATATATATATATATATATATATATATATATATATATATATCTATATATATATATATAATTTTTTATAATTAAATTTATTAAAATATGTTTCTGTTAAACACACATGGGAAACATAGAATAGGAAAGATAAATCAGTGAGTTCATTTTTTTATTAACAGGAGATATACATTTATAATACAATGTTGTGACTCTTGGGTTTCAGATCCCAAGGTCTCTTGGACTCCTTTTGTCCATTCGACTTCCACACTAACCCACTTAGGATTAGGTGTCCAACATTCCCCCCCTTAATCCGAAGGGTTATGTATGAGTCCAAGAAGAGAGCTGTAATACAAAATGTGCAAGAATGCATGGCAGCACTAGGCTGAATGTGCTCTATGAAATGTTGGTATAAAGGGAGGTGGTTTAAGGATGACCACCAACACTAGAACGCTTAGTGCAGTTCCCGGAACTCTTCCAAAACTGGCAAGAAACTGAAGTTTTCTGCTAGAGGAAGTGATACTATTGTTTTAAAGAGGGAAATCTTCAACCATAAAAGGGAGGTCTCACCCCGCATAAAAGGTAAAACTTCAACCTGAAAAGGGAAGTCTCAACCTGTGATGGTTTAAGGATAACCAACAACTCTGGAATGCTTAATACAATTCCTGGAACTCTTCCAAAACTGGCAAGAAGCTGGAGTCTTCTGCTAGAGGAAGTGTCCCAGATTTCCAACTAAAGGCATGTTCAGGCATCTTTGTCTCTGGATACAACTCTGAAACTGGTGTGGCAGGTTGTGGCTCAGGCTCGCTTGATGTGACTTTGAAGCTTGTAGATGACCATCATTTCCCCCCCTGTCAGGTACAAGGTGAGAAGATGGAGAAAACTCAACTGCAAGACTGTTCAATACTCTAGAACAAGTTCTGACATGCATTTGGAATATCTTCTTGGCTGTTGATGCCCATTGCCAAGAAGCGATCCATCCAAGATGAATCTTTGTTCTTGCAGGACGTTTGTTTTTGAAGCATCTGTGTGAAGAATGGCTGGTTTTATGACAATGCTTACATGGATGAAGATCAAAACAGTGATCTTTCAAATGGCCAACTCGGTCACAGTGTTGGCATTTTACAATTTGTTGTTGTTGTTGCTGCGGTGGAAGACGAGTAGAATCTGGAACAGCTGAAACTGAACTGTCATAAGGAGCAGGTGAACTGTCATGAGGAGCAAGTGAACTGTCATGAATGAATCCAGCACTCTGAAACTGAATGGGCTTTGAGTAGTCTGGAATATGAAAGGACAAGTCCTTGTCATATCCAAGACCAGTTCTGTGCTTGTTGTGGACAAGCTGTTCCCAAGGTCTGATGATGGGCTTGGGAAGTGCAGACTGAGTTTCTGCATCTGCATATACAACTCCTGCTTTATTTGAATGAACTGTAACAGTATTAACATGCTGCTGATGGGTGGTTGTCTCAATGTTCTGAACAAAAACAGGTTCAGAATGGTGTCTATTTTGATGTAGCTCTTCTTGCTGTAGCTGTGATTCAAGCTGCAAAAAATCGATCTTTTCCTGTGCATTTTGTAAACATGTCTGAATTTCTGAGAGAGATCCTTTGCTGATTTGTAATGTGTCATCAACAGTAGATAATATCAGAGTTTTAAGGAACTGTAATACTTCACTGGTTCTGGCCATTTTTCCTTCAATGTCTGATTTACACCTTAAAAAACTGATCACAACTACTACTCAATGCAGAAAAGTAATATCTACTCACAGTACACAGCAATATCCTTTATAAATGTTAGCAAATGATCAGTGTGCAATATAAAGGATTACAATCAGTTCACCAAAATCTTTATGCAGCAGTGGAATCAAGGAATCAATGCACTATAATGAGTTTTAAATACAACAACTGGGGCAACAACAACTACAACATTGGCAACTGAGAAGAGAAGCCAGCTGCCTCAAGCTGGATCTTCAGAGAGTCTTCTTGCCCAATTAAGAGATATACAAAAGAGACTCCTTGAGTTTATTAGAAAGGGGGTATTTTCTTTCCCCTGGACATTTTTCTTTCACATCAATGTGAGTCTTTTCCTTTTGTACCTCAAAGAAGAGTTGATTTTTTCAAGCATAAGTCGTTCACAAAAGTAAACAACAGTTTGAATAATATCGTCTTGTCAGAATAGCCCCAAAGGTTAGCTCAGTTGGTCAAAAACCGTGCCTCGCCATCGGGAGGTCACAGGGTCGAATCCACCCGAAGCCCTTGGGGTCAGGTCTTGCAGTAGGCCGAGGGGCGATTTAGCCTAGCTATCGCCCAGATTTTTCCATGGACGTAGCGATCACTCACTGACCAGGGTGCTCGTGAACCACATGCAAAAAAAAAAAAAAAAAAAAAATATCGTCTCGTCAGAAATTACCGAGTCAAAATTGCAAGAACATAACTATATTCCACAGTGATCTGCCATTACAGAAAAAGCTGGCCTTGCTTGGTGTGCTATATTTATTTCACCCTTGTTCTCGGATTGCATAGCCTGAGGGAGATGCACCACTTCACTCCACAAGGAATATAGCACAGTGGTAAAATGTAGTGAAAATATTTCCCTCTTAATTCACCCCCATGGAATTCTCATATGGCACCTCTTCTATAGATAAAGTTCCGATGATTGAAAATTTATGATGACACTTCAGACTAGCAGCTGGAATGTATCAAATCATACCCCGATACATTAAATAAGAAAAGAAGCTCCTCCTGGACAAGTTCTCAAAACTTATGAGGCTAAAACACCTGGATAAATCCTTTTCTAGTTGTACAATACCTGTATCGCTTACAATTACAGATGACAAGGCCGGCAGAAAATAACATAAACTTGAAAAAATCGCAGAACACTACAACACTTTTTCAATCAAAAACAAAGGCTAAATTGAGTGCAAGGCATTGTAGAGAGCCAGATGGAAATACGTTCCCTTCTTTCCCAAAAAATTTGTCCTCTTTCTGTTCAATGCAAATTAGTATTTGGGGTAGCATGCAACCCAGAATCAATCTTCAATCCACATACCAGATCAGTTATAGTTAATGGAAGCTCCGTCAAGCCAATGGAACCTTTGGCAGAAACATAATCACTCCACGACCAAAATTTCTCTACAAATTCACCAATTAATGGATAACAAGAACTGGCAATGACCGAGGGCCGCACAACGCCAGAATCAGCCTGTAAATCATCGCTTACCACGGTAAGAAATTGGTCAGTCGATGTTTCTTCCGATTCAAAAGAAGCTAAGGAGAAAGAAGGGGTTACATCCGCAGCAATACAGGAAGAAGCAGCAGCCTGTTCTTCATCATATTCATTATGATCAAGCTTAGACAGGGCCGTTTGAATTTCGGCATCAAACACGGAGTCAGCGCACGACAATTCCTCTGAATACACAAAACTTTGTCCAAAGTCCGGGTTCCAGGTTTTCGGTTGGTTTGGAGACACGGAAGTGGAAATTCGCGCTTTCGAATAGACGACTAAGGAATTATGTTTTTTTTTTTCACCTTCACGGCGCGCGGTACTGTTCCTGCAGGAACACGAGAGTTGTACAGAAGTGGTAGCAACAGCAGCCTCCAAGCACGAATTTTCGGAATTAGACACGAATTTAGCTTCAAGAAGCGGTCCCTTCCGAGGTAGAACTTGAACTTGTACTGTTCCGCGAGACGATTTTAAATTGATGTTCTTTTTCCTTGTACGTGAGTGAAATGCTTCTTCTTCGGCAGCCTGGAATTCTTCTTCTTGTTCAATTAAGGTGGAGTCTGACGTAGAGTGAAAGACGTTGGAAGAGACAGCGGAATTTTTGTGATGAAGCAAAAAAGAGGAAGACGATGAATGTCTTTCAAGCCAAGCTTTCTTGCATACGCAGGCAGAAATGATAATAAATACTATGGCTTCTTTTCTATCAATCGCATTCAGCGAAGAAGAGCAGAATCATATGTACGTTCTGCTCACATGAGAGAAATTTTGAGCCTCATGGGCTTCCTCCCATCATACCACGATAATACCACTTTTCGCTGCGCATGGAATCCCTGAGAACGGCGATGAGGTCGAGATCAGTTACCAATACTGTCCAAGCATCATTTTACCAACGGGCATGTCAGGCCATCGACAGAGGCAGAGCAGCGCTCAGCACTGAGGCAGTGGCAGACTATTTCAGGACAGATGTGTTAATTATGGACAGAGCCCAGTTTGCAGAGAATATGAAACGGTTTTGAAGTCTGAGCGTTATGGACAGATCGCAGTGGCGCAGCGGAAAGGAATATGGACAGATGCGTTATGGAACGTTAGGTATTAGAATCAATGAGACTGTCGTGTCAGGAGAGAAACGTAAGAGTCAGAAGGATAATTTGTTTGCTGCCACGCTCCGTGCTCTGATTTTTATTTGCTGCCACAACGTTTTCAACATAAACCCCTCGAATAGGAGTTAGGAATGACCAGCCACCGTAAGAAAGCTTGCTCAGCGCATATTGAAAGCACCATTCAACGTCGGGCGACTTCCACTATTGGGCAGCTTGACTCCGGTCCAATAGGGCCATGGGTTCATATCCCACTCTCAACCAGTTCCGCAACAACCTCTTAATACTTTCAGTGTGTTTAGAACTCAATGCACCAACAATTTATTTCCACCACCATTCAACAATAGCCGTGATTTGTTTCCACCAGCGTTCAAAACTCAAATCAACAACAATTTCAATCGCTGAATCGACCCATTTAATTGCTTAAATTTCGCAGAGCAGGGTGTACACACCATTGAAAGTAATAGTCATGCCCCTTTTAACGCAACAACAAAATAGTTTGCACACACAGATTCGATGCTTCGAGAATCGATGAGACATATATTTTTCATTACAAAGAATAATGACAGAATATGGCAGAGGGACCAGCATTTATTTGAAAAGCGACAACATTCAATACCATTACATTTGAAAAACTGCATTCATTTGTACAAATACTCAAAGCAGCAAACGTATTTCAGGGAGCATCAAAAACATTTATGTTACCGGTGGTATGTCGATTCAACAGAGGCATTCTTCTGCCTTCCGCTCTGGACCAAGTAATCATTCACCAAATTAATCCTTCAGAGGACAGAGGCATTGAGGACAGTGCTCAAGTCAGAATGACAAAGGCCAGTGCTCAGACCAGTTGCACAAAACTACACAGGCCACACATCATGGCTCTGATACCATGTTAAACACACATGGGAAACATAGAATAGGAAAGATAAATCAGTGAGTTCATTTTTTTATTAACAGGAGATATACCTTTATAATACAATGTTGTGACTCTTAGGTTTCAGATCCCAAGGTCTCTTGGACTCCTTTTGTCCATTCGACTTCCACACTAACCCACTTAGGATTAGGTGTCCAACAGTTTCAATATAATAATAAGTCATTTTAAATTGAAAACCTGGTGAAAATTTTATACTTCATCAAAATAGAAATAATAGAAAAATGAAAAAAGTAAAAAAGTTAAATAAAAAGGAAATAAATCTAAAAACCAAAAACTAGTAACTAATATAAATAGAAGTTACTAAACAACCAATAATAAGACCTCAACCAATCACCTTACAAATAAATAAATTTAAATAATAATAAAACATAACAAAAATTGAATTCTCAATGTTAAACTATGGATAAGCCTCATAAATTTTTGGTCAAAAACAAACTAATACACAATCAAAAAAGCATAATAATTTATTTCAATATGTAATTTTAATAAATATTTAATAAACCAACTATTAGTGAGTAGACTGTGAAACACAATTTAAAGTTTCTCCCTTGAAAATTGAAAATACATGTTTCAAGTTGAGTTATATAGTTATTTCTCCATCTCAGTGCTCACCTTTATAAATAAGTCATGGTACACATGGGAACATCTCCATTACAGCCCCACATGAAATTATAATGAATTCATCATATACATGGGAAACCTTCCATTACTCCCTCTATGAAAACTTATGTTAAGTTACCTTCCATTACTCACATGAAAATTTATGTTGAGCTATATGTGTTATTTTTCTATCCTTGTATTATGAGTTTCATTTCTAGTCCTCAAGCTTGTCTCACAACTCTAGGCGACCTTAATGCTATATGGTTCAGTAAATTTTTTGTTCCTTGGCACCTACCTTTCTAGTAATGGAACCTTCCATCCCTAATGTGGTCTCCTTTGTTTTAGGGGAAGGTCCAAGACATCCTAAATTGGTCTCCTATCTCTAGGTTTTTCCCTTCAACATTCCACTCTACATCCTCTCAGTTAATCCTCGTGTGTGATTGACCTCCAGTGCATGCTCAGTAGGTATCTCTACACAAGCTCAATAGATTTTAGAGTCAATTTGATCTGGATATTTAGAATTTATGTATCTCTTTCGCAACATCACTACAAGTTAAACATAGCTATTTCTTTTTATTTATTAGAAATTTAATATATCAGGCTTTGTTTTGGCAGTTAAACATTTTTATAATGTGTTTGTAAAATTTTTGACTAGAAGTTTACTATTCTTCCACTCATCTAGTTTGGTTTCTTGAGTGACAGAATGTTGTAGTCAAACACAATTTATGTAATCTTTCTTTGATATGTAATATACTTATAAATTTGCAAAAGAAAAAAAATAACACATATAAATAAAGAAAATATAAACTAATCTAGATCTATCTTAACTATGGATCTACTGATCACCAAGAGATAACATATCTCTTCAGATGAAAAACCTTTTCTAGAGAAAATAAATTTGATCTTTCTCTACATTCGATAGACCTTGAGTATCTATGTTGGGTTACCATATACACCATTAAAATAATTTCTTTTAACATATTATTTCTATATGTTATATATGAAGTTGACATGAACATAAATTAGTTAAGGTAGATTTTCAAATAGTTTATTAAATCTTGCATCGAAATATTTTTGAAAAGTATAAGATTTAAACATTTTACTCACATTTTTTTTACTTCTCAAAATATATTTGCTTTACATCTAATTTAATGAGTTTTAGATTTTTCATTTCATATAATCTATGGAGCATTAATACATATGAAGAACCCTTTTAACTTATAAATTACATTAATAAAATATAATTAATCTAAGTCAAATCGAATTAAAAGGAAGAATGATTAGAATACAAAAGAGAAAGAATCTTATTAATTATTCGGCACTTGAAAGATCCGGGGATAAGATGGATCTAGAAAGTCGTGAATATTTTGGTTTTTCACTAAAATAGATGTATTGATTTCAGTGTAGTTGTTGATTTCTATCCTATTTTATCGCTTTCACTAGATGCATTGATTTTAGTGTAGATGTCAATCCGGGGATAAGATGGATCTAGAAAGTCATGAATATTTTGGTTTTTCACTAAAATAGATGTATTGATTTTAGTGTAGTTGTTGATTTCTAATCCTATTTTATTGCTTTCACTAGACGCATTTATTTTAGTGTAGATGTCAATTTCTTATCCCATTTAATACCTTACAGTAGATGCATTGATTTCAATGTAGATGTTGATTTCTACTCCTGTTTGATTACTTGCATTAGATGCATTAGTTTCAATGTAGATATTGATTATTAATAGCATTTGATCTCTTGCACTAGATGCCTTGAATTTAGTGTAGATGTCGATTTCTAATTCTATTTGATTGTTTACGTTACATGCATTGATTTTAGTGTCGATGTTGATTTCTAATCCTATTTGATTGTTTGCACCACATGCATTGATTTTAGTGTAGATTTTGATTTCTAATGTTATTTGATTATTTGCACTAGATGCATTGATTTCAGTGTAGATGTTGGTTTCTGATTTGATGCAACTAGATGTATGATGTATATTCATTTCAAAGTAATTATATTAATAGTGTGCATTGACTTCAGTGTAAGCGCATATCTTCCCCCTCCATCTTTATCTTTATCTTCCATTGTGTCTCCTTTTTTATTTGTCTATATCACCCCCCAAACATATACACTCTCTCTCCATATCTATCTATCACTCTCTCCCTCGCTCCCTCCCTTTTCCACTCCCTCTCTCTCTATCTTCCCCTTCTCTCTCTCTCTAACACTTATCTCTCCATATCTATATCTCTTCCTCCCTCTCTATCTTTGCCTCTCTCTTCTTCCCTCTCTACCCCCTCCATCTATATCTTTATTTCACCCCAAAACATACACACTTTTTCTTAGTGTAAGCACATAAACATTATTCATGACGTGAATTGACTTTTGTGTTACAATAATTCAACCATAAATACAATACTTGAACTTTCATCCTAAATAAAATGTTCACTTAATTGGCTACATTCTTATTATTCCTATTTTCCATCATTCAACATTGTTAATCACTTTGCATTCAAACACAATAATAGAAAATAACTAATAGGTGTGATAATAAGAACAGTAGAAGAAAATAGCTTGATATTGATCGTAATGAAGATTTTTTGTAATTGAATATATTCTTATTATTCTCATTTTCTATCATTCAACATTGTGACATTGTCACTTTGCACTTAAAATTTTTATTTCATCATTTTTCATCATTCAAGTTAAAATCTCTCTCATCTCAACAAACTAAGGTAACTAAGAAAAGTTAAAATTAAATTGACCAAATTAATCTTACACATATTTAGCATATTTAAAAATATCAAAATAATTAGATGTTCAACAAATTTCATATGACCGCATACAACTGAAACCAACCTATATCCATCTTAACCACGAATCTATCAAGCACCGATATGCATCGAATCTCTCAAGGTGCAAACTTTTCCTCAAGTTTTACACTCAAAAAATAAGTTTACACCTTGAGATATTTGATCGCTCTCGACACTTGATAGACCCAGAGTTAAGATGGATCTAAAATGGTTATTAAAAATGTTTCCAATACATCTAGTATTCTTCTCCTATTTCGAAATTTTAATTTCTCTTCTTCCACACTTCCTTCCACCCTCAAAAAAGTAATTTTTTAATTTTATTTTTTATAGAAAAATTAATACAAAAAATTATACTAATTACTTTAGAGGAAATAAAATCTAAATTTGGAAATATCCATTTTAGTTGTAAAGAACTCCAACTTCATAATACTACAGGACCAATACAAAGAATGAAATTAAATTAAATTCCATAATAATTAAAATGAAATCCATAATAAAATTATATGACCCATGTAAAAATTGAAAATACTATTAAATTTCATATTGATTAGAAAAAAATTCAAGATAAAATAACCATAATAAATGATCCACATATACATTTAAATGTATTTACATTTTTCTATTGCTTAGTTAGTATCTATGCTTAACTAACAATATATTTACATTTTCCAATTCCTTTAGTTAGTATCTATTCTTAACACACATTATTTGATTATTTGAGGGCTTGCCAATATTCATTTTATTAATTAAAAATTGTAGCCATCTTTATTCTCATTTAGTTTTTCTCCACATAAATCTTTTCAAAAAAACTATTTAAATAAGATAAAAATTTTGAAGACCACTTACTATTATTGTCACAGATGAACAAAATGTTTGAATATGTTTTTCCCTTCCTTTTAACTCAATTATTGAATTTCATCTTCCAATTTTTTTCCCCTCAAAGCTAATCGTCATACCACCTATGCCACATGTGTGTTACATAATATTTTGTTACCTATCTCATCCCATATATTAAAGTGTCAAAATGATGAAAGCTGTTAGTGTAATCACCATGAAACACATACAGAAACATCTCTGAAGAAGAGAAGAAAAAATGCCCTCACAAAAGTTTGGAGAAATTTGCCTGAAACCCTAGTTTTGAGGATCAATGCACTTTTCACTCTTGTTGGCCCATGCTGATGGCTTGTTGCAGCATGTTGACCTAGCATTGCCAACATGGATTTTGATAGGAAAATCCACGCTGAAACTCTTACGACAATTTTTCCTCAAGTGGAGGAGAAGCTTCTCTTACTAAAATCCTCGAGAATGTCGAGCTCGATGTTGTTAAATGAAGATATGGTCGATTTCTCCCATTTTGAGTCCTTGATCCCACCTTTAGGGATATTCCCCTTGAGACGTGGACCTTCCTCCCTCTTTTATGGATCCCTAACTCCCACTCCTTTCCTATAAATCAAGTCTCTTCTATCCCCAAATGGTTGGTCATTGCTTGGTTGCATTCCTATGCTGAAACTATGCCTAAATGTTGCCCATCTAACCAGGAAGGAGTGCTTGAATGGTCTTAGCTTGAACTTAGAAATCAACCACAAAGGAGGCTTCCAACATCAAGGCACCTATGGTTTTATGCTTCCCTCATTTCTAATAATAAATACATTTGGTGTTTACCTTCCATAAGTGCATAAATCATTATTTATCTAGCATGATGCTCCTTGATGTATCATGTAGTTTATGTTAGGGTGAACTATGTTATGTATGATTTTGTCTCTCTGTTTTGATCTTCCTTGCAGGTACTCATCCATGACAGCGTAAAGAGCATTGAATCTGGAAGCGAGAAGGATAAGAATGACATCAATGAGTGCTTAACATCAGTGTGACGTAGGTTATTTGTCTTACTTCTATGTTTAAACCTCTTTACGCCATCATGGATGAGTACCTGCAAGGAATATCAAACAAGAGAGGCAAAATAATACATAGCATAAATCACTCTATTGTAAACTACATGGCAGATCAAGGAGCATCATGCTAAATGAATAATTATTTATACACTTATGGAAAGTAAACACCAGATGTATTTATTAAAATACAACTATCTGAACTATCTAAATTTTCTTATTATAGTGACACATTCTCTGTCATAATGAACCGGGGGATCTAGATGTTAAATAATGAGTAGCTTAATGAAATAATTTATTTTTTTCTCTTAACATATAATTACAATATTACATATGAAATATATTTGTTTTGTGAAATTATAATATATTATTATTTATATTGTATTTTTAAATATAAATAAGTACTATATACTAGTACTCATCTCTTAATTTAAACATAGCTAAATTAAAGTAAAAAATAATAATTCAAGTTAGCATTAAGATTTAGAATCTAGTCAATTTAGATTTTTACTAATTGGTATATTGAGATATTCTGTTAATCCAATTCTACCTAACCTCAATAATAATGTCTTATTGTAATGATAACGTTTTTGTTGAAAACATCATCAGCTTTTACATTTTCTGTGTAAAGTATAGACAAATACATTTTAAAAAATAGTTGTTTTTACATGTCTATAAAAATATAATTTATGAATCCTATGAAAATTTATAATGATAAAAGTAAAAATATTATTACATAAATTTTTAATAGCAGAAAAATTATAATATCTATATCTATATATATAAATAATTAAAAAAATTATTGTTATTATTTAAAAAGTTACATGTTGTTTTTAAGAAAACTTGCATGTTATTTTTAAATAAAATTATATAACATAATATATATATCATTTAAAATTGTTTAATATTTTATATACTTATATATTTGATATATTCAATGTATATTCTAAAATTTAATGATCTAATTTAATTATTTAATTTCACATCTTAAATTTTTGATAGATTTAATAGCTTACTGGTTAATTATATTTTTTAATTTTTAATGTTTTTGATATATAATGTAGTTGCATTTATTTTATTACATTAAATTTGCTAAGAAAATATTCTTTAAATTCTGAACTTTTATTACATCATTTTAATAATTATTACAATAAAATTAAATTAAATTTACTAAATTTTCTTTCTTTAAATTCTGGACTTTGGATAAATTATTTCAATCATTATTACAATAAAATAAAATAAATGAAATGTTACACACGTATAATTGGATATGGCTTTTTTCTGTCCTTTGTTGTTTGCATGAAGCATTATACGTTGGAGTATTGGGTTAATTAAGGAGTTGTTTTTAAAAACATTTTTTGGAAGTTTTTCCGGTCAAAATCCGGCAGTAATTTATTGAAATCGCAAGTTTGATAGTTAATTTTTGCACAATCAAAGCGTCCCAGGGGTTTTTCAGGGTGCTGAATCCAAATATGCAGTTAAAAACCATTTTAAATAATAAAAATCAAGATTTAACCTCAATTTTTTCCGTCACCGGAACTTCCAAAAAGTAGCACTAAAAACAACTTTGTTAATTAATTCTTTTCGATCTAATTCATGTCATATATTAAAATTTTTACCGTGAAGGTTGGAGTGGCATACTAAATAAATCACATTCTGAAATTCTCCACAAATTAAATCACATTCTGAAATTCTCCACAAATTAAAGTTATGATCAATGATATTATAAGTATGATCAAGATCGAATTTAATTAAAGTATGGTCCATGCTCATCAACAAATCTTATAAAACTTACATCTTAATAAATAAATAACGTCGATGGAAAAGCTAAGACCATTCCAGTGTGGAGCTGGCTATGACTAAAAAGGCTAAGACCATTCTACTGTGGGGCTAGCTATGACTAAAAACCTTACGGATCCGTTACGACGATTGAATTTCATAAAGGTCATACTATAAACATGTAAAATTAAAGTACATACGGTGAAACATTTTAACCAATAGAATTTTATGTAAATAAATTTAAATATTATTTAAAAATGTTAAATTTTAATTAATAATATTAAATTTTAGATAATATTTATAAAAAGAAAAATATTATTTAAAAATATTATATTTCAATTAATAATACTAAATTTTAGATAATTTTTGAAAAGTTTAATCAAAGAAAAAGCAACACTGATCTAATCAATATAAAATTCTATACATTATATGTTGAATGCCGCACTTATAATAAAAATTCAATCCCAAAAAAATAATTTTAAATAATATATATGCATGCATATTTAGGCCGACATGCCTTCCTATGCATCAACTTCTTCATCAACACTTTCATTCTCCTATTGACAGCTGGCATGGTTTCCTACTCGACATCTGGCTATAGTCCTGCCTGAAATATGTGCACAGATTTTACGTCACGTATCTGCACGGAATGAGGTCCAGGTTCATTGCATCTCTGGTCATCCCTCCCATTTCGTGTATATCCTCAATGTCTCTTCCCTCGCCTATTAATTTTCTGCACAGAGACGTTGCAGTTTCGAAACCAGAAGACACACAACCTTGACACTTCAAAAATAAAATGGACGGAAGGTCTTCCAGCAGCACAATTTGGAGCAGGTTGCTGAGAGGAGAAGAGAATGATGAACAGGTCAATCAACTTCTCGCACAGTTCCAAGATGAAAGTGCATTGCAACTTAATCTCGACTCCCACAGATCAACCAAACCCTTACATTCATCGCTGAATTCAGATGTTGGAGGCTTCGACTCCGCTGGACTTGACAATGAATTGGCCCGTCGATATTCCAAGCTCAAAGCTCCTCCTCTTGCAAAACCCCAAATTGGTAAGTCCAACAAACTCCAAATTAGAGATAAGAAGGAAAGTAGTGATTTAGAAAACGGCATAGATAATGACAGAGGGAAAAAGAATGATCTAGAGAAGGATCCAAATTTGGTTAGGGATGTTAGAGAAAAAGAAGGAATTGGCGGGAAATCTAGGGTTCTGATTGATGAAGAAGAGGAGAAAATTTTAGGGCAAGAAATTTTTTATTGACATGTGGCACACAATTTTCGACATCCATTTTTTCGCAATTTTGTCGCAATGGTTGATAAATATTTCTTGGCTATCTCTGCGTTTCTATTTTCACAGGATTTATTTGTGTGAACAGCCAAAAACGAAGCCTATTAATTTTTTTCACAGACACGTTGTAGCTTCGAAACCAGAAGACACACAACCTTGACACTTCAAAAATAAAATGGACAGAAGGTCTTCCAGCAACACAATTTGGAGCAGGTTGCTAAGAGGAGAAGAGAATGATGAACATGTCACTCAACTTCTCGCACAGTTCCATGAGGAAAGTGCATTGCAACTTAATCTCGACTCCCACAAATCAACCAAACCCTTACATTCACCACTGAATTTAGATGTTGGAGGCTCCGAATCCGTTGGACTTGACAATGAATTGGCCCTTCGATATTCCAAGCTCAAAGCTCCTGCTCCTGCAAAACCACAAATTGGTAAGTCCAACAAACTCCAAATTAGAGATAAGAAGGAAAGTAGTGATTTAGAAAATGGCATAGATAATGACAGAAGGAAAAGGAATGATCTAGAGAAGGATCCAGATTTGGTTGGGGATGTTAGAGAAAATGAAGGAATTGGGGGGAAATCTACGGTTCTGATTGATGAAGAAGAGGAGAAAATTTTAGGGCAAGAACTTCCATTGAGATCTTCTTCAGGTCCCAAAAATATCATAATTAGTGGGTCCCAGAGTTTTGCTTAGCCACAGGAAATTCAGGGGATCGATTCTCGTGAGACAACAGTAGGAACCCAAAAAGAAAAAATCGGTGATTCAAGAGAAATAGGCTTTGTGAAGCAAAATGAAATTAATTCTGAAGAGGAACAAGTGCAGAAGCTACTAGCATCTGTTCAGGATTCCATTAAGCTTGAAAGGAGTACGGTTTCAGGGATTTCTTCTTCTTCAGGTCAGTTTAATGATGTGGCAGAAGAACATGTTGATGATGAAGAAAGAATCTTAGAATCTTAGGTAGAGAATATTGTAGAGTGGCAAAAAGAGGCAGCTCTTCTTAGGTTTGTTGATTCCGAAGAAGAGGAAGAAGATGATGATAATTATGAAGATGTTAATTATGAGGATGAAAGCGATCACTATGAAAAACAGAGTGCGGCAACAAGAAAGGCCAAGAAATAATTAATACTTTTCTGTGTATGTATTTATTCTAGTTTTGCACTGGTCATTGTTTTCAAAAGGGATGTTTCACGGTTACATGGGAAGAATTATTGTACCATCTGCTTTCGTGGTCTTAGTCGCATAAGAAGTGAACTGTCAGGAGCGGATCAAAGTTACTTTCATCTAAAATGTATCGAAAATGGGTGTATTAGTTTTATTTATACTAAAGGTAGCCAAGAGATTTGAAGATGTACTAGATGTTCATCTCTATGTATGTTTATAAGAGTAGTTGCACCACCAGTGTCTTGCTTTGTATTTGATTTATAGGAATTTTTGGGGTTCTCAGAATTGTGCAAATGTATTCAATCAAGCATATACTTTTATTTCCACTTGGGAGTTGTACTTGTAAGGTACTTCTATGACTGCTTGGTTGTTAAGATATTGGACTTCTATCTGGAAATTTTGCAGCAATTTGACGTTTTCTTCTTCCTAATGCATAAAAGCTAAAAATAATCAGTTTTGTGACTATGTATTTGGAATTCAATCCCCCCCTGGAGGAAACATTTTAATACATTTAACTTTGATTCTAATGTTGCAACTCATCCTTTCTGTGGCTTCCTTGCAATGAAAAATAAGACACCGGTTGGGCTGAGTTTCCACCTTAAGGACTACAGTTTGTGTTTGTCAACCTTTGTAGCACTATTTTTCTGTGACATCAACAGATCAATAGCGGCGTATCAGAGGTAGGTTTCCATAAGAGATCTGTGTAAAGCAGTTACTTGGCTAGGTTTCATTTGAGGACTATATTCTATAACTCAACAAGGCTTTGGAGTTTGGACCACTGGTTTTCTGTGAGTTCAATAGCAGTTTTGTTTTGTTTTTGTTAGCCTTTTAAAGTTCATATCGTTGCTTCACAGTGAAAAGGAGATCAGAGATTGGATGCTATTATTGTATGAGTTGCTATGAATCTATACCATAGGGTTTGAATTCCATTATTACTTGCTTTTTGTATGAAAAAATCGTATATTTAATACTCAAGCAGAATATTCATCAAATGAACTACAGTTTTAAATGAATCCAATTCTTCTTGTTCGTTGAATCTGTTCTTTTCTGTTTTTGGTATGAAAATCCTTGTGAAACATTTTTATATCGAAATACTTTTGGGTTTTTTGGGATATATTTATTGGCATTATGATGCATGTGTTGTACTTGATGGCAACCCACTCGTAGAAGAACAACTCACTTATATATAACTAGATGAATCTACAGAAGAGATATCAGATGTGACAGAAGACATGGATGCAGGACAACTCAAAGGAATCAGTTCAGATGTAATGAAAAATGACAACTCATTAAGATGAAAGTTCTCAGAGGGAGATTATTGGCAAGTGTTGTCCTTAATGGAAACTCACACAGATGACAGATCATAGTGCAGCGGGTTAGTAGCAAAGAATTGATGATCAGAATACAAAGAATGAAGAAAGAAAAGTATATACGCAGGTTCACTATATACCAAGTTGCGTATATACGCAGGTTCGGTATATACCAAGTAGTGTATACACATAGGTTCACTATATACAAAGGCACGTATACACTCGGGATTGCTGATCAAAATTCGTGTATGCATATGCACGCACTTTCATGCACAGAAAAGTGCGTACATGTGGGAAAGATTATTTTTGGGTCCTTGGTATTTAGACCAATGGTTTTGGACCTTGGTATTGCATCCGAAGTGTTGAATCTAGGTATTGGGTCCCTAGTATTGGTTGTAAATGGTTTTAGACCATGGTATTGAGTAAGGCCTAAGACTATAAAAGGAGAAGAAGATCATTGGGCAAAGGCATTCAGAAAGTTTTGAATATCTGATGATGTATGAGATCTAGTATGTAGGTTATGGGTTCATGATGCTTTGCTTGATCTGAGCTAAGGAGGAATCTCAACAGTTGATGGAGAACAAGATCTAAGGATAGACCAGGATCAAATGGTTTGGAATGAATCATCTCTATATGGTTTGATCATGCTTGATCTAGATCTGTATACTGACGCATGTAATGTTCTGATCTAGGTATAACTTAAGATTGAAATAGCTGCAAAACATGAATGAATATTTACAGATGTATATGTTGGTTGACTTTGAGAAAAGCACGTACATACGCAGGTTAGATACATCTAAGTAGCGTATACAATATGAACTATGATATTTGAAGTTACAGGTTGTTCTGGTCTGGTAACTATTTACTGGTGTCAGTATTCTACATATTCAGTTTGGTTGATTGTGTTTAGCTTCAGTGTTGATGGATGAGATCTATAATGGATCAGGATCATAATGACTTATCTTTATGTGATCCAAAGGACTAGATCTGGTTGCTAACATATGTATTATCCTTGGTTTATGTAATGATCTGGGTATGTCTGAAGTCAGGAAGTGCAGTGAAGTTATCAGTAAGTAATTATTGAAATATACGTTGGTTCACTTTGGTGAAGTTGCGTATACACGTTAGTTTGGCTCTTCCAAGTAGCGTATGCATGATTTCTGATGATACAGTTGGTTTTGGATATTGTTGCAGAGTTCTGTGTTCTGGTGATTGCAGTTTGTTGATTGGGTTTCAGTGATTCAACATTGGATGATTCAGAGATTGATGATGCTAATGTTGATTGATTTTGGGCTTCAATGATATTGATGGGTCCAGTATGAAAATTGGATGAAACGTGGCCTTTCAGATTATGGTGTTGTGCTTTAGGAGTATCCAGTCTGAAAATTTATGAAACGTGGTACGTGGAGGAAGAAAGAGAAGGTTGTAGCGTTCTATAGGTCAGCACCTATGTACTAGTACATCAGTTAGTACAAGAGCTAAGGGGGTGGTAGCTACCTTCCAATAGCAACTGGAAAACGAGTGAAGGTTGGAGCATTTAGTAGGCCGGCACCTACATACTAGTAAAAGGATCGGCTAGTACAAGAGCTAAGGGGGTTGTAGCTCCCTTCTAGGAGAAGCTGGAGAACGAGAGAAGGTTGTAGCCTTCTACAGGTAGAAGCCTGTGTACTGGTATAAGATTGCACCAGTACAAAAATATTGTAAAAAGAAGTTTCTTATTAAAAGAAGATAGAGACGACTTGTAGCAAGTGGTTTTCACCCACATTGGGTTTCCACCTTATATCATGGTGTTCATGTGTGCTTCTTGTGTGTGATGATCTATTCTATTTTACTGCTCTTGTTTACTGTTCATATGGTTAATAATGTTCTGATGCACTCATTAAGGATCAACTAACTGAATCATAAGTTTACTGGATATATGCTTGTTGCATTAAACACAGTTGCGTATACCAAGTTTGCCTTAACTGAAGTAGCGTATATGAATATGAATATGGAAAAGAAAAAGTGTTTGATTTGATAATACTGATTCACCCCCCCTCTCAGTATTATTTCCAACATTTGGGATCAGAGCAGGTCCTTTGGTAGAAGCTTGATCGCTTGAAGGAGATCCGTAGAACAATGTGAAACAAGCTTAAGAAGAAAGCGCCTAAGAACAAGAAGACATCTCAAAGGAACTATGACAATGGGAGAATCAATTGGGGAATATGTGGAAGAAACATTTCCGATTCAGAATCACTTCAGAATGAAGATGAACAAGCAAAATAACTATCAGGTATGAATTTCTTATCCTTTGGTGATACATTTCTCTCTCCATTTGAAGATGATGAAAGTGATAGAGAAACAACTAAATTTTCTCTTATGGGTGAGCAAGAAATAGATCAAATAGAGGTAGAATTTAAAAGGCTTGCAGACAAAATTAGAGATCAACAAGATCTTTTGAACAAAAGGGAATGTGCCTTCAAAGAAGAAGCTACCAAACTAAAAGCTCAACTAGAGGAAGGAAACAAGATAAGGAAGTTATTCAAGGACAAGGAAGATCAATGTCAAAAGGTGCAGGATGAAGTGACATCATTAAGAAATGAAGTCAATGAAAGAAGAACAACAATCAAGAAACTTAGAGAAAGATCCAGTTACTATCAAAGTCTTGAAGCTACGATCCTCTCGCTAAAAGAAGATCTTGAAGAATCAAATAATCAGAATAAAGAACTACTTAAATCTCTTGAAAATCAAGGAAACAAAGTTCTTGAATTAAGACATCAGTTGGAAGAAGGAAGAAAAACTGAAGAAATCATGAAGAAGCAATATCTTGAAAAGGAAGAGCAACATTAGGGTGAGGTAAATATTGTAAAAGATAAATTAGAAGAAAAGGATAAGCTCCTACGATTTTAAGATAGTACTAAGATCTTGGATGATATTCTTAGTAGTCAAAGGTCTCCTGCTATCAAAACTAGTCTTGGTTTTCATGAATATGTTGAAGATGAATCTAGCTCGAAAGGAGAGGCAAATGAGAAATCTAAAATAATCAACAAGGAGATGAGAGGACAACCCCATCAATAGCCAAGGAAAGAAATTCCTCAAAGAAAATCTTTTACTCCTCCGATGAATAATGTTGAATGTTATGTATGTCATAATCTTGGACATGTTGCAGCCAGATGCAGAAGAAGAATGGTTCAAGACCATCACACAGAAAGATCATCACATTCCAGGTACTTTAAGGGATATTGCTTTGCTTACAATATGTTTGGTCACAGAGTTCTTGATTTCTACAAAAAGAATATGAAACATGTAAGATGTTATGCATGTAACAAGATTGGACAAACAACAAAGGAATGCAGGAACGAAGTACAGGCACCATACCAAAAGGAGAAAACATCATCACACTTGAAGATATGGAAGAAGAAGGAAGTACAGTTAGAATGATGTGGCACAACACAATATACAGACATAACAGACTCCGAGGGAGCTGAAAGTGTAAAACTTCAATGTCCTAAATCTCATACGGAAGTTTCATAAAGGGAAGTCACGTATATACGCGAGTTAGTTACTGCACAGTCACATATATGTTAGTTTGAGGAAAAGCAGTAGGGACATGCTCAGGAAAAAGGGTCTGATATGATTCATTCCATTATTTGCTCTGTTTGATAATGGTTACAATCTGCTGATGATATGTGGAAATGTCTTGAAACTTGTAAGATGTTTTAAAGTGTTTTGATCTTAAATTAATGATGATGATGCCTTGATACTTCTTGCTGATATATGCATGATAAGGTCTGACAGTGAACAGATGGCACAGGTTCAGGGGGAGCATATGCTTTTAATAATGCATTGTTAGCATTATGGTTAGTAGTCCTTGGTAATGATGCTTATATGACTAAATGATATATCTTGCTATGATATGGTTATGAGTTATTCATGACAAAATCTCATATGATTGGGGTTACATAGTTGACGTTCAGATCAGATTTGTGGTTGATTCTCTGATGATGCATATATGGTTCTTACATGGTGATCTTCATAAGGATAAGGAGAAGTAAAAAGCTTTAATATGCATCTTCATTACTTGATGGTGAGTCACTCATATGCTGCTATCATCATATGCATAAAGATCATATAATACAGTTATGATGCAGGATTCCTATAGTTCTTGGCGCTCATGTGGATGAGGATTGTTGTTGTTGATGATATCAAGAAGTCTTGACAAATGATCTTGAACTCAAGATACATAGTGCTAGATACATGAATGATTACTCAAAGTTGCATTGTTGGAGACGTGATGATGATGAGTTCTTACTTATATGATGATAGGTTGATACTTACATATGTTGATGCAGATGTTCCCAAAGTGATGATACTTGGATCATGTAGATCTTGATGAGATGGCTATGGTGTCTTTCACATATGATATAATGTGAATGATTTTTTATGTCATATGCATAATTCTGTTCAAAAGGATGAGTTGATATCTATATGCAAACATACCTTGTTATAGGTTGATGACTTATACACTAATGGACACATAGAGGTTGCTGATCTAGATGTTGTTGACAAACGCTTATGGAGGAGATCATACATTGTGTATGATAGTTGCCAATTACTATCATGGTCTTCTTTAGATGTTTGGTATCTGTTATCAATGTCATGTAAAGGTCATATCAAGACTCATGATGTAATAGTTTGTCTCTACCTATTGTAGTCATTTGATGAATCCCTTTTGGTCATATGATGTAATTTGTACCCCCACTATGCATGGGAAAGATGATGTAATATTTCAGTCATGTATAAACAATTGGTATCTAGTGTATCCCCACTTGGTTGGGTGGATGAGTCAATATTGGTATATCCCCACTTGGTTAGGAGATGGATGTATGTATGAGTCTTTGGTGATAGGAGGGTCATATATGATAGAGTCATGTTCTTCTTGTAGAACATCTTTTTGCAGACCTTTCTTACAGTTAGGGGGAGCATGAATAACACACTTCACCTGAGTAGAGATTTCAGCATGTACTCAGAGGGAGCATGGACAGATTGGTACAACTTGGCTTATACAAAGGGGGAGCTCATTCAGAGATTTCAGCAGGTACTCAGGGGGAGTATGGATAGTGGAATGTTTATCAAGGAAAGAGAATAGCTTGGTCCACCCTTTGCCCTTGATGTTAAAGGGGGAGAGTGATTTGGTGTTTTTGCCATCAAGTCCAAAGGGAGAGATTGTTGGAATTATGATGCATGTGTTGTACTTGATGGAAACCCACTCGTAGAAGAACAACTCACTTATATATAACTAGATGAATCTACAGAAGAGATATCAGATGTGACATAATACATGGATGCAGGACAGCTCAAAGGAATCAGTTTAGATGTAATGAACAATGACAACTCATTAAGATGAAAGTTCTTAGGGGGAGATTGTTGGCAAGTGTTATCCTTGATGGCAACTCACACAGATGACAAATCATAGTGCAGTAGGTCAATAGCAAAGAATTGATGATCAGAATACAAAGAATGAAGAAAGAAAAGTATATACGCAGGTTCACTATATACCAAGTCGCGTATATACGCAGGTTCGCTATATACCAAGTAGTGTATACATGTAGGTTCACTATATACAAAGGCGCGTATACACTCGGGATTGCTAATCAAAAGTCACGTATGCGTATGCACGCACTTTCATGCATGGAAAAGCACGTACATGTGGGAAAACTTATTTTTGGGTTTGTGGTATTTAGACCTATGGTTTTGGACCTTGGTATTGCATTCGAAGTGTTGAATCCAGGTATTGGCTCCCTAGTATTGGTTCTAAATGGTTTTGGACCATGGTATTAAGTAAGGCCTAAGACTATAAAAGGAGAAGAACATCATTAGGCAAAGGCATTCAGAAAGTTTTGAATATCTGATGATGTATGAGATCTAGTATGTATGTTATGGGTTCATGATGCTTTGCTTGATCTGAGCTAAGGAGGAATCTCAGCAGTTGATGGAGAACAAGATCTAAGGATAGATCAGGATCAAATGGTTTGGAATGAATCATCTCTATATGGTTTGATCATGCTTGTTCTAGATCTGTATACTGACGTATGTAACATATTGATCTGGGTATAACTTAAGATTGAAATAGCTGCAAAACATGAATGAATATTTACAGATGTATACGTTGGTTGAATTTGATAAAAGTGCGTAGATACGCAGGTTAAATACATATAAGTAGTGTATACAATATGAATTATGATGTTTGAAGTTACAGGTGGTTTTGGTTTGGTGACTGTTTACTGGTGTCAGTGTTCTGCATATTCAGTTTGGTTGATTGTGTTTAGCTTTAGTGTTGATGGATGAGATCTATAATGGATCAGGATCATAATGACTTATCTTTATGTGATTTGATGGACTAGATCTGGTTGCTAACATATGTATTATCCTTGTATATGTAATGATCTGGGTATGTCTGAAGTCAGGAAGTGCAGTCAAGTTATCAGTAAGTAATTGTTGACATATACGCTAGTTCACTTTGGTGAAGTTGCGTATACACGTTGGTTCAACTCTTCCAAGTAGTGTATGCATGATTTCTGATGATACAGTTGGTTCTGGATATTGTTGCGGAGTTCTCTGTTCTGCTCTGTGTTTTGGTGATTGCAGTTTGTTGACTGGGTTTCAGTGATTCAGTATTGGGTGATTAAGACACTGATGATGCTAGTGTTGATTGATTTTGGGCTTCAATGATATTGATGGGTCCAGTATGAAAATTGGATGAAACGTGGACTTTCAGATTATGGTGTTGTGCTTCAGGAGTATCCAGTCTGAAAATTTATGAAATGTGGTACGTTGAGGAAGAAAGAGAATGTTGTAGCCTTCTGTAGGTTGGCACCTATGTACTAGTACATCAGCTAGTACAAGAGCTAAGGGGGTGGTAGCTCCCTTCTAGTAGCAGCTGGAAAACGAGTGAAGGTTGGAGCATTCAGTAGGCTGGCACCTACGTACTAGTAAAAGGATCGGCTAGTACAAGAGCTAAGGGGGTTGTAGCTCCCTTCTAGAAGAATCTGGAGAATGAGAGAAGGTTGTAGCCTTCTATAGGTAGAAGCCTGTGAACTCGTATAAGACTGCACCAATACAGAAATACTGTAAAAAGAATTTTCTTATTAAAAGAAGATAGAGACGACTTGTAGCAGGTGGTTTTCACCCACATTGGGTTTCCACCTTATATCATGGTGTTCATGTGTGCTTCTTGTGTGTGATGATCTGTTCTGTTTTACTGCTCCTGTTTACTGTTCATATGGTTAATAATGTTCTGATGCACTCATTAAGGATCAACTAATTGAATCATAAGTTTACTGGATATACACTTGTTGCATTAAACATAGTTGTGTATACACATGATTTTCCTTAACTGAAGTAGCATATATGAATCTGAATATGGAAACGAAAAAGTGTTTGATTTGATAATACTGATTGACCCCCCCCCCCTCCTTAGTATTATTTCCAACAATATTTATTATTCTTTTCCTAGGTACAAATACATTTTAATTTTTGGATATGGATGATTACATAATTATGAAAAGTTCCTTTTATGACACTGGTAGTTTCTTGTGCATTACGATTTACAGAATTAACTTCCCTACTTATAACTGTTCCTTTTCTTGATTTTAGTAATATAGACAAAAAAATGTACTTTTCAATTTTGAAAAATCCTCTTGAAATTTGATTTAAAGAGTAAGGTTTATGAATCATGTATCAATAAAGTCCTATTGTGTAGATAATGGATGCTTTTCCTATGGACATTTAATTTGTTGTCAAGACTCGAGATGTCAATCTATGAAAGCCAACGTGCTAGTAAATTTGATGTCAAATTTCAAACATTTTCTCTATGTGAGTGAAGTCATTTCCTTGAATCTGGTGTTCATGCAAAGAATTCTGTTGTGATAAAAAACAATTATCCTATTTTTGGAAGTTCCCTTTGCTTAGACAGAGGAATTTTATTTTATTTTTTTTTTTTTTCGATGAAACACTTTGTTTAGAAAAAGACTATGAAACTGTTTCTCATGTGCCTCGTGAACAAACCATATACAACAACCATATAAATGCAATCTGTTTTCATTGCTATAGTGCAAACTTTAATAGGTGGTCACACCTAGCAAGATTTGAACCTGGGTCATCATGGTGGTAAATTCCCTCATCCACCACCAGGCCACACCCCCATGGATTTAAACTAGCAAGCTTGAAAGAGAATAGGAAGGTGGGTATGGGTCTATAATATGGTTATGGGTCACTCTCAGGCTTAGTGGAATCTTGAATGGAAGCTACAAACCTTTGCACTTGTTCCACTTTGGTATCAAGTTCATTTTGCTTCACAAAGCCTATTTCTCCATAATCACCACTCTTCTCTTTATGCATCCCCAATCTTCCCTTACAAGAATCAAATCCTTGACCTCCTCGGGGCACAATCAAACCCTAGACCTAATTAATTACAATATTTTCCACGTTTAAAGGGGTTTTCAATGCCACCAATCTCAATGCAAGTTCTTGCCCTAATTTTTTTTCCTCTTCTTCATCGCCTAAAACCATAGATTTCCTGCCAATTTCTTTGTTTTCTTATGTCTCCAACCAATTAGATCCTACTTTAGATCATTCACATTCTATCAATATGTATGTCATTCGCTAAACCAGGGTTGTAGGGGAGCGCCCCCCCTTCCTCCTCATGCCCCCACTCCCAATTCACGATCTGAGTAGGGGCGACTTGGGAGTTACTCGGGAGGGCGTAAACTGCTCTTGATGGTTAGTTTTGGGCATGTGTGAGACAAGTAATAACCAGTGCTTGGGGAGGTGTATGAGCAGATGGATACCATGTTGGAGAAAATAAAAGATATTGTTTAGAAAGATGATCCCAACTTGTATACAGTAATTCACAATTGTGTGTGTACACGGTGGAATAAACTTAATGTTCCACTACATTCTTTGGTGTATATCTTTATGCCAAAATACTACTCTCCATCTTCGTTGGGCCAACTTGCACCTGCGAGTGGGGTTAGGGTCAAACCCCATACAGATCAAGAGGTATCTACATGATATTTGTAAGCATTAGACAAGTTGATACTTGACAGGGAGGAATGTGCTAATCTGAATCTTGAATTAGGCAGATACTTCAGTTGCACTGGTTTGTTTGGTTCTTTGCATGCAATGGAGGATAGAGACAGATTTGATGCTCTCACATGGTGGGAAGCATATGGTGGCATGAGACTTTTGCCAAAATTGGTAGAAAAAGTTCTCTCACAGGTTGTAAATACTTCTTCTACAGACAGGTATTAGAGTACCTACGACTTCATACATAACGTGAGAAGAAATAGACTTAATGAAACCCAGGAAGAAAGCTTGTTTTATGTGCACTACAACTTGAGGTTGTTGAGTCATTATTGTGATTGGGTTTATGAGGATCCAACATATAAAATTTGGGACAACCACCCAGAGGACGATAATTTGGAGGATGGAAATATACATCTTGAAGAACTGGAAGCAGAACTTATGAGAGATGAAGATGAAGCCATGCCAAAATTCAACCATGGCATACAATTCTAAAGATGAAGCCTTGCCAAGTTAGAGAAATTCAACAATTCTAATTTAATAATCCTATCAGCCTCTCTTTGTACCTTTTGGGAAAATTGCTAATTAATAATACAATGATTATGCAGCATGGAAAACACATCATTATTAATATCATAGACATACACGTAACAGTGATGGGATATCATTTCCTGTCCATATTACTACCTACCTAAGGACAAAATCAAGAGGTCTATATTGCTAAAGGAATATTACCTTTTAACATTTAATTCAATATTACCTTTTAGTATTATCTACTAACATTAACAAATTCTACGAGATATTATAAGAAATTTTGTAGAATAAGACTTCTCAATGGAAATAATGTTCTAAATTTTTAGAGGGGTAGAGGAGAGGAGTTTTTCTCGACAAATTAGTTGTGGAAGTAAAATAAGCAAATCACAATTGGACAAAGGCTCAAAAAACGTATTAACAAATTCTATGAGATATTATAAGAAACTTTGTAGAATAAGATTTCTCAATGGCAATAATGTTTTAAATTTTTAGATGGGTAGAGGATAGGAGTCTTTCTCTACAAATCAGTTGTGGAAGTAAAATAAGAAAATCACAATTGGAGAGAAGCTTAAAAAACGCAAAAATTTACTCATGGAAAAACAAAGCAAAATCTTGGAGCAACACCATAAGACTTTAGATTATATGTCTAATGCATGAAAATATATTCATATGAGATTAAGGCTCATTCACCATGTAAATACAAATTCTTACGATGATTTACACTTCACTAGGAGTTGCGTTGTATAGTAAAACATGGTAACTTCTGTTTTCACGACACACCAATATTTGCTCGATGATTTTCTCCTCCCTACGACTTACACACTCTACCAACTTATGTAAATGACTTTTACATTCATATTTATCCAAACATACAACTTGACTATTGATACATGAGAGAGCACAAATTTAAGATCCTATTATACAAAATGAGTGATTTTCTAAACTTGCGTAGACTGTAAGAGGGAGTTCCGCAGTAAATGTTTTCCCATACATATTTACCAACTCTTCATTAAGTGCTTTAACTATCTGATGTGTTGTGAAATTGTACCACACATATGGTTTTTGTCAGTCTAATTAACTGCGATAGTTTAGATTAATATTTCCAACACCCCCCCTTAATCACAAATGTCGTCATTGACAATTCCCAAATAGTATTTAAGATAAACAAAACTTTCACGTGCAAATGGCTTTGTGAAAATATCAGCAAATTGTTCCTGTGATCTACATTATTGCAACACAATTTCACCATTGTTAATCAACTCTGTAATAAAATGATATTTAGCATGAAATTTGTGCTTGGTCCTCTTGTGGAAAACAAATTTCTTTGATAGTGAAATTACTGAAGTGTTGTCGCAAAAGATAGTTGTTGTTCCCTCTTGGTCATGGCATAGATCCCTCAACATCCTTCTCATCCAAACTGTATGACGAGCTGCCCCTGTTGTGGCGACATATTCAGCTTCTGTTTTTGACAATGACATTATTGGAAGCTTCTTGGAGGCTCATGAAATGGCTCCCGAAACCAAATGAAAAACATATTGTGATGTGATTTTTTTGTCATAGACACTTCATTCCCATTCACTATCAATGTAACCAACCAGCCTAAAATCATTTGTTGCGGTGTACAAAATACCATACTCTTTTGTCCCATTGACATACCTTAGAATCATTTTGGCTACTTGCCAATGTGTCTTCTTTGGTGTCTCCATGAACCTCGACACCAAACTCTTTGCATACATTATATCTAGCCTAGTTGTGGTCAAATACATCAAGCTGCCCACCATACTTTTGTATAATGTTGGATTGATAATGTTCCTACAATATTCTTTGCTCAACTTCAACCCCTTGACAGTTGGAGATGGTGCAGGCTTGTTGTTCTGCATTCTAAACCTATCCAAAATGTCTACTACATACTTTTCTTAGGAAATAAAAATACAATTTTTTGTTTGCTTCACTTCTATGCCCAAAAAATACCTTAACAACGCAAATTCAGTCCTTTCAATCTCACTCTTCATGACTTCTTTGAAACTAGTGATGAGGAAATCATCACTTCTTGTAAAAATCAAATGATCTACATATAAGACAACAATAAGGAGCTTACCATCACTCTCTTTGATGTATAGAGTAGGCTCATCATCGCATTTGTCGAAACCATTGTCCATCAATAAGTGTATATTCTACTATGCCATGCATGCGGTGTTTGTTTCAACCCATAAAGAGCTTTCCTCAATGTATAAACCTTGTCTTCTTAGCCTTCTACCTCATAATGAGGTGGTTGCGCAACATATACTTCCTCTTTTAGCACTCCATTCAAGAATGTTGATTTTACGTCCATTTGATACACTTTCCATCTATGTTGCGCTGCAATCGACACGCCTGTATGCACTTTCTCCATCCTCATGACAGGCACAAATGTCTTTGCATAATATCTTCCATGTTGCTACTTGTATCCTTTGACAAGTAGCCTTGCTTCATTACTTTCAATCTTCCCCTTAATGTTTCTCTTAGTCCTATATACCCACTTCACTCCAATGACTTATTTTAGACTTGCTTCATTACTTTCAATCTTCCCCTCAATGTTTGTCTTAGTATTATATACCCACTCCACTCCAATGACTTATTTTCCTTGCGAGAGGTTCACTAACACCCATGTGTCATTCTATTCTATTGCTTATATTTCTTGCTCCATTGCCGTAACCCATTTTTCTTCTTTGATCGCATCTTGAAAATGGATTGGGTCATCTACATGACAAAATAATGAAAATAAGGAATTCACACGAGTGTTACTATGAACTTCATCTTGCTCATAAATTTCTTTTCAATTTTTGAATTTTGGTCTTCTTATGCTTGCAGAATATGGGGTTGACATGTCACTTGGTGTTGCGTTTTGCGCGCGTGCTTGGAGAAGCACTTGCTTAAATGTGGGACGTTGTCTTATTATTTTTTGACAGTGTTACTTGCTGCCTACTTTGTTGTGCTTGAATAGGAGTAGAGGGAGTCATTGTTGAGGAATTTCTTACTGATTTCAATTCCTCTTTGTCCTCATGTGGTATACATGCTTTCACATTGACTGTCTTCTCTAAGCTTCCATCCCATGCTTCCTCTTCTATGAACAACACATCTCTACTGATTAACCTTCTTTCTTGATGGATTGTAGAGCTTGTATGCCTCAGATTCATCACTATATCCAAAAAATATGCATTTCCCCCCCTTGTTGTCCAACTTATTCCTCAACTCATCTGGGACATGTGCATATGCCACACATCCAAACACTCTCATGTGAGTGACACTTTTCTTCCACTCCATGTCTCTTCAGTAACCACATTCCTAAAAATCTTGGTTGGACACCTATTCATGATATATGTTGCACAAGAGACAGATTCATCCCAATAATCATTTGGAAAATGTTTTTCCTTCAACAAGCTTCTTACCATTTCCATAACGGTCCTATTATTCCTTTCCATGACACCATTTTGCTAAGGTGTATACCTTGTTGTAATATGCTCTTGAATTCCATGCTCCTTACAAAAATGAAGGAAGTCATTTGAGATGTATTCACCAACTCTATCGGTCCTCAAGACTCTTATGTAGTGTCCACATTGCTTCTCAACAAAAGCCTTGTAATGGTGAAAGCGTTCAAACACTTCACTTTTCTGTTTTAAGAAGTAGACCCATGTCTTCCTTGTATAATCGTCTAAGAAAGTCAAAAATTAATGGCTGCCACCAATTGATGGTGTCTTCATTGGTCCACATAAATATGAATAGACAATCTCCACAGGTGCCTCTGCCCTTATTGACATTCCTATTGGAAATGTCTCTCTATGTTGTTTGTCCAAGATACATCCTTCACATAGGTTGTCCAGTTTTTCTATGAGTGGCAATCCCTTCACCATGCATTTCCTATGCAACAAATTCAAACATTCAAAGTTGATATGACCAAATCTAAAATGCCATAAGCAATTTTCATCCTTGACCTTTGCTTGATAGTTTACTTGTGTGACAACTGCAACTTTTCTTTCATCCTCTTGTGAATTGATTAGCATTTGTGCTTGTGCACCTTCTTCCTTCAAATCTGATTTTATCTTTAAGGGAAACATTATATTGCTTGTCATCTGAACATTTATGATCAACTGTCTTCTTAGAGGCCTATCCAAAATTATGCACTCATAATTTTTGAAAAGGACATTGTATCCCTTTTGCATGAGTTGTCCAATGCTTATGAGGTTATGCTTCAACCCAGGGAAAAGGTAAACCTCTGAGATGTACTTCTTCTCCCCTTTCTTTGTTAGGATATTAACTCTTCCTTTTCCCATGACATAGAATTTGCTATCAGTCTCTAATGTCACTTCACATTTCACACTTTCATATAGATTGGAAAACATTTCTATGTTCCCTATCATGTGGTTGTTACAACCTAAATCTAGAAACCATACATCACTTTCTTTTTCTTGTGCTACATTACAAGCTAAAAATATTCTATTATGGTTCTGATTTTCCTTTGTGAAATTTATACTTGGTGTTTTACTTATGCCATATTTCTTATTTCTACATTCATTTACATAATGACCATATTTCTTACAATAACGACATCGAACTTGAGATTTATCATACCTCTGACATTGTGTTTGATTTTGGCTTGGGCCTTGAATTGGGTTTTGATTTTTGCCCTTTGACTTGAGCTTGAAGGACTACTTCTTCCAACTCTATGTGGGCTTCTTCCTCTTCCTCTAACATTTGATCTTCCTATGCCTTTACCTTGACCAAATTAAACTTGTATCTTGAAGGCATGCTCCAATGAGGAGCTTGTTTCTCTTTTCAATCTATGTTCATGAGAAATCAGTGATGCATGAATCTCATCCACTGAAAATTGTGAGAGATCCTTTGTCTCTTCTATGGCCACAACAATGGTATCAAACCTTATTGGTAGACTTCTCAAAACTTTATCAACTATTATCCTTTCCTCAAGTGTCTCACCATGAGACCTGATTTGAGTAATTAGTCTATTTACATTTGTAAAAAATGAGTCTACATCCTCATACTCTTTCATACAAATTGTCTCAAAATCTATCCTTATCATTTGTATCTTTGTTGTCTTCACTTTCGCCATGCCTTGGTAGTCTGTCTGGAGGGTATCCCACGCTTGCTTGGACTTTGTTACTGTTGCAATCCTTGGGAAAATACTTTCATGAGTTGCTTGAAATATGTAGAAGAGGGCTTTTGCATCCTTATTCACGTTGTCCCTTAACAAATTCCTTTTTGGTTGTGTCAAGGAATTCTCTGTTGTTGCATCTGTTGGCCTTGAGAACCATTCTCCACCAAATCCCAAATGTCTTGAGAAGAAAACAGAGCCTTCATTTTTATAGTCCAGCAATCATAGTTTTTTCCATTAAAGTGAGGTATCTAAGGATTAGTTAATCTTGTGCTTGATGCTACCATTTATCACTATAAAAGAAATTCTCACTACTGGAAAATACGCTTCAAAAAAAAAAATTCCCTTAAAACAAATTTTAACTCCCAGTAAAAACACTAAACAAAGGATTAAAAAACATAAAAATTTACTCATAGTGAAACTGAGTAAAATATTGGAGAAACACATTAATACTTTAGATTTTATTTTTAATGCATTAAAATACATTCATATGAGAGTGTGGCTCATTCACCATGTAAATACCACTTCTTATGGTGACTTACACTTCACCATGGGTTGCGATGTAATACATAGTAAAACACATTAACTGTTGTTTTCACAGCCCCAATAATATTTGCTCCACGATTTTCTCCTCTCTAACTCTCAGACTTACACACTCGAACCTATACCAACTTATGTAAATGACTTTTACATTCATATTTATCAAAACATACAACTTGAACCATTAATAAATGAGAGCCCAAAAATTGAAGACATGGGATGGGTGATTATAGAAATAAGAGTTGCACAATAAACGTTTTCCCATACATATTTACCAACTCTTCATTAAGTGATTTAACTATTTGATGTGTTGTGGAATGGTCAGCCCCCACCAATATTTTCTCCATGAATTTCTCCTCTCTAACTCTCAGACTTACACACTTGACTCTCTACCAACTTATGTAAATGACTTTTACATTCATATTTATCAAAACATACAACTTGAATCATTAATAAATGACAACACAAAAATTTAAGACACGGGATGGGCGATTATACAAAATGAGAAATTTTCTAAACTTGCAGAGGTTGTTTTCTACAAATAAGAGTTGCTCAGTAAATGCTTTCCGAGACATATTTACCAACCCTTCATTAAGTGATTTAACTGTTTGATGTGTTTTGGAATGGTCAGCTTGTACTTTTGCCTTGAACTTGAGTCCTTTCGCTTGAAAACAAAGTTGCACCCTGCAGTTGAGGTGTACCACATGTATGGTTGTTGTCAGCCTAATTAACTGTAGTAGTTGAGATTAATATTTCCAACAGAAAAGACAAAATATAGAGTATACAACGTTGCACCGATTAATCGGTTGTTCATCTTGTTTCATCATTTTTTATCTTGATTGATTCTAAAATTCCTTTGCTTCTGAGACTTCAGCTTTACAGATCTGTTAGATATTCTTCATACAACATTTATTTATACAATGGTAGATGAGTTTCATCTGTTAGTTGTAGAGAAGGAAATACCAAGGCATCCATGGAAGGCCCATTTGGTGCTACTATAGAAATTCTTATTCTCTCTACATTTTCCACTGCTCTATGCTCCATGCACTTGTATCTCCCATTTCTTACAATTTGTTGGTCAAAATAAAATTAAAAAAAATCAGAGCTAGTCAAATTACTAATGTGAGGTCCCCATCATTGTAGAAATCTTGAAAAGACAACAAATGATTCTCACCTCCATATGGTCACCAACATTCACAAAAAAGGCACCAGGAGAGGCTCAATAGCCACCTAATGCCCCTCATGCAACACTTGCAGACCCTCCACATCGTATTGCAATAAAATAGTGAGACCCTTGTGATCAGGATGGTGTGTAATGCCCATGCTTTTATCTCACTTTGGACATGACGAGTACAAGTTGAGCACATTGAATTGAAAACCATCTTTGAAGACCATTTGTACATAATCTGAATTCAGTCCCAAGCCTTTAGATATTTCTCCCATCAATTTCAGATCCGAATTCCTGGTTTCTTTGAAGTATCATTCTGCAGCCTCTCTGCGGTCATAAAACTGATTATCTTAAGCAATGTCACATGGTTCGGGTTTGAATTTAGGTTTGACAATGATTAGGTTCGATTCAAGTTCCAATTTTTTGATGGGGTTTGGATAAGTTTCCCCTTTAGGTTCATCTATATACGCTTTCTATATGTATAAATATATTAACTTGAAAATGAAATATAAGATAAATTGTAAGAAATGGACATAAATAAAAAAATGTTATCACAAACATGGAAACTGCGAGGATAGATTACAAGCTTGAGTTGTGACATGAGGTTATGAGTTGGGATCTATGGACTTGGTTAATGGCCATGAGCTTAGATGAGATTCGTCAAACCTCAAATCACCAAAATTTGAACCTCATGGTTGAAGTTCGACGAACCTTGTGACATAGATCTTAAGTGATCAGCTCACTGAAAATTAATGAAATAATTACAGTGTTGGATCAAAAACATACCTGCAAATTGGGGGATTGATTGGTGTGCGCAATTCTAGATGAGAAAATTGCTTCAAATAGTCTCTCCAATTCAAAATTTGCTCCGCTCCAGTATAGAAACTTGTGCCATATCTTACTGAATTAAGCACATCTTTGGTCTCATATTTCATCTTCTCTTGGGGTAGGAGGGAGAAGAATCGATGAGCTGCATCTAACATACTGGAAATCACAGATTATTGAATGTCGTGATTAACTACTTGCTCTGAGGGAAACTTATTAGCATGCTTCCCATTAGAAAATAAGCTAAAAGATAAATGATGAAAGGATGGGGACATTAATATAATTATGGGGGATATTAAAAGAATGGGAAGAGGGGGGATTTTGAGAGGTTTATTTGTAATGGAGGGATCAAACTAGGAATTAATAATCTCAATTTTGGTGATAGTGAAAGAAGAGTGGGAGAGATCAATATACAAGGAGGAAGAATGTTGAAAGAGGGAGGGGTAGGTATCAATAGATGAGGAGGAAGAAGTTTGAATGATGTAGGGGGGTGATTTATATAACTCAAGGAGGATAAGTGGAGGGGGGTCAGGGAGAAGCGAGGAGGAGAGAGGAGGGAATTGAAATTAAAGAAGAAAAGTGGAGAAAGGGGTTACATGTGGGAGGAGGAGGCGATGGGTAATGAACCGGTGATGGAGAGGGGTTATGAGGGGGGCAATATTGGTGAGATCACGAGGATCAAATTATACACCAACTGCCAATTTAACAAGCTCAAGGTCAACACTTTAGGTGATAGAGTTGATTGAATCAAGGGAACAGGAGTCAACAAGGTAAACATTTGAGGAAATTGATGGAAGTAGAGGAAGAGGAAATGAGGCGAGAAGTGGAGAAATGTTACAGATCCATTTGGTCACATCAATCCCATCATCCAGATCAGTGTCTTAGGGCTCATCAAACCTAATTTCAGTTGCTACATGCCCTAAACAAGTCACCCCTTTGAATGCCTACTTCCCAGATAGTTTCATGACTTGAAGATATCCAGAATTATCCTCTAGAGGGATCAACATAGGTAGGCCCATTTAAGGGTCCATTGTAGAGTAGTTAAGCCCATGTTAGGGTGCTCTGCAGAGCACTTAGGTTTCCTTTCACCTACGCTGGGCGAGATTGAGTGAAATTCAGATAGGGTTTGGGGAATATTCTTATCTTTTGGAGTCATCTAGAAGGTTCCCTCACTTATCAACTCCTATGAGCTCGAAAAAGGATGAGGAATGAGTTAAGGTGCATCCTATCCTCACATCCCTTCCTCCATGGAACTAATTCTATGTATGAAAGGCCATTCAATGCCACCATTTATGACAAAAACTCCTTCATCTTCCTATAAATTTACCACCCTTCTAAGTGATGAGGGGCTAGATTATGTTGAATTGTATGGAGATAATGTTGCTATGGTATTTGGCTTTGAAGCAAATATTGTAATGCTAAAAGTTTTTCATGCTCTTGGTGTGATGTGGATGGGATCCAAGCTAGAGGAATGGCTTTGAATCATACACAAATGGTTGTAATTACTTCTTCTATTCAATAAAGTGTTTGAATCATTCTCCCATATGTTTGTACTGTTTTATAATGCTTATATGTGTGAAATGTATCTGATTCCATTCACTTATGTTGAATAGATCTTTTGCTTTCATAGATTCTTTTTTTTCTACTGTGTTTACAGGTACTTCTCAAGTGTATTAAGTAGGGGAAGGAGCGATAGGATCTATACAAAGGAGACGAGAGGAAAGCAGAACTACAAGTAGGTATTCTCATCTTCTCATCTTATCTATTGATTATAGGAAAAGACTAAAACACTTTAAACTATTGTTCTAGATATAGCTACTTATCTAGGGAATTATTATTTATCCGTAGATACCAAATTATCCAAATAAAATTGGTGACTCAACTGGGGAAGATCCTCTATCCTAGTAGCTTATCCACCTCTTAGGACATCCTTGCAGACCTTACTTGTGTTCATAGATTGTAATTCAGCTCTTTGCATTGAAAATTTGGTCAAAACTATGTCAAATTGCCTCTTGAAATGGCTCATTGTCACCATCATAGGCTTGTGAGGGACACATTGTGCTGCAGAGCACCCCTAGCTTAGGGACAGTGCTCTGAACTGCATTGTCTCCCATTCAGGGCTGCGTTGATCCTCTAGGGTTAGTTTCCCACCTTTGGAAAGTGTTTTTGCCAATTTTTCTCTGTTTGTTTGTTTGTTGATTGATCAATGAATGTTATGTCTTAGAGAACAAGTTTCTGTCTCCTTGTCTAGCCCTACTTTGATTTGATTGATTAATGTCTCTTTAATTTTTTCTTTGTCATTATCAATCTATAGTCAAAGTTAGAATATATTTGATTAATCTTCGTTCGAAAGAAAGTGTCGTAAGGTCTTCTTTTCCTTCGAAATAGAATTGTCATAAAAGTCTTCTTTCTTATGACAGATTGATTGATTGTATGTGCATATTTCCTTTTGTTCATATTCACATTAAGGAAATCGAAAAGAAATACATGCATGTTGCATTGAAAAATTTTGTGTGTGCTCATAGGAATAGTGTAGGGAAATTGCATTAGATTGTGCTCTTTGCTCTTTGATCGAAAGAAATCTGATTTCTCTATCCCTAAGTAGCTAGGATTTTGATCGCTATATTGAATGGAAAGAATGCTTGTCCTGATAGTTACATTCCTATGAATTTCAGAATACATCACGTGGTGAACTTGAAAGGCAAATTCCTAAGCAAGATCAACTTAAAATTAACATCAATTTACCTAATGGAGCATTGTCACCTAACGAAAAACATTTAGTGGTTCTAGGCTAGAGACGTGTTCCAGCGTCATAAAAAAAAGCAGTTGTCGGTAACTTGTCTACAATACATCCCGACTGTGATACCTCATTCCACGTACGTGAGTATATCGTAGCTCTTCCACATACCTTTTGGTATATAGGGCGGTGTTACAGTACGTAAAGTATATGGGAATGCTCTCACTGTGCAGTTTTGCATTAGACAACCCTTATACGTATTGGGCCTCCACATACCTTTGGGTATATATGGGAGGATAGCACTAGGTTGCTATCCATCCTTAGGTAACCGAGTCGGCTACCTTGTACACCGTGATACACCGAACACAACATTCGGTGAGATTTCCTGCCCGTACTTCTCGATTCGCCGGGAGGTATTCTACAATTCACAGTCACTTGGTAAACCTTTTGCCTAGATTATTCTTCTTTTGTTTTGTTATGTTTATTTGATTAAAATAAAATTAATTGATTGTGGATAACATCCTCCACGTTCGCTCCTTAGTTGATCTTAGGTTGAGACACATGGCAACATATCTAGAGTCCACCGATCAAGGAATTCCTTTTGATGGGAATCCTAGTCCTTTTCCTCCTTTTGAAAATATTGGTGCTCCATATGGCTACATTGTCCCTTCCAAGAGCTACCCTTGGCTTTCCAGTATGGTTTTTTTCAACCTCCTTGGTTCAAAATTTCATGATTTCTCCAGAATTAAGTACACTTCCAACTCGACAGAATCAACCTCTAGTTGATCCTAAAGTTGACCCTTTGCCTTCTTGCTCAGTTGTTTCTTCCTCCCCTTCTTCCTCTTAGCCTGGTGAAAGTATTGGTACTAGTAACCAGGTGGCTAAGAAGAAGAAGAATAAGAAGCAAATTTAGAAAAGGGGCAACCAAGCGACCATTTCTTTGAATGCAACATCTGATGAGAAACCGCTCATCAAGCCCCACAAAGTTCTATATCCATGCAAACTTTGTGTGAGAGACCATCTTCTTCGAAATTGTCCTGATATTCCTAAGATCTTAGAAGAATGGTATTTTTCATTCACATCTCCTGTGTCATCAACTTCTCGAGATCATGCTGGTGACACACCATCAACTAGTGGTAGTAAAGTTCATGGAAAAAAGGGGTAAAGTTAAGTTTCCTTGTAGGTTATGTGAAGGGAATCACCCCATTCACCTTTATCCCTATCTGGATGAAGACAAAACAGTGTTGGATAACCATCCTTCTTCTCCACAGAAACTTCCATCTGGTTACAGGAGACTCTCCCTTAACCCTTCACTAGTTGATGAATTGACTGACCAAAATCAATCATCCCTTAAACCCACTCTCTCTGAAAGTGAACCCGATGAGTCTATACCTGACCCAAATCAATAGGTCAAGGAAACAGTTGAACCGATTTCACCTTCAGTTAATCATACCTTTCTCGAAGAGAGTAAATATGATACCACTAAAGTTCTTTTTGTTTCTTCAGATCCTAATGAGCTTGGAGACAACCCTCCTATTCCATCAAGACAGGAGGAAAATCCTCCCATTCTCGTAACACAAGTGGATGATACTCCCGTTTATACAGTACCTCCTCCAAGTAGTCTGGTCACTTTCTTTGATTGGAATCGACTGACAAGATTCTGTCTTCCTTCTTATGTGCCTTTCCAGATTATAGTACAAGTTTGTAATATGATTGTATTTGTCACTATTATAGATGAAGGTGCATCTGTGAGTATCCTTTCCTCTACTACTTGGAAAGCAGTCGGTTCACTGCCAGTTGTGCCTGTTACCTAGAATACGTTGGCTTCTAACAGAGGAACTAGTCAACCATTAGGGATCCTTCCTCAGTTGCCTATTACTTTGGGAGGAAAAATTGTTTATCTGAATGTGATGGTAGTCTCGGGCCCTTTAGATTACAATTTACTTCTTGGGTGCGACTATGTTTATGACATGAGATCTATTGTTTCAACACTCTTTCAAGTGATTTTTTTCCTGCGGGAAGGCAGACTTTTCAATATTGACTAGCTTTCATTTCTCGGTCCAAATATGGCTTCCAGTCAATCATCTTCTCTAAATAGTCCTTTTGTACCAATGGTATCACCCCCTCCATGGGTTAATTATGTGGCAGCCCATTCCATGCCTACATCAACTAATGATCAATTTAGTGATGTTGTACATTATGTACTGGGGGCATTGGAACAAGATCTCTCTAATGGATTCCTTGCTACGGATCCCTTCTAGAGCATTGTTCTCCCATCTGGTGAGAACCTCTTGGAATTCATGACCTCTTATGATTCGCGATCAAGGAAAACGAGGATAGTTCATGGTCTTGTGTCAACCTCGTTAAAAAAATGAAACAAGGAATATGAGGATAGTTCTTTTACTGTGTCAACCTCATTAAAAAACTGAAACAGGTTCCATGAGGATAGTTCGTGGTCTTGTGTCAACCTCATTAAAAAATGAAAAAAGGAATATGATGATAGTTCTTTTACTGTGTCAACCTCATTAAAAAAATGAAACATGTCCCATGAGGATAGTTCCTTGTCTTGTGTCAACCTCATTAAAAAATGAAACAAGGATATGAGGATGGTTCTTTTACTTTTTCAACCTCATTAAAAAATGAAACAGGTCCATGAGGATAGTTTCTTTTACTGTGTCAACCTCATTAAAAAATGAAACAACTCCCATGAGGACAGTACCTAGTCTTGTGTCAACCTCGTTAAAAAGTGAAATAAGGAATTTGAGCAGAGTTCCTTGTCTTATGTCAAGCTCATTAAAAAATAAAACAAGGTCCCCTGGAGCAAAGTTCCAATTCAAGTATTTGATTAGATCTCATAAAATCGCAGTCGAGTATTTCATTTTATCTCGTAATTGAACCTTCATTCCATCCAACTCATAGCCACGGGTTGTCTACTTAGGTGAATGTAATGAAGCTTGGGGGGCATGCACCTAGTGCTAAAGTTAAGTCTCCTTGTAGTTTATGTGAAGGAGATCACCCCATTCACCTTTGTCCCTATCTAGATGAAGCCAAAAAGGTGTCAGATAACCATCCTGCTTCACCCCAACAACTTCCATCTGGTTACAGGAGACTCTCCCTTTCATCATGCTGGGGGCATGTAAACCAATCTCAATCATAGTTCATCATTTCAAGCTCATGTAAAAATGAAACCAAATTCAAGCATAATTCTTCATTTCAAGCTTGTGTAAAAATGAAACTGAATCCAAGCATAGTTTTTCGTTTCAAGCTTGTGTAAACATGAAACTGAATCCAAGCATAGTTCCCTATGGTTCAAGCTTGTTTAAAAATGAACCCATCTCCATTTTAACCTTCATTATTTCCATTATATCAACCTCTTCCATCAGACAAGTCTTGGTTTTTCTCCCTCCATCGTCATTATCTTCTTGGCTGATCATACGCTTTCACTTGGTTGTTTTACCCTTTTTGATGAACAGTTGCAATGAGTGGTCTTATTACCCATCCTCATCACATAAATCAACATGTTTTGAGAAGTTCCAACATTAGCGGAACCAATTGATATCCTAGACACCACTCGTTCCTCAAAGTGGAGTCCTCTTTAAGCTCTTTTCATACTCTCAAAATATGAAAATATTGTGGAGCACTTGTCCTCTTCAGCTCGTTAACGGATTGGAAATGACATATACTCAGTATAATTTTAACCATTTTCTGGACTGAGATAGATTATTTATGAAAAATGAATACATTGATTGAACATGGTCAATAGGTTCTCTCTTGTATTGTTTTATGCTTTTTCCGGCTTGAGAGACAAATCAACGAAAAAGAACTTGTGGAGTTTTTCTTTTGTCCCTTTTAAAACTCTCTAAACATGAAAAGGACTGAGTTATCTTTGTTGTTAAACTCATTAAAACATTAAATAGCAACAAACTTGTCCATCTAAACAAGACTGAGTTTCACCTTCGCTAGACTCGTTAAAACATCAAATAGCGATGGATTCACCCGAAGGGTGGAATTATACAACAAGCATATTTTATCCTCCTCAAGCCTGATAAAAATAAAGAGGTACTCATCAGCAATGAATGGGGAAAATGGGAAAAAGGGGAAAACCACTTTATGGTAGCAGGTCGCTCTTGAACATGACACTTTCACTCCATCGCCATGACTCTTTGGGTTGGATTATTAGCTTGATGGTTATTACACCATTGGTCTATCATACGATCCATCATTTTTTTTTGGGTCAATGCTACCAATTCATTTCAGTGTCACCGACATGTTCAAGAGAAGTCATTTAGTCAAAATTCATCCTTTGCAATACCATAAACCTTCATTTTCATGACCGCCATTCCTGAACCTTGTGTCGTCAGTCAGCTTCCATCTCCAAAATCACTACACTCGTTTCGTGTCACTAATGTGGGACACATCAAGGCCCTCCTACGATGAGTCGCTTCATGTCGACATCAACACATTATCCAAGAAGTTGACTTAGAAACACCCTTTGAGTACCTTGAGGCTTGCATATATCAATGGTAGGTTTCTCACTTCCAGTGATAGGTTAACATCAATGGCCTTCAACCGAAATACGTTATATGGTGTTCAACGTCAAATCATCCATTCACACCATGTAGAATGTATTGCACTACCTTGAGGATCATTATCATTATCGGTGATTTCTCTCGCATCTGTTAACAGCTTACATCACTGTTTGGTAATCATATGGTGTCTTCCCATGTTCGACCTCAGATCACATATTCACATGGTTAGACTCATACTTGAGCGAACGATTGAACGAGGTAGTAGGCCCCAGATCTAGCTTCATCCATCTGGGCTACGATTTCAAGAGTACTAAATCATAAGTACAATGGATTTACATTGATAGTCATTCCAATCATGGGTCTATATCTGTACACGACTGTTTATGTACATGTAATGAAATTTTATAAGCTAATCATGGGTATGCCTTCCCTCTGTGATTCATGTAAAAATCAAATATCATGATATATGTATTGTAATTGATGTAGGTCACCTTCCACTTCGATACCTCCTCATCACATCATAAAGCATTTCACTCGACATTGGAATTTTTCTAACTTCATGCTTTAGGGGGAAGCTGTTACAGATCCATTTGGGCACATCAATCCCATAATCCAGATTAGTGTTTTAGGGCTCATCAAAACCTAATTTCAGTTGCTATATTCCCTAAACAAGTCATCCCTTTGAATGCCTCCTTCCTAGATAGTTTCATGACTCGAAGACATCCAGAAATAGCTTCTAGAGGGACCAGCACAGGTAGGCCCATGTAAGGGTGCACTGCAGAGTAGTTAAGTCCATGCCAGGGTGCTCTGCAGAGCACTTAGGCTTCCTTTCACCTATTCTGGGCGAGATAGAGTGAAATTCACATAGGGTTTGAGGAATATTCTTATCTTTTGGAGTCATCTAGAAGTTTCCCTCACTTATCAACTCCTATGAGCTTGAAAATGGATGAGGAATGAGTTAAGGTGCATCCTATCCTCTCATCCCTTCCTCCATGGAACTAATTCGAAGTATGGAAGGCCATTCAATGCCAGAATTTATGACAAAACCACCTTCATCTTCCTATAGATTGACCACTCATCTAAGTGATTAGGGGCTGGATTATGTTGAATTGTAAGGAGATAATGTTGCTATGATATTTGGCTTTGAAGCAAGTATTGTAATGCTAAAAGTTTGTCATGCTTTTGACGTGATGTGGATGGGGTCCAAGTTGGAGGAATGGATTTGAATTAGATAGAAATGGTTGTAATTCCTTCTTCTATTCAATAAAGTGTTTGAACCTTTCTCCTGTATGTTTGTATTGTTTTATAATGCTTAAATGTGTGAAATGTATCTGATTCCATTCACTTATATTCAATAGATCTTTTTCTTTGATTGATTCTTTGTTTTCTGTTGTGTTTACAAGTTCTTATCAAGCATATTAAGTATGGGAAGGAGTGACAAGATCGATAGAAAGGAGATGAGAGGAAAGAGAAACTACAAGTAGGCCTTCTCATCTTCTCATCTTATCTATTGCTTATGTGAAAAGACTAAAACATTGTAAACTAGTGTTGTAAATATAGCTACTTATCTAGGGAATTAGTATTTATTCGTAGATATCAAATTCTCCAAAACAAGAAGCGGAGGAAGAGGCAACATGAGAATCTGTATGTAGTTATGTATTTTCGATTTCGAATTAAATTTTAAATATGATGTAAAAGTAAATTAAAATAAATTATGTATAATTTTTTCATTTTTTTTTTACCATGGTGAATTAGTAACTCATTCCCTTGATTTAGATGAGGCCCAAAATTTTGTTCCACTATAACACTAAGCTTACTCCTTGAGTTATTACAAGGGGCCAAAGATGTCCGCTTATAGAATTTGAAACTAGGTAGAGGGCATAACATCCCATTGTGTCAACCAGTCATTTATGCTTTTTGGACATGTGGTATTGATAAATCGTGATACTACCATGAATATTATTAACTTATAAATATATTTTTGTACAATACTTACGACATGCCTGAGAAACAATATTTCATTCATATTAATTACATGAATGGTAAAGGTCTATAGGCATCAATCCATGATGAGAATTATAACACATCATGAGAATCTTAACCTATGAACGAATTTTGTTACAATACCATGAGCCAATATTGTGGCTTATGAATATCACATTTTTTAATTAATCAATTTAATTAAAACTAATAGTTTTTAAGTGCAACGTTTTTTAGTTTCCGGTGGATTTTTGCCCAGAATCTGGCAAAAACAATTCTAGCCAATTCTTGATTTGTGTTATTTAAATTGATTTTTTGACTGCATATATGGATTCAACACCCTCAAAAACCATTGGGGCACTTCAATTGTCAAGCACCTGTAAAACTTATGATTTCAATGAATCCCTACTAGATTCTTGACAAATCAGATCGTAAAATAAACCAAAAAACTTTCCAAAATGTCACACTTAAAACTACTCATAATTAAAATGGTAGAAAGGGTGTAACTACTTTTGAGACAAGTATCAACCTCTAATGTTTGAATTTGTGAGTAGTACTGTTGGCATTATGATTCTGGTATGGCTCTATGTTACAGATGTTGTACTTGATGGCAACACCCACAAGTGGCAATGCTCTGATCAGGCTCTCAAAATGTTGAAAATTAAGAAGTATGCAGGAGAATAGTTCAGAAGATGCGTACACGCAAGTACACCGTGAAGGAACTGCGGCCACCCACGCAGGTCACCCATTCAGAGGGTGCGTACCCCCAGTTTCACTTACTTCAAGGCAGAGAAGCGCGTTCATGTGGGGTTTCCTATGTTTGGCCCGTGGTATTTAGCCCGCCGCTATTGATTCTATGGTTTTGGCCCGTGGTATTGTTTTATATTATTATTATTATTGAGCCCCATGTTTTTCGACCCCTTGTATTGGTTATCTATGGTATTGATCCATGATTTTAGGAGGAGCTTGCCTATATAAAGCAAAGGAGATCACTTGGCTATGCATCTTTGCAAATTAAATATCTTAAGATCTGAAATATTGGGTTATTGTTTTAAAAGCTTGATCTATATGAAAGAGAAGTTGAAAGCGAATCTGTGAACGGTGATCTCTCGAGCGCATGATCAGATCTGGGCATCTGACTAACTGTGGCACACTAGTGAACTTCCAATTCAACCCTAATCAGAAGTATGCAGGTGATTAACGGTGCAAGTGCATGGGTACGCAGAGGAGAAACAGGAGATCTACGTGGGTACGCAGAGCAGAAGAAGGGACACTGCGTGGGTACGCAGAGCAGAAGAAGGAGAACTGCGTGGGTACGCAGCGCAACAGAGGTTCAGGTGCGTACGCACAGTAAAGGTACGTGGTGCGATAGTGTCTATGAGTGCGTGGCTACAGTAACAGTACACGGCGCGATAGTGTCTCTGGGTGCGTACCTACTGTAATAGTACGCAGCGCGATTGAAGAAGCAGTGCGTGGGCACACGGTACAGCAGAAGGCTCTCTGCGGATATACGTAGGGAAGCAGAAGGTGAAGTGTGTAGCGACGCAGGCCAGAGAAAGAAAAACTGCGTATCTGTCTTAAGATCTTTTGTTGGCTGATTTTTCTCTGTTGATAAGGTGTTCTGGGTTTAAGTTACTGTTACTGTTGATCTGGTTACTGCAGTTGACTGGGTGATTTTCTTGTACTTAATGATCTCTTGATGTTTATGGATCCAGTTTGAAAATTTATGAAAAGTGATCCTTGTAAGAAAAGAAGAAGGGGGTTGTAGCTCCCTTCCAGGAGAGACTGGAAAACGAGAGAGAGTTGTAGCTCTCTACAGGTTGCAGCCTCTGTACTGGTAAAGGACTGCACCAGTACAAAATCATTGTAAAAGGAGTTTCTAATTTGAAATAAGATAGAGACGTATTGCAGCAGGTGGTTTTCACCCACATTGGGTTTCCACCTTATATCTGGTGTTCTTTGGTGTGACAATCTATTTTTCTTGTTCATGCAATTATTTTATGGTACTAATATGCAAAAATAATTCAAAGTGTAAATAAGGAAGATTTGTTAAAAGAACTTGATAATACTGATTGACCCCCCCTCTCAGTATTATTTCCAACAATTGGTATCAGAGCATGTCCTTTGGAGAAGCTTGATCGCTTGAAGGAAGATCATTCATCATGAGCAACTACGAGAGGGAAGCATCAATCAGGCCACCAATTTTTGATGGGACAAACTTCAATTATTGGAAGGTAAGAGTTACTGCCTATCTTCAATCTCTTGGTACAGAAGTTTGGGATATCATAGATACAGGCTACACTTTTCCTTCAGCCACTCCTACAGATACGGCCGAAAAGAAGAAATATGAAACAAATGCTAAAGCAGTCAATACTTTGTTGGGATGCTTATCTCAAACAGAATTCATAAAGGTTATGCAATATAAATCTGCAAAAGAAATATGGGACAAGATTGTCTTGAGCTACGAAGGAGATGAACAGGTAAAGCGTGCTAAACTTCAAACCCTCAGGATTCAGTATGAGAATCTCAGGATGTATAATGATGAAAGTGTGGCTAACTATTTTCTTCGGGTAGATGAGATTGTTAATTGCATGAAAAACTTGGGTGAAGAAATAAAAGAGGCTATTGTGGTTGAAAAAGTTCTAAGATCATTGTCCCCCAAGTTTGAATCTAAAGTGTCTGCAATAGAAGAAAAGGAAAATCTACGAATTCTTACTATGTCTCAGCTACACGGAATTCTAACTACTTATGAAATGAGAAAGGGAGGTCCATCAAACAGAAGAGAAGTTGCTTTCAAGGCTTCAGGCAAAGGAGATTATTATGAAGCAAGTCACGTGCCAGAAGAAGAAGAAGAGGGGACACTGCGTGGGATGCAACAAGAAGGAATGAGCAAAAGCACAATGGAGACCATCAGGTAAAAGAGGGACGAATTGCAAACAGAGACTATCAGGGGCAATCCGTCTTAAGGATGAACAAAAGCTACAACCAGCCACAGGTAAAATCCTCTCAATTTGCTTCAAGAATGAATGACAATAGAAATTACAATCGTTTGGCCGGAAGATTGGATAACCGCAGAAGTTTCTTCAATGGACAATGCTTTTCTTGCCATAACTTTGGTCACAAAGCAGCTCAATGTGTTGCATATAAGACGATCATGACTAGAGAAGCTCAAAAACAAAGAAGTATGACCGGGATTACAAAAAGGACCTATAACAATTTTTCGGTTCTTGAAAATGAAGTTGAATGTACTATTTGCAATAACTTTGGTCATGAAGAGTCTGAATGCAGGAGCAGGTTTCAGCAGACAAAGGAACAAGCCTCAAGCACCAAAACATGGAGAATAAAGGAACCACAAACAGAAAGATGTGGGATAGCATTTTATGCAGAGGGACAGGAAAATCTATGGTACATTGACAGTGGATGTTCGAAGCATATGACAGGTGATAAAGAAAAACTTGAATCATATTCTTCTTTAGAAAAGGGAAAGAAAGTTTCTTTTGGAAATGATACTCCTGCAACTATAAAAGGAAAAGGCACTACTCAGTTAAAAGAAAAGGTCAAAGCTGGAAATGTTCTGTTTGTTGATGGATTGAAGCATAATCTTCTAAGTGTCAGCCAGATGTGTGATCAAAGAACCGAGGTGGTATTCAGATCAAATGGATGTCTTGTTCGTGATCTTGATACAGGTAAAACAGTGATCAAAGGTAAAAGAACTCCAAATAATCTATACATATTTGAAGAAGGACAACAACAATGCTATCTGAGCAAGGATGATGAGCACTGGTTATGGCACCGGAGGTTGGGGCATCTAAGCTTTTCACAAATAAGGAAAGCATGCAAATATTAGGCAGTTCGTGGTCTTCCAGATATCAAAGTTCCAGACAACACCATATGCAAATCATGTCAGTTTGGAAAGAAAACCAGAACTACCTTTCCGAAGAAGGAAGGATCAGCTAGCATGCCTCTTGAGCTAGTACATACATATACATGTGGTCCATTTAGGAAAAGGACACCTCGAGGAGAAGAATACTTGATATTATTCATTGACGATTTCTCCAGGTTTTTCTGGTTAGGACTTATGAAGCACAAAGATGAAGCATTCGAAAAATTCAAATCCTTCAAAGCCTTGGTTGAAAATGAATCAGGACACAAAATTAAGTGCCTCAGATCCGACAGAGGTGGGGAGTTTACCTCAAATGAATTTTTCGATTTCTGTGAAGAACATGGGATACGAAGAGAATTCTCTACAGCTAGAACTCCTCAGCAAAATGGAGTTGTGGAAAGAATGAATAGAACAATCCAACAAATGGCTCGTGCTATGCTTGATGAGTCGGGAACTCCCGCAACCTTCTGGGGTGAAGCTGCACATGCTGCAGTTGTTATTCTCAACAAAACAAATGTCCGGGTGAACAGCACTCAAACCCCTCATGAGCTCTGGTGTGGTGAGACTCCTTCGGTAAAGCACTTCAAAATCTTTGGGAGCAAATGTTATATTAAGAATACTGATGAGCAACTTGGCAAACTTGAACCTAGAGCAGATGAAGGCATTCTTCTTGGTTATTCTCCACATAGCAAAGCATACAAGTGCTACAATAAAAGACTTGGTAGAATTGTTGATAGCATTGATGTAGTGGTTGATGAGATGGGATACATTCCTAAGCAAGTACATCATGGAGACATCGAAGAAGATGAAGGCTACCCTCAAAGATAGAATGATGAAGAAGAAGAACCTCAAGAAGAACCAGAGGAGCAGACAAGAATAGAAGAGAAGACTCCATCCAGATATGTTCAGAAGAATCATCCAGAATCTCAAATTGTGGGGCAAAAAGAAGCAGGTGTACAAACAAGAAGAACAATTGCAGAAGCTTCAAGCTATTTGGCATTACTCTCTTCCACTGAACCACAAAATGTGAAAGAGGCATGCAAAGATGAATGTTGGGTCAAAGCAATGGATGAAGAACTTGAGCAGATCGAAAAGAATAACACTTGGGAGTTGGTTCCTAGACCAAAAGATAAGAATGTTATAGGGACAAAATGGGTCTTCAAAAATAAATTGAATGAAGATGGAGAAGTAATTAGAAACAAGGCCAGACTTGTTTGTAAAGGGTATGCGCAGCAAGAAGGAATAGATTTTGAAGAAACCTTTGCTCCTGTTGCAAGACTTGAGGCCATCCAAATGTTCCTTGCTCTCTCAAGCTTTCAAAACTTCAAAGTATTTCAAATGGACGTGAAATCAGCCTTTCTGAATGGAGACTTGGAAGAAGAAGTATACATTGAGCAACCAAATGGGTTCATTCTTGGAAATGATCCAAATCTTGTATGCAGATTGAAAAAGGCTCTCTATGGTCTCAAACAAGCTCCAAGGGCTTGGTACTATCGTTTGGACAAATATCTTCATCAACAAGGTTTTTCAAAAGGATCAGCAGATAGCAATCTTTATATAAAAGTTGAAAATGAGAAATTACTAATACTTGTTGTGTATGTAGATGACATTATCTTTGGCAGCAATGAAGAAGCTATGAGTCAAAGCTTTGCCTTAGTGATGCAGAAAGAATTCGAAATGTCCTTGCTGGGAGAACTGACATATTTTCTTGGTTTGCAAATCCAAAAAAAGAAGGAGGGATCTTTTTGTCTCAAACCAAGTATCTCAAACAGATTTTGAAGAAATATGGCATGGAAGATGCAAAACCAGTATGTACACCCATGGTCACAGGATGTAGCCTCAGTGCAAACGATGAATCTGCATCAGTGCATCAACCAACCTGCAGATCTATGATTGGAAGTTTACTTTATCTGACAGGTACCCGATCGGACATCATGCATGCAGTTGGAATAGTTGGAATATTTCAGGCAAATCCGAAGGAAACTCATCTTCAGGCAGTGAAGAGAATTTTCAAATATCTTCAAGGGACTCAAAATTATGGCTTATGGTATCCTAGAGATAAAAATCTCACACTTCATGCTTATACAGATGTAGGTTGGGCCGGAAGCGTGGATGACAGGAAAAGCACAAGTGGTGGTGCGTTCTTTATGGGTTCCAGACTAGTATCTTGGTTCAGCAAGAAACAAAGTTCGATTGCCTTGTCTACAGCCGAAGCAGAATATGTTGCTGCTGCATCTTGCTGCACTCAACTCCTTTGGATGATGCAGACTTTGCAGGATTTTCAAATCACTTGTACACCACCTATCCCCATCTTATGTGATAACACAAGTGCAATCAGCATCTCAAAGAATCCTGTCATGCATTCAAAAACCAAGCACATACCAATCAAGTATCATTTTCTCCAAGAACAAGTACTTGAACAGAAAGTCAAGTTGGAGTATGTTCCTTCTAAGGAACAAGTTGCTGATATACTTACCAAACCATTGCCCAGGGAGACTTTTGAATACCTCAGGCAAAATCTAGGGGTTGTTGATGCATCATCTTATTGTTGAAACTCTTCTGATTGATGGTTGTACGCATGGTTCATCTGGGGTATATGCGTACATGTGCTGGGTTGCGGATTGGTTGAAGATTGAATGGCACAGGTTCAGGGGGAGCATATAATGCATTGTTGGCATTATGGAGGATGTACAGAAGGAGATCATGGATGCTGGTCTGATTATAGCTGCAATATGTCTCTATCTCTTTCATGGTCATTTATGGTGTTTGGTGGATTATGGTTCTTCTTTGAAGATCTGGTTCATATTCAAGGGGAGCATGTTCTTAGGGGGAGCATAACCCTTTGCCCTTGATGACAAAGGGGGAGAATGAAGCTGAAGATTTTGAGGTTGCCATCAAGTCCAAAGGGGGAGATTGTTGGCATTATGATTCTGGTATGGCTCTATGTTACAGATGTTGTACTTGATGACAACACCCTCAAGTGGCAATGCTCTGATCAGGCTCTCAAAATGTTGAAAATTAAGAAGTATGCAGGAGAATAGTTCAGAAGATGCGTACACACAGGTACACCGTGAAGGAACTGCGGCCACCCACGCAGGTCACCCGTTTAGAGGGTGCGTACCCCCAGTTTCACTTACTTCAAGGCAGAGAAGTGCGTTCACGTGGGGTTTCCTATGTTTGGCCCGTGGTATTTAGCCTGCCGCTCTTGATTCTATGGTTTTGGCCCGTGGTATTGTTTTATATTATTATTATTAATGAGCCCCATGTTTTTGGGCCCCTTGTATTGGTTATCTATCGTATTGATCCATGATTTTAGGAGGAGCTTGCCTATATAAAGCAAAGGAGATCACTTGGCTATGCATCTTTGCAAATTAAATATCTTAAGATCTGAAATATTGGGTTATTGTTTTAAAAGCTTGATCTATATGAAAGAGAAGTTGAAAGCGAATCTATGAAGGGTGATCTCTCGAGCGCATGATCAGATCTGGGCATCTGACTAACTGTGGCACACTGGTGAACTGCCAATTCGGCCCTAATCAGAAGTACGCAAGTGATTAACGGTGCAAGTGTGTGGGTACGCAGAGGAGAAACAGGAGATCTGCGTGGGTACGCAGAGCAGAAGAAGGGACACTGCGTGGGTACACAGAGCAGAAGAAGGAGAACTGCGTGGGTACGCAGCGCGACAGAGGTTCAGGTGCGTACGCACAGTAAAGGTACACGGCGCGATAGTGTCTATGAGTGCGTGGCTACAGTAACAGTACGCGGCGCGATAGTGTCTTTGGGTGCGTACCTACTGTAACAGTACGCAGCGCGATTGAAGAAGCAGTGCGTGGGCACGCGGTGCAACAGAAGGCTCTCTGCGGATATATGCAGGGAAGCAGAAGGTGAAGTGTGTAGCGACGCAGGCCAGAGAAAGAAAAACTGCGTATCTGTCTTAAGATCTTTTGTTGGCTGATTTTTCTCTGTTAATAAGGTGTTCTGGGTTTAAGTTACTGTTACTGTTGATCTGGTTACTGCAGTTGACTGGGTGATTTTCTTGTACTTAATGATCTCTTGATGTTTATGGATCCAGTTTGAAAATTTATGAAAAGTGATCCTTGTAAGAAAAGAAGAAGGGGGTTGTAGCTCCCTTCCAGGAGAGACTGGAAAACGAGAGAGAGTTGTAGCTCTCTGCAGGTTGCAGCCTGTGTACTGGTAAAGGACTGCACCAATACAAAATCATTGTAAAAGGAGTTTCTAATTTGAAAGAAGATAGAGACGTATTGCAGCAGGTGGTTTTCACCCACATTGGGTTTCCACCTTATATCTGGTGTTCTTTGGTGTGACTATCTGTTTTTCTTGTTCATGCAATTATTTTATGGTACTAATATGCAAAAATAATTCAAAGTGTAAATAAGGAAGATTTGTTAAAAGAACTTGATAATACTGATTCACCCCCCCTCTCAGTATTATTTCCAACAAGTACTAATTATATTCCAAAACAATCCACCTAATAATTATAGATAATTAAAATAAAATTTTGAAAGACCTATTTCAAAATAAAAACACTTATAACATAATAATGATAATAATAATAATAAGTTTACCCATGCATTGTAGATTAGTTGGTTTGCCTCGGATTTAGTCCAAAAGCCACATCATAGGTACAAACCACATGGGAAGGGGTTGAGGATGAGAGCCAGTCTAAGGGAGGGAATTATATCTGTGTGCGTCATGGTCATGGATCTTCCTCAACTAGATGCCAACCAAACCCTTAGATTCTAACACTAGAACTAATAATAAATACTTAATAATTAATAATAAAAATATTTTAAAATAAAATTAAAATTTACCTAATTTCCATTAAAAATATTATAAAATAACTCAAAATTTATAATTAACTTGCATTATCTCCTTAATTTGGTTAACAATCATAATTTTAAGAGTATTGAAATAAAGTCAAAATGGCATATAAATTTGTAATATGCATATACTTAGTAATACAAATTAATTTATATGTTAATACAAATAAATACCTATATATTTAATATACTCATATTTTTTTGTTTTCCTCTCCACGGGGTTGGAAGTTATAGCTACAATATGTTTGTCAATTATCTACCTTGAATAGAAAGTAAATATATTTCATAAACGTAGCTAATACCAGAAAGTAAATAAATAATTGATGCACATACATAAATATTCCCTGTATTCCCCCCCCCCCCCACCCTAAATGTAACACCCCACTGGTAGTAGGATAATTCTCAAGAATTATTTTATTTTACTTCATTTTACTACAGCTAAACTCACATAAAGACTTGACTTAATTTAATAATGTGTTGTCAATATGAAATTAATTATAAATCTTTGGTGAAGAGAAGTCAGCTACATGTCTCGAGGATAGAATAAAGAGTAAAATATTTCATCCCAGGAAGCAGTTAAAATAAAGAAACAATTGGGTTGACAGTTACCTACCCAACTTCTCTCCTAGGAATAGAAGCTCTTGAAAAGGCCAATAAGGAATAGGTACCTTAGGTGAGAGACAATAGAAAAAACAAAGGAAACCTTAGAGAATTGTTGGTTCCATGCCACAATTTAGAATCCTTGAGCTAGTTGGCTAGTGGGATTCGCTGAAGGAAAAGAACTGTACGAATAATGCTGGTTGGGACTATATGGTCTAGGGAGTTAGAAGAAGCAAATTAAATTGCTCCTGTGTATGAAATCGGCTTAGAGGGAATGTTAAAAGTGTTCTAGTTCTTGTAGGTTGGGATGAACGTTTGATTCCACCGTGGACTTGTGGTTGACAACCCAGTAAAGTACATATATATATATATATATATATATATATATATATATATATATATATATATATATATATATATATATATATATATACACACACACACTGTTATGAAACCAGCTCACAAAAAGATAGAAAAGAGAGATCCACGCCTTAGAATTCAGCCTCTTCGAGGGGGCAACCTCCTTTACATTACATAAATGAACAATTCTTGGATGATACAAATGACAAAACCTCCTTTCTATATATAGGAGTCTAAGGAGTCACAATATAATCCAGCCGACCTAACAATAATAATATAAAGCCACAAAAATAACAATAGAGGGATTCTATGGGGCACAGAAATAACAATATGGGGGTAATAGGGGCACAACAATATAAATAAGGGGTATAACTACAATAGTAATGGGGTAATCACTAGTATTATAGGGACCCAACATGCCCCTCTCCTTCAAAAAAGTGTTGTCCTCAACGCTTGAGTAGTTCTGGATACTTCTGCATAAAATTCTCATCCTCCCATGTGGAATCTTCAGCGGATAAGTTCTTCCACTTGATAAGATACTCTGAAATTGATCGATTTCGTAGCTGTCGAGTTCTTGTTTCTGTGACTGCTTCCGGTTCCAATATAATTTTTCCTTCCTCGTCAAGTTCTGGCAATATTGTTTGAATTGGGAGCTTGTCACCTATAACCTTCTTTAAACATGAAACATGGAAAACTGGGTGCAATCGAGAAGCTGCAGGAAGCTCCAATTTGTATGCCATAGTACCAATCTTTTGCAACACCTTGTACGGACCATAATACTTTGGTGATAATTTATTATCCTTCTTAGCTTGCTTTAGGGACATTTGCTTATATGGTTGTAGCCGTAGGAATACCCAATCACCTACATCAAAACTTCTTTCACTGCGATGTTGATCTGCCTGTTGTTTCATTCTATTTTGTGCCAACACGAGGTTATCCTTTAAGAGTTGGAGGACTTGTTGTTGATGTTCGATGTGATGTTCCACTGCCTGAACCTTAGAATTTTCTCTTAAATATGATGTGATGGATGGTGGTTGATACCCATAAAGTGCCATAAATGGGGTCATTTTTGTTGCTGTATGGAAGGAAGTGTTATACCACCATTCAGCCAGAGGCAACCATTTGACCCATTGTGTCTGTTTATCAGATACAAAGCAACGAAGATATCCTTCCAAACATTTGTTTACTATCTCAGTTTGCCCATCAGATTGAGGATGATAAGATGAGCTATGAGCTAACTGAGTACCAAGACAAGAAAATAATTCTGTCCAAAAATTTCCAGTGAAAATGGGATCTCTGTCACTTACAATAATCTTTGGGTTTCCATGTAGCTTTTGAACTGTTTCCATAAATGCAGTAGAAACTGTACTGGCTTTAAATGGATGTGATAATGCACAAAAGTGTGCATACTTGGTAAGTCTGTCAACTACCACCATGATGACACTCTTTCCCTCAGACTTGGGTAAACCTGTGATAAAATCCATTGAAACCTCCTCCCAACGTTGGCTTGGAATGGATAAAGGTTGTAATAGACCCGGTGTCTTAATTGTTTCAACTTTATTTTGTTGGCAAACCAAACATTCCGCCACAAACTTTTGAATATCTGATTTAAGGCCATCCCAAAAAAATTCCTTCTTAACCCTGTGGTAAGTTTTTAAAAATCCTGAGTGCCCTCCTAAGGGAGAAGTGTGCAATTCCATAAGAATCTTTTGTTTTAGCTGGGAATTCTTACAGAGGTATAAGCGATCTTTGTACCATAACGAATCATTTTGCCAGCTAAATGTATCAGAAGTACTGGAATCTTGTTGTAGCTTTCGAATAAGTGCCCACACTTCTTCGTCATTCTTCCATTCCTCCCTTGCTTCGTTTATCCAATCTGGTTGGATAATAGAAATGGCACACAACAATGCTTCCACATCCTCATCCTTTCTTGAGAGTGCATCTGCCACCACATTTTGCTTCCCTTTTTTGTAGATGATTTCAAAGTCATAACCCAACATCTTTGTGACCCACTTTTGTTGCTCTTCAGAGGATAATCTTTGTTCTAAAAAGTATTTAAGGCTATCATGATCCGTTTTTACCTTGAAGTGTCTTCCCATTAGGTAGGGTCGCCATTTCTTAAGTGCATGGAGTATTGCCAACATTTCCTTCTCATAAATAGCTTTGCTTAAAAACTTTCCCTTGATTGGACGACTTTCAAAAGCAATGGGTCTTTCATCTTGCATTAGAACAGCACCAATTCCATTTCCTGAAGCATCACATTCCACAATAAAGGTTTTTGTGAAGTCCGGTGTAGCTAAGACCGGTGCTTGGCACATTGCCTCTTTAAGATGTTCAAAGGCCTTTGTTGCTTCCGGAGTCCATGAAAATGAATCTTTCTTCAATAATGTTGTTAGAGGTGCTGCTATTCTCCCATAATTCTTAACAAACTTGCGATAATACCCTGTCAACCCAAGAAATCCTCGCAGATGCTTTATGGATGTGGGGATTTTCCATTCCTTAATGGCTTTAATTTTGCTAGGGTCTACCTTAACTCCTTCATGAGATACAATATGACCCAAATATTCCACCTCCTGGACTCCAAAGAAACATTTGGATCTTTTTGCATATAATTGTTTCTCCTCCAATAGTTGTAGCACCCTGTCAACATGTTCAACATGATCCTTCCAAGACTTGCTGTAGATTAGTATATCATCAAAAAATACTAACACAAATTTTCTAAGGAATGGTTTGAAAATTGAATTCATCAAACCTTGAAATGTTGAAGGTGCATTGGTAAGGCCAAAAGGCATGACCAAAAATTCATAATGACCCTCATGAGTTCTAAATGCCGTTTTCGGAATGTCTTCAATCTTCATTCTGATTTGATGATATCCCGAACGAAGATCCAACTTGGTGAAGTAAATTGATCCATGCAATTCATCCAGTAATTCATCAATAACAGGAATGGGGAACTTATCTTTAATAGTGAGCTTGTTGAGCTCCCTATAATCCGGACACATGCGCCATGATCCATCCTTCTTGTGCACCAATACTACTGGAGCTGAGAAAGAACTTTGACTCGGTTGAATTATACCAGCCTCTAGCATTTCTGCAACCATACGTTCAATTTCACTTTTTTGGACATAGGGATATCTGTACGGCCTGATGTTTGGAGGAACACTTCCTGGAATCAGATGAATAGCATGATCATGATCACGCATAGGTGGGAGACCTTTGGGAGTCTCAAATACCTTGGAATGATTGTCCAGGACTTTTTGGAGATCTGGAGAAATAGATGATTCCAATGTGGAAACATCTAGCGAACATAATTGTGCAATTACACCTCTTTGCTCCTTTTTTAGAAGCTTTGTCATGCCATTAGAGCTGATTATCTTTCCTGGTTTCCCTGCAATACCCCTTAATTCAACTTCCTTTCCTTCCACAGAAAATTTCATGAAAAGTTCTTGAAAATTAAAAGCTATTGTACCCAAGGATTGTAGCCATTGGACTCCTAGTACAACATCAGCACCTCCCATTGGAATGGAAAGCATTGGGCTAGTCAATACATATTCTCCCATGGATAGCTTGATATTATGGCACTTTCCAGAACAATTTATTGTTCCTCCATTTGCAATCATCACTTGACACTCTGGTGCTGGATATAGGAAGCAATTCAATTCTTTTGCTACCCTACAATGAATAAAATTGTGGGTGCTTCCTGAATCAATCAACACTATTACCTTTTTCTTCTTGATTTGTCCTTCTATCTTGATGGTTTGAGGAGTGGTAATTCCCGCCAATGCATTACAAGATATGGTCGGATTTATTTGTTCTTCATCTAGGCTTTGTTCCTGGAATATATCCTCTTCTTTTGACCTTTCTTGCTCCTTTTCTTCTTCCTCTTCACAATCTATGTAGAATAATTTCTTCTCAGCACACTTATGACCTTTTGTGTATTTGCTATCACAATTGTAACAAAGCCCTTTTGCTCTTTTTTCTTCCAATTGTTGTGGTGTCAACCTTGTAGGTTGTGGAAGACTATGGGCAACAACACTTCCGTCTTTATAGTTGTGAATGGTATGCTTCCTAGTTGCCATAATTTTGCTTTCCATTTTTCTTGCTAACCTGAATGCCTTCTCTAATGAATCAGGTTCCCAAAGGCGCACATCATGTTGGATATTATCCTTTAAAGACCCTATGAACACATCAATCCTATGCTCCTCTGGAATATCTTTTACCCTTATGTTCAATTTTTGGAACTCCTCAATGTGCTCCATTATTGAACCCTTTTGTTTGAGACTTATCAATTGGCTAAAAAAAGTGTTGCTTTTTGTATCCTCATAATGTGCTATCAATTCTTCCGTAAAAATTGCCCAAGTGATAAATTGTTTACGAGAACAAAGCCATTGATACCATACAAACTGATTTGGTTCCAAATATAAAGTTGCCATACGTACCTTTTGTGTGTTTTGCACATTATTGAGATCGAAGAATTGCTCCATCTGTAATATCCATGTGGCGGGATCCTTGCCATCAAACTTCCTCATATCGATTTTTGGAACATGGTGAGTCTTCGATCCAACATTAGAGTCTATGGAATCATGATTAACATTTCTTTTGTTCTCATCATGAGTTTCCTTTACTACCTTTTCACCATTAGTGACCCTTTCTTGTAGCAACTTCTTCAATTCATCCATCTTATCATCCATGCCATCAATTTTAGCGTCCATGCCATCAATTTTAGCGTCAATCTTAGCTTCCATGCCATCCATCTTAGCTTCCATTCCCTTTATCTTAGATTCCACGCCATTTACCTTAGATTCCACGCCACTTATCTTAGCTTCTGTTAGCTTTTGTGAGCGTGACATTTGTTGCACTTGTTCTTGTAATTTTGATATATCATGTAGCATTTCTTCCTCTTCTTCATGAGTCATGCTAGAGCTTTCAGGTTCCTTACTAGGTGTTTGCATTTTCTTTCCTCGGGGCATCAGTTACCGATAATAATGTTTTACTATGCCCTTTGAATTCCGTTAAACCAAGCTTACACAAAAATTAAAAAAAACTACACACCTTTTTTCACTTTATAGAAGCCTGATATTGAATCTGATGTATCTCTGTAATTTCGGATCATCCAATTCTGAAATTGCTACTTGTAGTAGCCTTCTGCGTCCTCTTTCCAATGCCACAAGTCTGAGCCCAATTGGATTCTCCAAGGAAGAGTTATGTGAAATCTCCCACAGTGACTTGCTTTTAGACTGGTTCAGTAGAGCGAACTTGTACGACGTGCCACGAGTCACTGTTTCAACCTTTGAATCTGAAACACACATACAAGAAACTAAAGTCCGTCCTCTTTCTGTACCTTTTTACAAAATTTCAATCCGATCCTCAGAGAGAGAGTTATGACGATTTTCCCCAGGTCACCTGTTTTGAATGTAATTCAGGAGTCTGCAAAAAGACCAACTTCCTCAGATCATATCTCCGAAAATATCGCGAGAAAAGCTCTGAAATTCGGACCCAAGGTTCAGCGCCAATTTTTCTCAAATGGGTTTTTTTTGCGACTTCTGAAACGTCACAGAAAAAAAATTATAGCGAAAATTCCACGATGACCTGTTTGGAGCAGCGAAACCCTAGAATCCAAAGCTCTGATACCAAATGTTATGAAACCAGCTCACAAAAAGATAGAAAAGAGAGATCCACGCCTTAGAATTCAGCCTCTTCGAGGGGGCAACCTCCTTTACATTACATAAATGAACAATTCTTGGATGATACAAATGACAAAACCTCCTTTCTATATATAGGAGTCTAGGGAGTCACAATATAATCCAGCCGACCTAACAATAATAATATAAAGCCACAAAAATAACAATAGAGGGATTCTATGGGGCACAGAAATAACAATATGGGGGTAATAGGGGCACAACAATATAAATAAGGGGTATAACTACAATAGTAATGGGGTAATCACTAGTATTATAGGGACCCAACACACACACACACACAGATATCTCTATATATATATATATATATATATATATATATATATTTGAAATGGTAAGTGACATCATTACAATTCATTGTCAGGTTATCATAGTATTTATAATATTAGTAGAATATTATCAAAATAATTTTATTTTTTTATAGAGATATGTTACATATGGTATCAGAGCTCAAGGTTCTACACTAAGGGCCTGATTGGATGCAAAAATATTGTATTGTTTTTGTTCATAGAGAGAGAGAGAGAGGAAGAAGAATCACTATGAGCAGAAGAGGTGGACCCATTTCCAGACCATCAGTAAGACCAAGAACTAAGCTTGAGTCGATACTAGTGGAGGGAACTAATCCTAAGCTATGGATTCAATTGCAGAATGAATGTTGTAACCAAACTACTGTAATGATGGAAACAATCCAGCAAATCCAATCAAAAATGGAAACCCTTCGAACTGAAGATGAATGTTTGGTACGTGAGCAAGAATGCATTATGAAGAGCTTGAAGGATAGAAAGAACCATTGAAATTTGAAACTGATCTCTGATAATGGTAACCAAGCAGAATCTCACAGAAGGAGAGAGGGTGCAATACCAGAAGAAAGTGAAACATAGAAGTCCAAAGGGAATAAAAGAACGCAAGGAAAAGAGTCTAGAGACACATCAGATAGTGACGAATTCAAAAAGGCAAAGAAATAGAAAGTTGAATTGCAAGGCGAATTTAAAAAGATCCATCCTCCAAGTTATGATGGTGAAAATGAGGAATCAATAGAGTTTTGGTTAATAAATATAACCAAGTAATTTCAAATCTATGATTATGATGAAAATTTAAAAGCCCGACTAGTTGTTTACCAGTTACGAGGAAAGGCTACCTTGTAGCGGCAGGAAACAAAAGCGGTGCATGTTGTTGATGAGAAATTGATTACTTGGGAATCACTCCATAAATATTTTAGGAATAAATATCTAACCGAACAGTTTTATGATTATAAAGTTAAATAATTCCATGAATTAAAGTTGGGCAGTTGATTATGGATGAATATGTGGCCAAGTTTACCTCCTTGCTACGATTTGTGCAGTACTTACAAGAGGAGAAAGCTAAAGTGAAAAGGTTTTTTAGCGTTTTTCTAATGCATATGAAGGAATGACTTGAGTTTGATTATCCTAAAAGTATGGATGACATGGTAAGAAAAGCATGAATCTGCTATCATAAAATGCAGAAAAAGGATAATGGTAATGGTTGGACCAGTAAGAAGGGACAAAAGTTTTCACACAATAGTAGGAGCAATAGAATAGTCAATTCTAGGAATATTTTTAAAGTGCAACAAGCTAAAATATGGAGAAAACTCAACGGAAATTTCGATCTTTGAATGAGACCAAACCAGTGGAACCATCTACTAAGTTTAAGGGTAATCAAGGAGAGAAACCACCGTTGCAATGTTGGGGTTGTGGGGGACCACATAATGTTAAAAATTGTCCCTACCATGGAGATTTGAACCAATTAAAAACATATAAGAAGAATCTACACTATGGGAGGTGGCCAAGACCATACTGAAAATTAATGCGGCTCTAGAAGATCGTCAAGTGGAATATCAACCCAGCATGATTAAAGTTGAAGGTAACTTGTTCAAAATTATTGTTTCTGTTTTACTAGATCTTGGTGCCAATTTGAGTTATGTGAGCCCTGAGATAGTAGATTTATGTCAGTTGAAAACTCATAAATTTAAGAATCCATGGCTAGTACGACTAGCCATAGGAGTGAAAATGTGTGTGATGGCTAAAGTAGAAAACGATTTAGTTGAGTTAGCAGATCAACCTAAGAACATATTTAAATGTTATACCTTTGGGGTCCTATGGTGTTATAACTAGAATTGATTGGTTAGAATCTCATTGGTCTTTGGTTAGCTGCAAGGAAAAAATTATTAGCTACCTGAATGAAGTGGGTGTGAGATGTGAGATTCAGGGAGTTTAGCGGCCCATACAGCTGAGACCAATTACTGCCCCCCAATTAGGAAAATTCTTACAAAAAGGCTTCCATATATATGCAGTCCAGGTGAGTTATGTTACATCTAAGGAGAATATGTTTGATTCAAGAAATCTACCTGTAATTCAAGAATTTGTAGATGTATTCCTTGAAGAGATACTAGGGTTGCCACCAAAAAGAGATATAGATTTCACTATCAAATTAATTCCAGGAGCTACCCTGATATCGAGAGCTCCCTACAGGATGAGTATACCATAAGAAAATGAATTAAAAATTCAATTACAAGAATTATTGGATAAAAACTATATTCATCCCAGTGTATCACCCTAGGAAGCCCTGATGTTGTTCCTTAAAAACAAGAATAACACCCCGATGGTGTGCATCGATTATCAGAAGCTAAACAAATTGGTTATTAAAAACAAGTATTTGTTGCCCAAAATCGGCGATCTATTCAACCAAGCCAAGTGCGCCAAGGTATTCTTCAAAATTGATCTATGACCATGATCATATAGAATGCATTCAACACCCGTTATGGGCATTATGAGTTTGTAGTCCTACCCTTCAGACTAACTAGTGCCCTAGATACGTTCATGAGTCTTATGAACGAGATATTCCACCCGTACCTTGACAAATTTGTATTAATATTTATTGATGACATTCTGATTTATTCTAAAAGTATATAGAAGCATCATAAGCACTTACATATTGTGTTGAAAACCTTAATGGAACACCAACTATATGAAAAATACAGCAAGTGTGAATTCTACAAGGAACAAAGATAGTACCTAGGGCATATTATCACACAAAAGGGTGTAACGGTAGATCCGGAGAAAATCAAATCGATCATGGAGTGGCATGTCCCTAAGAATGTGGTAGATATTCATTCTTTTCTAGTGTTGGCCGGATACTACCATCGATTTATTGAAGGATTTTCTAAAGTGACTCATCCCTTGACTTCTATACAAGAAAAGGAAAAGTTGTTCAAGTGGTCTACAGAATGTCAGCAAAGTTTTGATCAATTGAGGCATTTGCTGACCACTGCACCCATTATAAGGATAACAAATTTGAATAAAGAATTCTTGGTTTGTACAGACACATGCCAAATTGGAATTGGGGGCATATTGATACAGGAGGGTCGAGTGGTGGCATATGAATCATGAAAAATAAAGGAGCATGAAAAACACTACTCGGCCTATGATTTAGAGCTTAAAACAATAATTCATACTTTAAATATTTGGTGGCATTATCTTCTATGGAAGAAATTTATCCTTATGATAGATCACAATAGCCTAACTAATTTATTTCATCAACAAAATTTGAACGCCTATCAGGCAAGATGGACAACATTTTTAAGAGAATTTAACTTTGACATCAAGCATTTGAAGGCCAAGGAGAATCTGATGGCCGATACTTTAAGTCAAAGATTGAACTGTATTTATGAGATTTCTATTAGTAAAATAAATTTTGACTTTACAAATCAAATTAAAGATGTTGCTCTAAAAGATCCTGAATATCATTTCTTATGGAAATAGGTGAAACAGGAAGACAAATCAGGAAGAAAGTTGGGCTATGATTTTGACAATGAGGGTATGTTGGTATATAGAAATCACATATATGTACCCAACCAACAAGTTGTTAAAAAATTTATTTTAGATGAACACCACAAAAAACTATATATCTCACACTCAGGGTACCCAAAATTAATTACAACATTACAGAGAGACTATTTTTGGCCAGGAATGAAGTCAAAGACAACCCAGTACTTAGCACAATGCTTACAATTCCAGCAATTAAAGACAGAGAATCAACACCCCACATGCTTACTTCATCCTTTGCCTATTCAAGAGTGGAAATGGGAGGTTGTAACATTAGATCTTATCACTAGGATGCCAAACTTAAGAAGACAAAATGAATCCATAATTATAATAGTGGATAAACTAAGAAAGGTTGTACATTTTATACCCGTACAATCAACTTATATGGTTGTACAAGTTGCTGACATTTTTATGAGAGAAATTTTCAATTTACATGGGATACCTAAAATGTTAATCGCAGATAGAGACGTAAAGTTTACTTCTGCCTCCTAAAAGGCCTTGTTTACAGGTATGGGTACCCAAATACAATTTAGTGCCTCTTATCACCCACAAACGGATGGGCAAACCGAATGAGTCAATCAGTTGTTAGAATATATGTTTAGGATGTATGTGATGCAACAACCCACAAAATGGGAGGAATATTTACACTTGGTGGAATTTTCATATAACAATAGTTGTCATGCATCGTTAAAAATGAGCCCATTCGAGGTATTACATGGAGGAAAATGTAGAATACCTGGAAATTAGAATAGCTGAGAGGATAAGTTGATGTTAGGACCAAAGAAACTTAAAGAATGGAAGCTATAATGAAAAAGGTTCATTACAACTTAAACGCAACCCAGGATCGACAAAACAACTATGCTGAACAATGGAGAACCTATCCAGAATATTAAGTCGGGGAACATGTTTATGTGAGGGTAAAAACCAAGTGGAGTACTTTAAGGTGGAGCGAATGCTCCAAATTAGCCCCTCGATTTTGTGGTCCATTCCAGATCATTTCTATGATTGGCCTAGTGGCTTATCAGTTGGCCCTACCTAGTCATATACATGTCCACAATGTGTTTCATGTTTCTTTGTTAAAGAAATATATACATGACCCTATACACATCATTCATTGGCATGATGTACAAGTAGAGGAAATAGATTTATTTTATTAAAATAAAAATAAATTCAAGCATATTGTTGAGAAATAATAATAATGATGTTTAATGGCAGGTCGAACTGGACGTGAAATTCCTTGTTGAGCCCTTGCGTATTCTCGAACAAAGAGAAAAAAACATTGCGAAAATGAGCTATCCCCTAGGTTAAAGTGCAATGGCAGCACTTTAGTCCACAAGATGGTACTTGGGAGAATGAACAATTCATGCGGGAAGCATATCTGAGCCTATTCCGTAGGAAAGAAAACACTAGGGACGATGTTTCCATTAAGGGGGGGGAGATGTAACACCTCGCTGGTAGTAGGATAATTCTCAAGAATTACTTTATTTTACTTCACTTTACTGCAACTAAACTCACATAAAGACTTGACTTAATTTAACAATGTTTTGTCAATATGAAATTAATTATAAAGCTTTGGTGAAGAGAGAAAAATATTTCATACCAGGGAGCAGTGAAAATAAAGAAACAATTGAGCTGACGATTACTTGCCCAAATTCTCTCCTAGGAAGAATAATTTTGGAAAAGGCCAATAGGGTAGAGGTACCTAAGGAAAGAGAGAATAGAAAAAAAAAAGGAAAACTTAGAGAATTGTTGGTTTGGTGCCAAAATTTGGAATACTTGAGTTGGTTAGCGAGTGGGATTCACATTAGGCATAGAACCCTAACACTGAAGCAGGTTGGGAGCAGGTGGTCTAGGGTGTCAAAAGAAGTAAAGTAAACTTCTCCTGTGTATGAAATCATCTTGTGGAGAGTGCCAGAAGTGTTCTGGCTCTCGTAGGTTGGGAGGAATGTTCGATTCCCCTGTGGGTTTGTGGCTGGCAACCCAATAAAGTACACACACACACACACACACACACACACACACATATATATATATATATATATATATATGAATTATTATGGTAATTTGTAAGGATTGGTTTTGTTTCTAAATTTAAGACTATGTATTCCAGTAATTACAGGGTTTCTTGTTTTATTTGATGAAAGGAAAATATTCCTTCATGAATTTGTCACTGTGAATAAATTAAGCATATACAAGTGGAATCATAATCTATGCATTCACAAGGAAACATTATTTGCAGTCCTTTAGTGGGTACTAGCATTGAATAGTAATAAGAGCAAGTAAAATGGAATATAGACTAGAAAAGCATACACTCAACAAGTCTTTATTATCATACATTTTCTATAGAACAATTTGAAGAGAGTTTTGACCTATTTAGAAAGATGAATTAGTTGTAAAATTAGCTTGGAAATTTCCTACTTAATTAACAAAATTGAATTTGTGCTGCAATACAGGGAAGTCGAGTTAGTTCCTGTTTAGTCAATTTAGTGTTATCTAAATTGCTAGTATTTATTGTCAACCCGGGGCTCGTAAGCTGATGAAGTGAAGGTGTACTATATGTACTTAAGTATCCTCTTAGAGTTTTTCTTATCGTTGGGGGTGTTGTTGCGGTTTAATTATGTTCCTAGATGGAATGAGAATTTATAAACAAGTGAGTGATGGTGTGTGTGTAGAGTGAATTCTAAATGAGTGGAAGTGTGTGTTGAGTGATCTCTAACTATTTGCTTGAAAGGAAATGCTTGGAATGAATAAATGAAATTGAAATGACTTGAAATAAACTTGAAAGCAAATGACCACTACCAATGGCACTAGACACCGTTCAAGTTGCTGCTAATAAAAGAAAAAGAAAATCACTTTTAAAACCCAAGAATAAAGATTATCTCTCTCTATCTCGATGCCTCAAAGCACATGTACTGTGTAAAGCACGGAAAGAAAGTAGCTTAAGTGGAATTATAAAAGTGAGAAAAATATGCTTGAAAGACTAATGATAATAATTTGCTATTTCTAATTCTCTACTTCAGCCATATGTACTATGGAAAGCATGATTAGAAAGTAGTGAGGAAATAGTCTAGGAAGCACTTTAAAATCAAAAACTTCTACTTTAAAGACTAGTGGTAATGATTTACTCTTTCTAACTCAATACTTCAAAGCACATGTACTGTGTAAAGTACGGAAAGAAAGTAGCTTAAGAACAGTCCAAAAAGCACCCAAACAAGCTGCAAGTTAGTGATATTTTGATCTTAAAAGATAGTAGTTTATGATGAAGATCATTCATGTATGTTAACAGCTTTTTGAGAAATAAGATTAAAAACTAACTATAAAGACAAAGGCAGCACTTGAATTGTCAACTTCAAATACCATTAGCTGTAAAGCAAACACAACACATATAAAAATAAATCCCGGGCTAAAAGAAACCTGCAAAGAAATAACACTGATCAGCTGAAAATAAAGGAAAACAAGTAAATAAAACTATACATGCTTAAGGAAACAAATGAGAAAATAATGAAATGCTGCACATGAAATACTTTACAAAGGCTGAGATGAGCAGGGGCCCTCTGTTCATTCAGCCACAAGAGAACTCAAAGATCTGGAAACTTCAAAACAGTGCTATATTGATTTCTCCATTTGCAAAAAGTTTACAAAACAGAGTGCTGGAATAGCACTAGAAAACAGAGTTCACAAACGCTTCTAAATTCAACACGAGTGCAGCAAAATACAACTAATCAAAAGTTCTTTGAGCGTACGCAGACGCATCAATTTATAGGAGCTTCTAAGTTATCCTACGCGTACAACTAGTTAACAGAAAAACAATAAAACAGTATGCGTATTAATGGTCCTTGGACACATCACGGTTGCGTGGACGAGTTCAGTGGTTCTTGTCGACATGGATAATAAATCCCCTGTTGGATTGCGTCCTCTGCCACCCGTAGATCATAGACAGATCACCATTTAAGGTGCCGTGACCAAACAGCTCTCAAACACCGTTTAAACCACCTTGAGTTGACCGTGGCTAAACTAGCTTTGACCATGGGTGAAAGTGACATGGATGGCTGGAACAAAGGGACAGGAACCTCGAGCACACTGATACCTGAGTGCCCATGTGGCCCATCTAGCAAACCGACACGTGGATCATAGTATTTAACAAAAAGGCTGCAGGATCTTCAGATAGCTACGGGATCATCAGATAGCTGCGGGATTCCTGCAAGTAAGTCAAAAACTAAACAAATAGTCATCCATTAGCAAAACTTGCTTGATCATGCTTATTGACACTGAATGTAATGATCTGAGAGGTTTTATGGTGAAAATGAGGCAAAAGTGAAGGAAAGATAAGGAAAAGTGGAGGAAAATGGTAGACAAATGGGTGTAAAATAGAGGTTCTACAGTTCCCTACGCTAGCTAATGAGTAGCACCATGGGAATAGTCTCGAGTTCCTCCTATAGAGCAAGGATTGAGCCATAGATAACCTAGGAACTTCATGGGTGGTTTCTCTAATAAAAGAATAACCAAGAGAAGTAAAAGAAAATATTGGAAACATAGCCTGTGACAAAAAATCAAGGAATTTTCATTTAATTAGTATTAGAGTATCATTATCAAAAACTTATAGAAGCAAACATAAATCATATACCTCACTGAATCATTGTGTGAATTAGTCATTGCACAAGAGACATCCAACAATGGTTGCAAATACCAGTATAAAGAAAATAAGTTAAGCCATTATAATAGTTGACAACTGAGATGCTAACATCTCAAATATTTTATTAGAAAACCAAGGAGGAGGGTTGAAACCCCATTCGGCATCAATGAACATAACACTGGAAAAGCTAATAGCTTTAAGTCGTAAATTAACACACACCCTCATCGTAGAGAGATAAGTAAAAGTCTTTTGTTCATAAACTATACAAAAACTTCTAGATATGCAACATGGAGGAGGAACCCTCAACTTGTAGCAAGACCCCCTCATCATGCTAAGAAAGACTTAACATTACTCTTCTGGAGATTAATTTTGTAATAGAACCCAAACTTGGAAGTTGCAGCAAGCACATTAGAAGGAACCTCGACATAATCACTCCCATGAAGGGTTGAAATGCGCACTGGGTTCCCTGCAGCACAAGACTGAAATGGCTAATAAACATATATAAGAAAATAACATTAATACATGAAAGAAACCAAGAATTGTGACAGTTACCTTGAAATAGGGAGAGAAAAATTGCAAGCCACGCCATAGATTGTTACGGGTACCCTGAATCCGAGGGTTTTCCATTGAAAGAGACCTCCACAATGGTGTTACCCTACATATGCACACAATATAAGTTAATAACATTTGCAGAATAATTAAAATGATCCTTCAGCTTGTAACGCTAACTAATAATTCTAAGAACAAGACTATACCGAGGCATTTATGGAGGGAGAGTGTGAGTCTAGGTGTTGTCGAGCACACTGTGGACGTCAGAAGGTAGCAATTGTGGAATCTACCCAACAAGCTAGAAAACAAAACCACAAAACACCCAGAGTTGCAAAGCAGGGTGGATCAAACTATGAATCGATAAAATGAGGGTTCAGTCACACAAGCACTAAGGTTAGTTACTCTCTACTGACAAACAAAACTCCTCAGTCATCGATGGAGGCTGAAAACACCGCATCTGTCAATCAGGGGGCAATCCCAAAGTCATTAGATGTCATTGGTTTGTTGTTGATCCTTCCAAGGAGAGCAAGCCAGGTGGCCAAGATGCAGGGGATCCTAGAATGTCTACAGAGCCTGGGTTACAAAAACCCATGGTTGGTTGGGTGAGGGGTAAATCATAGCCAACTCCATCTCGATGCAAATAGTACTTCAAACCATGACTTTAAAAGAAAACCATATGTAATGAGTTTGTTTATTGAAATATATATTTATTTATTTATTTATTTGCAATGGTAAGTGACATCTTATAATTCATTGTGAGGTTATCTTGATATTTATAATATTAGCAGAATATTGTCATTTTTTTTTATGGAGATAGGCTACACTAGATGATTAGGGAAACGCTAAGCTAAAACTGTTAACTAAAATTTGCTATGAATTCTCCGATAAAATTGTCATTTTCATTTTTTTTTTCTCATAGAGAATTGTGCTCTGTATCTAACAGCTAAACTTTCAATATTTTTAAATTTACGATTTTACTGCGTAAAAATTACAATTTCAACAACATCTAAGTGACGATTTAATTGGAAGACGGCCAAAATACAGTCCTTTCTATTGCCACAAAGTAAAATAATAGCAAGGTTCTCTATAGTTCTAGCATAGGATTTCTTTGTATTAATATATAAATTAATTCCAAGTCAGGTTTCATGAAAGGGTTGCACTTTAATTTTTCTATCCATATTTGGACTAAAATGGATTTATATTAAATATTAATTTGATTTTAAAATGATTTATTCTCAGATTAAAACAACAGAGTGATTATTGACATTTATTAACTGAAAGAAACCCCAATCTTTATTAGAAATATGAAAATATGAGTATAGAGAGATTACACATAAATAAGAAATCACATTATATTCTTATTCATCACAACAATTACATAGATATGACATAACACACTGACCTGGATACATCTAGATCATGACTCCAACTTACTACATAGGAATCAACACTTTCTAGACTGACGCCTAGGGACTCACAATGACAACTACACATGACATGGAAGCATTACTTCCAACACTCTCCCTTAATGTTTACATGGAAAATTATGAAAACACATATTACAACAACAATATGATATATGTTTGACTCCTCTTCCTCAACACTCACATTCACTCTGGAGTATCGCAAACACCGCTCTATCTTTACCACCAAATCTTCGAGTTGTCACTTGACCTCCATTTAAAACATAACTACCTCTGACAATTATTGACGAACATTGTACAATTGATGCTTCTTGAACTACCCCGAAGAAAAGCCTAGATACTGAATATCTCTATAGACATGCTTCCATCCTAGTAGTATGCATCGAAATACATACTTCCAATTATATAGGGAAGTTGTCTATTTACTAAGTTTATCCAGTGATCCATCATCCAATTGACCTTTTTTATATACACACTTACATACTCACAAAAATATCATGTAACTGATGCTCTTGAAGCCTGAAACACAAAAAGACACATCAGCATATAACATAGTCATGTGAACAAGTCAATGATGTGTTCTCTCGGCACCGAAGATTGTTGAAAACCATTAACTTGAAGATGCTTTTCTCCTCAATCTCGGACGATGACCATTCCAGAATTAAAAAAAAAAAAGGGTCCATCGAAATACTTGAAACACAATAAAGGATGTCTGATTACGATGGGACATGTGGCCCTGCTTAAAGAGAAAATGCGAAACTCATTATGAGATCCAGTTCTTGTTGTGCCAGATATAACTATAGTCGTTGTAGCCACCACATGTTGTTGAAGAAATGACCAAACTTGAATTCTATTTAGATGCCTCTCACTTACAGAAAATTATTTAATGCCCAAAGCACAATGGATTCGCAATTCTATCACCTTCTGCACAGATCTATCTCCAGCCTCGCTGGCACGAGCAACAATCAAGGCACTCTTGTTGCAGAAATCCTCATGGGTGTGCACAATAAAATCATGCAAACGAAGACAGTGATCACATATTGGTCGATCTCCATTTCAGGACCTGATTGCAGGTAGGTTTCAGCCACTCCAACTGTACATTGGAGTCACCAAAATACGAACCATGAATGGGTTGTGACGGCTCCACGGACTTGTTGGAAACATACGTGATTCTGACTTTTTCTGCCGACCCTCTACGTGACACGAATCGAATCTTTCTAGGTTTCCAAAATTTGCAGCTTCAAAGATGGATTATAACGCTGGAAAAATCATTGACAAGTGAACTCGACAATACTAGGCATAATTTTTCCTTTGATGATGGGATCTAACCATCCCAGCAAGCACAGTGCCAAGGATGCAACAATGGATAGATCATCATTGATGGGGATTTTTCTGGTAAAATCCCCAAAACAAAAAAAACTAAACACACAGAGGCAATGCTCTGTTTCTCTGCCACAGGATCTTTTTGTGCACAGGGAAGCTTCAAGAAAATTTCTTGAGAACAGAGTATTACACACCCACACAAAAATTTGTATTCATTAAAAATATAATACCTGATACATATTCATCCTCTTTCACTCAGAGGGATTTACCAAAAATTACATTCAACAAAACTCTGTGTCCACCTGAGAATTTACACTGCTGGGTAAAATTCTCTTTTTCTTTTACTGCTGTAAAACCCCTTTTTACATTACTGCTATAAAACTACTTTTACATATGCAGTAAAATTTTCATTACATTTACAAAAAACTTTACTCACACCATATGATTCTTCATTCGCTCGCTTGCTTCCCCTTTGTTTGGGCAACACCCAAAATACATTTCAACCTCTGTTCTTTTGTTTCGCACTGCTGTGTGTTTTTACATCATACATTAAAAACAAATTACATAAGCTCTCCCCGTTTTTCATATGCACTGCTGTGCATTCATATCTTTTCTTACCACAGGAAACCAACACTTCTTTTGCTGTAGCGAGCTTCACCACCAGTCAGAACAACAACATAACATTACATTTGCGCTCCCTTGTTCCTTTTCTTCTGCACTGCTGTGCAAAATTAATTCTACGTTTTTTGCTGCTCCTTCATTCTTTTTCAATGGTCAACGCACATTCTTTTTTTTAAAACATATTACAACCACCCACGAGCACTTTTCATTTTGGCTCATACAACAAAAAAACTAAACAAAAACATATATATCAAAACACACTACGAACATAAATAAAAACTTAACTATTCACCTACGCATATGACACTGCATTAATAAAAGGTATGGTCAACCAAACTTAATTTTACTCCACGCAAAGCTTTTAATGCAGGCTCGTATGCAATTCTGGTTGATGAACGGCGGAGAATGATGGAGCAGATCGGACGGCGGTGGAGGATTTCGGAAGGCCTCTTTATGCTGAACTTTACGTCCCGAAATGTCAGACTTGCTGACGTATAGAGAGGACCACGTGGCTGAATTACATTGTATCAGGCTCGATCATACAGAAACTGCTTGCTGGTCGAAGGCGGTCCGATATGTTGGTGGTTTTTGCTGAGCGGTTTTGTGCTACCGTCGTTGTCCACGTCCGCCTGCAGTTGGAATTAATATTCCAACACTCCCCTTTAATTTCAACTGTTGGGCATTCAGTCATACCCAAACACTTCCTCACATAGAGGGATTCACCAACTACTGTTACAAAGACATCTTCCTCGCATAGAGGGATTTACCAACACTGCTTTTGATGCAGTTCCACAAACAATTAAAATAGTCTTCCTCTTAACAGAGGGATTCACCTGAGACTGTGCTTAAGAGCACCTTCCTCTTGACAGAGGGATTCACTAGTATATGCTAACAAGCATCTTCCTCTTGACAGAGGGATTTACCACACTATGCTGAAAAGCATCTTCCTCTTGACTGAGGGATTCAGCAAATGACTGTGCTGAAAAGCACCTTCCTCATGACAGAGGGATTCACCAGCATGCCTTCTTCAGAGGCACTTCAATCTGTCTCTTACATTCATTTAGCACATACGCGCTGCAGCGTATTGCCTTTTGTTTTCTCAACAGAACAAGTGCAAAGATTTCACGCTGTTGTGTTTTCTTTGCATTACATTTCACTTGCGCTACTGCGCATTCCCTTCCTGTTGTTTTCACAATGAACAACAACCAAAACTTCACGCTGCTGCCTGCTCCCCTTCATTGATTACAATCGCACTGTTGCTGTGTCTCACTTGCATTTCAGATGCAAACAACAAAAACTGCACTTATATGCGTTGCTGCGCTTTTACCTTCTCTCTCAACAAACAACCAGACACTACTTTAGATGCAGTTCCAAAACAACCGAAAATATTACTCTGTTTTCCTCATGAGATGTTACATTGCTGGTGTGTAAAAATCTCATTTACATTAACTGCTGTAAAACAGAGTTTTGCTTATACTGCTGTAATAAAAATATTTACTTACATTTACTGTTGTAAATAAAAATCCTCTTGCTTCATTCACCTTTTCACTGATGTGTAAAAACACATTTCTTCATTCTCACTTCTCTGGTTTCATTTTCATTGCACTACTATGCTTCTCCTTCTTGCCATCACGCTGCTGCCTTTTTCTTATGCACTGCTGTCCATACCCATAACCATAGACTCTGTCTCCCCTGGGTTTTTATTCGCTGCTGCGTTGCCTCTGCAATTTGCACTGCTGTGCGTATTTCATTTCATCACACTGCTGTGCCCATACACTAACTCTTTACTCTGCATTACTTGCATATAAAAAGAAATCATCCTCACGCTGCTGCGCTTCATTCTCCACACAAAAAAAAATTAACACGGGCTGCCCCTGTTCCTTTTTACACCCTTGCTTCACACAATCTTCGTCTTCATTTTTTTTATTTACACAATGCACTGCTGTGCAATTCCTTTCGTTTTTCTGCTGCCACACACATTCTCATTCATCCCATGTGCATTAAAAATATACGCTGCCCCAGTTTTTCTTTATGCACTTCTGTGCATATTGCATTGCATATGTGATAAAAAAAAATTACATTTTTCAACACCACTGCATATTACATTTCAGAGGGATTAACAAAAAGATTTCATTTGCGCTCTTCTGCACTGCAATACATCCTCCACGCAGTCTCCATGCCCTGCAGACTTTTCTTCTCTGCTTTTATAGCAGATTTAATTCCATATCTCTCCCCTATAAAAGGATTTTCATCAAAGAATATAGTTCAGCAATAATGATTAAAAATTACAGGCTCCCCCTAACTGTCTGCATTGTCTTCTTTCAGCAAAGTTTTCTCAAAAGAAACTTAGATCAGCTAGAGAGCTCAAGGGACTTTCAGACTGTATTTCCTTCCTTCTCCATAATTGTGTAACTTTCTTCTTTTGCATGGGTCTAGCTTGTGTAAGAGCCCATGTTAAGTTACAATCACGTGCCATATGCCCAATGTTATGACACTTGAAACATTCTACATTGTTCATGAATAAGAATTCATGATTTCTTCTTGTAAAATTGTTTCTTGGAGGTTGTCGGGGACTACAACATCTATCTCTATGAAATGCTCTACAGTCTTTTGCCATATGACCAAAGTTTGAACAAGAGTAACAATAACCATAAAATGAACTTTGGTACCTGGGAGATGGAGGTTTCCTTGATGTACTTCTGAAGCCTTGCTGCCTTAAGATTCTTTGATGATAACCATTGCATCTTGCCTCTTTGACATCAGCTAGATTTCTTCTTGGAGCTGGTTTTCTGCTTGGAGTAGGATTTCTTCTATTGTAGCCTTCATTTTTCTCCTTGCCTTTGCTGGAACTAGGAGCATCACAATTTCTTTCTGGCTTCTTCGCATCTCGTTTGCTTAAAGCATCTTCATTCTTGTTTGAGGGTTCACCTACATACCCAAGTCCTGATTTATCAGATGGGGATCTGTGATAGCTGAGCATGTCATCCAAGGCTTGAGAGCTCTTCGTGATTTTGTTCATCTCTTCAACCTTTTTCCTGAGGAGGACAATCTCTTCTTCCAATCTTTGACATTCATTATTTTTCTTTGCAAGTTGTTCCTCAGTTTCTTCTCTGCTATGAGTAGCTTCAGCTGCTACTATTTTAAGAGAGATGATATCTGTCTTCATTTTGGAGATTTCTTCTTGACTGCTCTCCATTTTCTTTTCAGCTCCTTATGCCTGCTTCCTGGCTTCTTGTATTTCAGACTTAAGGGAGAAGACCTCTGCCTTGTACTGTCCAATCTCTTCTACAAGTTTGTTCACTCTCTTGTGCCTTTGTTCAAGTTGATTTGTCAAGACATCTTCTTGCTTCTTTGCTTTATTCAACTGATTTGTCATGGACATGACTTCTTCATGATGTTTCCTCTTGCTTTCATCAAGTTCCTTCTTAAGCTTAGCAAGCTCTTCATCCCTTTCTTTTACTTGAAGTTTGATGAGGTCAACGTTCTCACATTCAGCTTCTATGATGGGTTCAGAATTTTCTTCTTCACTGATGGTCATGGTCAGTGCTCCCTTTGCATGAAGATCATGAAGTCTGTCCCATATCTCCTTTGCTGATGAATATTTTCCTAGATTCTTCTTTACAGAATCAGGCAGTCCATCCAAGATAGTCTTTGCTGCTTGTGCACTGTACTCCTTGGATTCTTTATCCATCTTGCTATCATCAGCGACTGATTCCCAAATTTCAATCCCTTCAGACTTTAAGAAAGCCCTCATTTTTATTTCCCATATATCAAAGTTCCCATCGAACCCTGGAGCCTCAAATAGAATGCTTTCAAATAGATTGTTTTCTATTTTAATAGAAGAGGGAGACACAACCTTAGGAGTATTGGAGGTTTTTTTCTTTGACCTTGCCATTCTTAACTATGCTTCAAATTACCTGACTGTGTTTTTAAAATGACTCTCTGTTTCTTCAACAGCAACACAGAAAATTAATTTGAGAAATACCTGAATCCTTTTGTTGAGTCTTCACACTGCTGGAGAAGCTTTTTCTGCTGCAACAAAAGGAACTCCTTCCTTCAGCTTCTTTGACACTTTTAAAGAGCCTAAGCCTGCTCTGTCATCATCAAAGAGCCTGGACCAGCTCTGATACCACTGTTGGCGATTTTTCTGGTAAAATCCCAAAAACAAAAAAAACTAAACACACAGAGGCAATGCTCTGTTTCTCTGCCACAGGATCTTTTTGTGCACAGGGAAGCTTCAAAAAAAATTCTTGAGAACAGAGTATTACACACCCACACAAAAATTTGTATTCATTAAAAATATAATACCTGATACATATTCATCCTCTTCCACTCAGAAGGATTTACCAAAAATTACATTCAACAAAACTCTGTGTCCACCTGAGAATTTACACTACTGGGTAAAATTCTCTTTTTCTTTTACTACTGTAAAACCCCTTTTTACATTACTGCTATAAAACTACTTTTACATATGCAGTAAAATTTTCATTACATTTACAAAAAACTTTACTCACACCATATGATTCTTCATTCGCTCGCTTGCTTCCCCTTTGTTTGGGCAACACCCAAAATACATTTCAACCTCTGTTTTTTTGTTTCGCACTGCTGTGCGTTTTTACATCATACATTAAAAAAAATTACAGAAGCTCTCCCCGTTTTTCATATGCACTGCTGTGCATTCATATCTTTTCTTACCACAGGAAACCAACACTTCTTTTGCTGCCACGAGCTTCACCACCAGTCAGAACAACAACATAACATTACATTTGCGCTCCCTTGTTCCTTTTCTTCTGCACTGCTGTGCAAAATTAATTCTACATTTTTCGCTTCTCCTTCATTCTTTTTCAATGGTCAATGCACATTCTTTTTTTTAAAACATATTACAACCACCCACGAGCACTTTTCATTTTGGCTCATATGACACTGCATTAATAAAAGGTATGGTCAACCAAACTTAATTTTACTCCACGCAAAGCTTTTAATGCAGGCTCGTATGCAATTTTGGTTGATGAACGGCGGAGAATGATGGAGCAGATCGGACGGCGGTGGAGGATTTCGGAAGGCCTCTTTATGCTAAACTTTACGTCCCGAAATGTCAGACTTGCTGACATATAGAGAGGACCACGTGGTTGCATTACATTGTATCGAGCTCGATCATACGGAAACTACTTGCTGGTCGAAGGCGGTCCGATATGCTGGTGGTTTTTGCTGAGCGGTTTTGTGCTGCCGTCGTTGTCCACGTTCGCCTGCAGTTGGAATTAATATTCCAACAATCATCTAAGATATTTTAGAATTTCTATCCATTTTCTTGTGCATAGCTGGATACTAGTCATTTTCTCCAAGCAGCTTGATCTTATATCTCTGCCCAGCCTTCATCGTTATACCATAGCGGCTCTCCAATTTTGATATCTAGAGGCTTCCTTTTATATACTATGGTCCTTTGATTTGCTGTAATGGCCATTGTTTTTTTATTTCAGCGGAGCGACTCAATGTTTTGTGCTTCTCCTTTTAAACTCTCTCAGAACAGCGCAATGCTCTATATTAAAAGCCTGACAACAACAACACTTCATAATTAAACAAACAGATCTACACAGTAACACGGCAAAGTCACACCTACGATAAACTAAACTCATAAACTCATAAGTCTATGTACAGAGAATCGATCCTCAAGGCTCCCTTATATCTTCCTCACTTCTCGCAAGGGAATCAAACCAGATCTAGCTCCGATACCATATTAGAAATCTGAAAATATGAGCATAGAGAGATTGCACATAAATAACAAATCACATTATGTTCTTATTCATCACAATGACATATACATAGGACATAACACACTGACTTCGATATATCTAGATCATGACTCCAACTCACTACATAGGAATCAACACCTTCTAGAGTGACGTCTCTGTACTCACAATGACAACTACACATGACATGGAAGCATTACTTCCAACAATCTTAACACACCTGACCAAAACGTTTGGTTGTCTCTCATAGCTCCGGAGTCCATAAGATGTTTTACGCCCTTCATATTCATCATTATCCTAGGTGAAATCAAGAATTGAAGTAGCCATGAGAACTACTTCAATATAGGTTACAAAACCTTGTGGATCACTTGCGATTATCCTTATCCTTAGTAATAAGGAAAAGATTCGAAAATAATTTTTATTTCGCTAATGATTCAATTTCCATATTTTTATCTTCAAGTCTATATTGTGATTTTCTTTCCCAAGTTTATGGCCATGTGGTCCATGCACAAGTTTCTGAACTAGTTAAATGTTGTTGAGTTGATATGTGTATAGCTCCTCACTTTAGTTATACATTTACTATGATAAATAAGATAAATTGAAGACTAAGTTATTTAATGAAATTTTTTAGGTGATTTTATCAATAAAATTTAGCATGTTTTATTTATTGAAATTACCATATTTCATTATTTATGCGTGTATTTTTTTTAATGTAAATCTCAATTTAGAACTTAGATATTATATAGATATATATCTATATATATATATATATATCTATATATATATATATATATATATATATATATATATATATATATATATATATATATATATATCGAAATATATAGATATAGATATATATAACACTGCAAATGTTATGGCAGAGTCAAAAATATCATTATTCATATCATAAACAGAATAAACACACTAATAAACAATGATGGGATATACAACCGCTATCCCTAAGGATAACAAACAATATGAGGATTAATATTGAAGAAATATTAGCATGCAACATTTAATTCAATATTACTTTCGAACATTTAAATATACGTTCAAAATTTAACAAAGTTTATGACATATGATAAGCAACTTTTTATAAAAATACTTCTGTTGGGAATAATATTGTAAACCCACGCTAGACGGGAAGATAAAGACAAAATATACTTAATAGGTCATCAAAGTGAACCGTCTTTATTTCGATAATTGATTCCAAAAATATTATAAAATCCAAGGGATAGGTCAATAAACCTTTCTAGAACATAGGCATGGGCACAAATTCAACGGTCAAATTAATAATGTGGGGTACCCATCAGTGTACAAACTTTTAAAAGACAACGAATGCTACTGACCTCCAGATGGTCACTAACGTTCACAATGAGGCTGTTAGGAAATGGTTGGACGACCACCTAATTCCCCTCATGTCGCAATTTCAGAACACCCACGTCGTTTTGAAATAAAATAGTGAGACCCCCACTGTCACGCCCGTACACCTGCGGTAGTCTTTCAACCACTTATAGTGAGGTGCAACACTACCAATCGTTTTCTTTTCACCAATACTTACGATTGTAGACTACGCCTAACATTCCACTTATCCTACGTAGTTTGTGTTTCGCAACCAAGTATTATTAATGTGTTCCTTTATACAAGTGAAAGCCCATAACATTCACATAAACAACATTATACAAGAAAAATGCACAACAGTATAAAGGGAGGGGCAACTCCTTGCAATATGAGTCTACCCGAATCAATATATTATACAATCTTCAATGTTACAAAGATTTACAAGTTAAATCTTGGGAAACCTCAAATTTACACTTAGCCAATTTTCAACTTCGGCAAACTCAGTTGCCTAGCTCGTCGGCACCTCCACATAGTCACTGCATGACTCTCCAACCCTTCATTCAACTTGTTGCACGATCGTGTTGTTTGCCCAACTTGGGTGCGCCTCCAAGTCGCCATACATGGGCGCCTCTGCACGAGTCACACCTCCGTTCACAATCTCAACACTTCAAAAGTTATACCATGCACACTTGCACGACGGGCGAGCGCTCACTCGAGTTACCCAAGAACCCGTGCCAAGTCGTCACACAAATCGGGCGCCCACACACACTGTGCGCGCCTTTCTCCAACCAGCGGGCGACCCTGCCCATGCCCTTCACCCAAAACCAAGATGTGCGTTCACCTCTGTGCGGCCTTGCCTAAGAATGGGCACATCTCCTAAACTGCGCCTCCCTCTTGCTGCGTCCACCTCTTGTTCTGCGCACTTCACATGTTTGAGTGATGGTTGTTCGATGGTGGAATGAGCTCCAATGCTCCTCTAATATATATGAGCATAGGGCGAGGTCGCAGCTACCCAGCTGACCTACCCACGCCCACAAACATCATCGCAAATGCCTTCAAATTATATGTCGGCCTCCCCTTAAACGGTCCCAAGTCAAGTCAGCTTGCCTTCATTAGTTGGTCGGTCGTGGGTGCTCCTCCTTGCTCCCACGCCTATAAACAGCTCGCCCTCCTCCTGCACTTCATTATAACATGATGTCTTTGCGTGCTAAGTCAAGGCTCGCTCCTCTACGCGTCGCACTTCAAGCCAGAGCATGCGCATAAGGACTGCAGGTCCTTACATCCTCCTCCACCTGAAGTCTTTGTCGTCCTCGACAACATACCATCCTGGTAGCCATCCACCAAGATCATCAATATATGTCTCACCCATGATGTCAACTCCTTCACATACTGCAGCCATCTCTGCAACATATGTAGAACCACCGTCTCCATCATGTCTCATCCCAGCAACCATCTATCAACAAGATCACCATACCAAGGTATAGACCTCATCGATATGTCATACATCGGAAATCATCTCAATCCATGACCATCGATCACCCTGTCACAATCTCCACATGCTGCTCCCCATCGTGGAAGTCAGGCCCTTCCATCTCAAGCTACATGCTTCCTGCAACATCTCGTGTCATCCTCATCATGTGTTGTCCTCATGTGAACTGCTGCCATGATACTCCAACACAATGCTAACGCATCTCTGTACACTTCCGGACCCCATGTTTGAACTAGGCGGGTGATCAGTCCAACTGTCACACTCAAATCATGAGAGTGAACATCCTCATGCCATCATCAATTGTTTCTCAGAACATCCTGTCACATCCTCAACTCGATGAAGAATCCATCTCCATATAAGTGTAAGCCATGCTCAGGTCCATGAAGTAGCCCTCATCTCATCTGCAACATGCTGTCCATGATGTTTGGTGTCAATGTGCTGCATGAAATCAACTGCATCTATCCCAACATCATCATCCATCTGTAAAACATCCATCTCCTCAAAGTGAAGAGATCCTCTCATCAAAGTCCGACTCTCGATGTGCCACATCCAGGTCCATGAAGCAACCTCCATCATATCTGCAATGTGCCATCCCTCAAGTCTGCCATAGAAACAAGTATACACCTATCTCATCTATCCATGTGCTGCCCATGATCATAGATCAATCAGCTCCCATGTGTCAGAAGTGGTTAAGTCTCAGCTCAACCCATGTCCAAGTGTTGCCACCAAGGGATCATCGTCGTTGTAACTCCATCACTCCAAAGTGTTTCATATCGATTCTCCACATCAAGTCACTCTTTCAAGCCATTCCCATACATGTACTTGAAAGTATACACCCCATCCTACATCAAAGTCTCTAACCTTAGCTCCTCAATGCATCAGATCCTCCAAGTCCACCATATATGAAGTCTCCCTAAAAGTCACAACCTCATGTCATCATGAGCTCCATAAATCATCTCCAACCAACATCTCAGCAAGCATACAAGTCTCGGCCCAAAGGTCTTTGCAAGATGCCTCAGCTCTCCATGTAGTAGGAATGCTTCATAGTCTGCTCACAACTCCATCCAAGTCCATGGCCTTGTTGTACAAGAGTGCACAACCTCTCCATCAGTTCATAAGTAAAACATCTCCATGTCACACCAGAAAATCCACCTGCACAACATCCTTTCCTCGGAACCTCTCATTGGATGCCTATAAGTGACACCTCTTCAAGTGCTCTTGCATAATGTCTCTGCATAAGATTGCCATGCTCCATGTCTCCAACCTGACGTCCATGACTAAGTTGCCCATGTAGTCCAACCAAGTAGACCCATCACAGCAATCAGTCATCCTCATCCAAGTCTGCATATTCGGTCTAGTGAACTCGGTCACCCAGCCATATCATCATCATCATGAGTCCCTTCCATCATAGCTCCCCCACTGAAGGTTCTACCAAGGCTTGCTCTTGGTCTCAGCCATGAGAAGTCCACCCAAGTATCATCATACCTAAGTGTGTGCCCTCCTCCAATCTGTTCATGAGTCATGCTGGGCACTTAGCCAATTCTCCATGTGGCGAAGCATGACTTAATTCCTCCGCAACAATCATCCTATTCCTCTCTTGTCACAGGCCTTTTTAGCTTCTATCATAAGGTCACAAACAATGCCAACAAGTCCTGCAACAATCAACAATCCTTGCTTCTTCATACAAGGACTCATCATAGACATCCATGGTAAGATGTTCCCTTGCATCAGCAAACTGACTTTGACCTTCCCTGCATACGGTTCATCTACCAAATGCTCAAGTGAAACACAAGTATTAATAGTACTTACATCATCATCATGATCATGAGGCTCCTCCATGTGAGTATCCTCATCCATCCATGTCTGCAAACTGCACGATCCTGGTCCAACTTGATCAATCTCAAGTTCATCCTCCATCGTTGTCACGTCTGTAACATCTTCAATCATCATGGCTTCCTCTTCCTTGTCAGCACAATCTGCAACTTCATCTTGCTCCATTGTCCAACCAAGTTGAAGAAGTTCATCTTCAACATTCTTTTCCAAGACTTCAAGTTCCTTTCGAATCCGGGGATTCTCTTCTTTCATTCGCTTCAACTTGTATAAGGTAAGCAAAAGCTTCCCTTCGAATTATTCCAAACTTTCCATGCCTTATCGTTCAGCTTGGTCCAAGCACTAAGCTTCACCTCTGCTAAACCTGTTTCGCCATTCACCTGAATCACCCTGATATTCAACTTGTTACCTGAAAAACTTGAGCTCCCTGCCAAGTCTTTCATCTTCGTAGAATCAGCTCCTTGATTCAGTTCACCAAGTTTCCTGCAAAACTTAGACGATCTTTGATACCGCCTGTCACGCCCCTACACCTGCGGTAGCCTTTCAACCGCTTATAGCGAGGTGCGGCACTACCAATCGTTTTCTTTTCACCAATACTTACAATTGTAGACTACTTATCCTACTTAGTTTGTGTTTCGCAACCAAGTATTATTAATGTGTTCCTTTATACAAGTGAAAGCCCATAACATTCACATAAACATCATTATACAAGAGAAATGCACAACAGTATAAAGGGAGGGGCAACTCCCTGCAATATGAGTCTGCTCGAATCAATATATTATACAATATTCAATGTTACAAAGCTTTACAAGTTAATCTTGCGAAACCCCAAATTTACACTTAGCCAATTAACAACTTCAGCAAACTCACTTGCCCAGCTCGTCGGCACCTCCGCATGGTCGCCACATGACTCTCCAACCCTTCGTTCACCTCGTTGCACGATCGTGTTGTTTTCCCAACTTGGGCGCGCCTCCAAGTCGCCACACATGGGTGCCTCTGCACGAGTCGCACCTCCGTTCACAATCTCAACACTTCAAAAGTTATACCGTGCACACTTGCACGACGGGCAGGCACTCACCTGAGTCAGTCAAGAACCTGTGCCAAGTCGTCGCACAAACTGGGTGCCCACACACACCATGCACGCCTTTCTCCAACTGACAAGCGACCCTGTCTGTGCCCTTCACCCAAAACCAAGATGTGAGTTCACCTCCATGCAGCCTTGCCCAAGAATGGGCGCATCTCCTAAACCACTCCTCCCTCTTGCTGCGTCCACCTCTTGTTCTACGCACCTCACATGTTTGAGCGATGGTTGTTCGATGGTGGAATGAGCTCCAATGCTCCTCCAATATATATGAGCATACGGCGAGGTCACAGCTACCCAACTGACCTGCCCACACCCACAAACATCATCGCAAATGCCTTCAAATTATATGTCAGCCTCCCCTTAAACACTCCCAAGTCAAGTCAGCTTGCCTTCGTTAGTTGGTCGGCCCATGGGTGCTCCTCCACACTCCCATGCCAATAAACAGCTCGCCTCGTTGCACGATCGTGTTGTTTGCCCAACTTGGGCTTGCCTCCAAGTCGCCACACACGGGCACCTCTGCACGAGTTGCACCTCCGTTCACAATCTCAACACTTCAAAAGTTATATCGTGCACACTTGCACGACAGGCAGGCGCTCACCCGAGTCACCCAAGAACCTGTGCCAAGTCGTCGCACAAACCGGGTGCCCACACACACCGTGCACGCCTTTCTCCAACCGGCAGGCGACCTTGCCTGCGCCCTTCACCCAAAACCAAGATGTGCGTTCACCTCCGTGTGGCCTTGCCCAAGAATGGGCGCATCTCCTAAACTGCGCCTCCCTCTTGCTGCGTCCACCTCTTGTTCTACGCACTTCACATGTTTGAGTGATGGTTGTTTGATGGTGGAATGAGCTCCAACGCTCCTCCAATATATATGAGCATAGGGCGAGGTCACAGCTACCCAACCGACCTATCCACACCCACAAACATCATCGCAAATGCCTTCAAACTACATGTCGGCCTCCCCTTAAACGCTCCCAAGTCAAGTCAGCTTGCCTTCATTAGTTGGTCGGCCCGTGGGTGCTGCTCCACACTCCCACGCCTATAAACAGCTCACCCTCCTCCTGCACTTCATTATAACATGATGTCTTCGTGTGCTAATTCAAGGCTCACTCCTTTACGTGTCACACTTCAAGCCAGAGCATGCGCATAAGGACTGCAGGTCCTTACACCCACGATTAGAATCGGGTGAAATGTCGATGGTTTGGTCTGGATTTAGAAACAATGGATACAAATTTAGCACACTGAGTTGAAAACCATCTTTGAAGATTGTTTGTATGTAATCTAAATTCAGTCCCAAACTTTCAGATATTTCTCCCATCAATCTCAGAGCCAATTTTTTGGTTTCTTGGAAATATCGTCCCGTAACATCTCTAAGACCATAAATCAGATTATCTTAAGTGCTCAGCTAGTTCAAAATTAATGCAATAAAATCAACGCTAGATTAAAAACATACCTGTAAATTGGGGGATCATCCGTTGTGTGCAGTTTAGGATTAGAAAATTTCTTCAAATAGTCTTTCAAATTGAAAACTTTGTCCACGGTAACGTTGAAGTTTGTGTCATATCTAACCAGATTCAATCATAGTTACCAAGTTCTAGTTCAACTTCGATGCTATACTGGAAAAATTATTTTGAAATTGATTTGGAAAAAATTCATTAGTATATTTCAAAAAAATTAGTTATATATATCAAAACTTACCAAATCTCCCTGCTTGTTTAGCTTACTTGCTGACTGGTCCTTTTCTCTAGACTATGAAGAATGTAAATCACAATCCATTAATATTTTTTTATGATTTAGACAAAGGAAAAACCAGTTTGTGATCACCCCATACTCCAGGTTAATGTTTCCCGCTTATATCATCTTTGCATTGTAAAACGGATCAAATGTTTACGGACAGTTCGGCTTAATGGAATGAATTGATGAATATTCGGATTTTTTCGATAGATTCGACTGAATTTGGTAACTAGGGATTCAACACATCTTTGGTCTCATATTTCATCTTCTCTTCGGATGAGAGGGAGAGGAGCTGATGGGATATATCTAGCATACTAAGAATTAGAGATTCTTGAATGCCATGATTAAATATCTGCTCCCCATAAAACTTATTAGCATGGCTTCTCTACAGAAAATAAGTCGAAGGATAGATGAGGAGGGGCTAGAGAATTCATGTCTGTCTGTGTGTCGTATAATTGTCATGTGCATTTTACAGTGCAATTATTGAGTTTGTTGATGCATTTAACACTGACTATTTATTTATAGTAAATATTTTTGGAATATTCCAAGTAACATTTTGAAAGTAATGCTTTTATGTGTTTTAGTTTGTTGTGAGTTGGTCATTGTGAGTATTTAGGTGATTCTAGAAGTAATTATTTCCTTGTCTATGCTGCACCTTTTTCTGATGTTGTCATCTAGAAGTGGGTGATCTATAATTATATATGTAATTTGTTATGTGCTCGAAAAGTATATTTTGTGTTGTGTGTAATCATTCTCTCATCTTTCTCCAAATTTCTAACATAACAAAAGGCCATCATTGGCTTGGCTCCCTAAAATGAGGGCCAGGAAAATATGAAAATTGAGATAGCTAATTCCTTGTAAATATCTAGAGTAGATAGTGAGATTAAATCACTGTGTTATGTCTCTGGTGTGTGGAATATTAGGGTGTGTTTAATTTCGGCGAAGTTTCCCTTGGAGCTCATCTATCTACTCCTATTCATGGATAATCGTCAATCAATGACAATCACCCTAAATTATAGGCGGTCCAATTATAGAAAATCATTTTGGCACTGGAAGACAAACAAGGTGCGGATGAAATTGTTGGAAAGCATTAAGTCCAACAACCTGCATTAAATGTGTTGAGTCTAGTTCTTTTGGAGAATTGAGGAGAAAGTTTTAAGAATTAGATAGCTTCTCGAAGAAGCCATCGTCACAGACTCGAGAAACTTCTCCACAGTGTATAAAAACCCCTTTGGTAATCGAATGAGCAAGTGATGTGTGTTTGTGTTCAGTTTTGTGCCTCCGTTTTCTGATTTGGTATTAGAGCAAGGAGCGAGGTTCAACATTGAGTGGGTGAGTTTTTGCTTAGAGCGAACAGAGTAGGAGATCGTTGTGTGAAAAGTGTTGAGAGTGTTTTGTTGCAAGTGGTGCGGCTGTTACAGTTTTGTTGCAAATGAAGTTGCTGAAAGCATGTAAGGGTGTGCCAGTGAAGTGTTGCTGCAAAGAGACTGCAGACAGAGATTGGGAGAGCCGGTTGTGTGTGAGTTTGAGAGTGTGAAGTTTCTCAATAAGCGATCAGTTGAGATTCCTATGGCCGTGATTGTGAGTGATCAGTGGAGAGATTTTTGTGGTCGTGATTGTTTGCTACAGAGTGTCCAAAACATAAGTTTTGGTGGAGGGTGTATTTGGTAGAGGTTTTGTGTGCTATTGAGTCTTGAGTCTTGAGAAGGAGAGATCTGAAGGAGGCGTGATCATAGTCCATTTTGGTTTTGGAAGGATCCTATTTTGGTTTTGCAAGAAGCCTTTCTGTTACACATTGTGCGTAAGGGTAAAATCATATTCCCAATACTTTTTTAATAAATCGACTGCAGAGTATTTAGTCTAAAATTTATGCGTGATAAATTTGGTACTTTAAAAGGAAAAAAAATGAAGTTCGTTATTTGGTTTTAAGTTGCATTTTATATGTTGGAGTTATCAGTGGTGATTAAAGTCGATATTTTAAAAGTGGTTTATGTTACAAACTGGAGTCATTTAAGGTGAAAAGAATATTTATGAACTTTTTATTGTTGGACTACGTGAAATAAGAATGTGGTAGTTGTTATGGGTTTTTAAATTTATGGAAATTTTTAACTAAGTAAAAAGTAAATTGTGGTGGTGAAATAAGTTTGTGGTTATTGTTTTTAATTGGTATTTTAAAGAATATGAGGTGTGTAGTGTTGTGGAGTGGTGAAATAAGAGCTTTCTTTGAGTATAAGTGAACACTTATATGATAAAATGTTTAAGGAATTATATTTGTGATTAAGGAGTAAGGAAATTAATTATTGAAGTTGTGAAAAATTTGTATCTTGGTGGTTAGTACTTAAGGATTCATAACCTTATTGACAATGGCTAATGTATTGCCAGAATCTTATTTATCTGACTCTAACAAGTTAGATGGTGAAAACTATGAAAATTAGAAGTTTAATTTTCTTACTTTGATGGAAGGCTACAACATATGGGCAATTGTGTCTGGAGCTGAAGTCAAGCCAGTTTCCCCTCAAGCCATTGATGTTGCAATTTAAGATTGAGAGCGACGGGAAAACAAAGCAAATGTGCTTTGGCGGATGTCTGTTAAGGAAAACATATTCCACACATTAGAGAGTGCAAAACATACAAGGAGACATGGTACACTCTCAAAAATTTGTATGAAACAAAGACTACAAATTGAATATTGCATTTAAAGAGTAAGCTTCTTTAAATTAAGATAGAAGAAAATGAAAGTGTCAGTAACTTTATTTCTAGAATTAAGGATCTAAACGATAAATTAGGTGAGATTGGTGAAACAATATTTAGCATAGTCTTGGTTACTGTGACATTAAACGGAATGTTTGACGAATATCAAATGTCTATCACTAGTCTTTCAGCTAGAGAGAAGGCTCCTACTTTTGATGAATTGGCAGACATACTTATGCAGGAAGAAGAATGAAGAAGAAGCCTTAAACAAAAATCTCCCTATTGAGATTTAGCATTGATGGCTAAAGGGAAGCAGTCCTTCAAAGGCAAAAAGTGGGAGAAAAATAAAGGGAGAAAGCCACATGTAAAATCATTTCAACGTAGACCTTTACCAAGGAAAAATGGAAAATTAAGTAGACATGATGTGTGTTATTATTGTGGAAAACTTGGTCATTTTGCTAAAAATTGCATGAAAATAAGGTCTGATCAACTTAAACAAAGAAGTCATTTAGGAAATTATGTTGATAGAGATGAATCAATTAGTCATGACTTTAGAAATCTTAAATTGTTTGTGTCCAATGCTACTTTATCAGCGGAAAATGATGATGATAATGCTTGGTTTATATATTATGGTGGATCAATCCACATGTCATGCAAAAAAGATTAGTTTGATACTTATCATGAGGTTAATAATGCTGGACATGTATATTTAGGATATAATAGATCACATGAAATTAAAGGAAATGGTGATATACGTGTTATGATGCCTAATGGATAAGAAGAAATTAAAGGATTAAAGAAGAAATTAACTTCAGTCTCTACTATTACAGATCAACATTTAAAAGCTGAATTTGTGAAATCACATTGTTTGGTAAAGGATGTGCAAGACAACTACAAGTTTGTTGCAAAAGGAATGAGAGTTGGAGGATTATACAAGTTGGATGTAATGAAGAATGGGCATCAAGCTTTGGCATCAACAGGCATGTCAAATATAGAGCTTTGGCATCAAAGGTATGGACACTTAAATAATATGACCTAATATTACTACAAAAGAAATTGATGGTAGAAGGTCTTCCAAATATTAAGGGTAAACACTTTGAATGTGAAGGTTGTGCACTAGGAAAACAACATAAGGAAGAATTTCGTGTGCATGATAATAGAATAAAATATGAAATACTTGAACTAGTGCATACTGATGTATATGGTCCAATGCAAACTAAGTCACTTGGTGGAGCATATTACTTTCTTATATTTATTTATCGTAGCACTAGATACACCTGGGTGTACTTTATAAGAAACAAAAGTGATGTGTTTGAATACTTTAAAAAGTTCAAAAGTATGCTTGAAAAACAAATAGGAAAGAGCATTAAAATTCTTCGATCAGATAAAGATGGTGAGTACACTTCAGGAGCCTTTATCAAATATTACAAACAAAATGGAATTATGCAACAATTTATAGTACCACATACACGTCAGCAAAATTGAGTAGCTGAGAGAAAAAAATAGAACATTAGTTGAATGTGCTCATAGTATGTTAAAAAGTAAATGACTTTCTAATAGTTTTTGGGTTGAAGCCATTAATACAATTGTAATCTTAAAAATAGAAGCCCTACTAAGTACCTTGAGCACGAAACACCATTGGAAGCATTTTATGGTTTTAAACCTAAATATAGTCATTTAAAGATATCTGGATGCAAGGCCTTTGCTAATATTCCTAAAGAGGATAGGAGAAAGCTAGATGTCAAATCCATCAAATGCATTTTTATTGGATATTGTACTTATCAAAAAGCATATAAAATGTATCATTCAAGTACTAACAAGGTCTTTGAAAGTAGAGATATTATATTTCATAATCATGCAGATAAACAAATAAAAGAAGATGAACATAATGTATGGCAGCCTCTTTATGACATCTTTAAGGAAGAAGAAGAAATTGTGGAATCAACTCAAGCTCAAGAACCCATGGACATTCTAGAAGACATGTCAAGGAGTCAAAGTCCACAAAGAAGAAGAAGAGGAGAAGGTACTCCACAGTGTAATGAACCTCTAAGAAGGTCAACACGACATATTCAAACCCCTATCGGGTATAAAGATTATGATTTAATGTCTCAAATGACTGTTTTTGAGCCCTTAAATTATGAACAAGCTAAAAATCATAAAGAATGGATGTAAACTCTGAGGGAAGAATATGACTCCATAATGAAATATGAAACTTGGGAATTAACAGAATTACCTAAAAATAAAGTTCCTATATGATCAAAATGGTTGTGCAAGGCAAAATTTAATGCAGATGGTAGCATAGACAAGTATAAGGCAAGATTGATTGTGAAAGGTTATTCACAAAAGGAAGGTATAGATTATGAAGATACCTTTTCTCTGGTTGCAAAAATGAATACAAACAAAATAATGATAGCATTCACAACTAAATATGATTGGAAGCTATATCAATTAGATGTGAAGTCAATATTTTTAAATGGTGACTAAAAGGAAAAGATCTATCTTGTTCAAACAAAAGGATTTATAAATAAGGGACAAGAACATCTTGTATGCAAGTTGGAAAAGGCCTTATATGGATTAAGACAAGCACCTAGTTCTTGGTATGAGAAAATCAAGAAATTCTTCTTTCAACAAGGATTTAACAAAAGAAAAAATGATCCTAATTTGTATATGAAGATAAATAGAGATGGGGATATAGTATTACTCTTTATATATGTTGATGATCTAATAATATCAGGGAGTTCTAATAAATTGATTAAATATATAAAAATGAAGTTATCATAAGAATTTGAGATCAAGGATCTTGGTCAGATGCAAGTTATTGTCTAGGTCTTGAAGTATGGAGATATGATGGAAGGACCTTAATAACACAAAGAAAATATACAAATGATGTACTAAAGAGATTTCATATGAATGAATGTAAAGCAATGAGTACTCCATTGGAACAAAATATCAAATTGAGAAGTGAATATGAAACAAAAGATGTGAATGGAACATTGTATTGACAATTAGTGGGAAGTCTAAATTATCTCACTACCACTAGACCAGACATTGCTTATGCAGTAAGCATACTTAGTCAATTCATGGCTAAGGCTCATGAAATCCATTGGATAGATGCAAAAAGGGTCCTTCGAGTTTTAAAGGGAACTATCAATTTTGGTATTCAATATACTAATGCTTGTAATGTTGAATTGACAGGTCATTATAATTCTAACTGGGTCGAAAATTCAGATGATAGGAAATCCACCACTAGAAATGTCTTCAATATAGGATCAGGAGTTATATCATTGAGCAGTAAGAAATAGGAAACAGTTTCCTTGTCATCAACTAGAGCAGAGTATAAATTATTATGTAGTGCCACCTGTGAAGCTATATGGCTTAGAAGAATACTTCAAGATGTCGGTGAAGGCCAATAAGAACCTATAGTGATAAGATGTGATAATAAAAGCACCATCAAACTGGGGAACAATCCTGTATGTCATGCAAGATCAAAGCATATAGACACACAATATCATTTTGTAAGAGAAAAGGTCCAATCACAAGAAATTGTCATAATATATTGTAATACAAATGAGAATGTAGTGGACATATTCACTAAGCCTCTTGGGAAGGCAAAATTTGAGTTTTGTAGGAGTAAGTTATGTGTTATAGAAAATATAGATTATGTTGTAAGCCTAGCTGAGACTTAGACCAGCAAGCATGTCAATTAAGAGTATGTTTGTGTCTTATGCATTATGTTATAGGGTATTTTGTGTGCTTATCTTATGGTTGGAATTAAGGGGGAATGTTGGAAAGCATTCATTCCAACCACTTGCATTAAATGTGCTGAGTTTAGTTCTTTCAAGAGAATTCAGGAGTAAGTTTCAAGATTTATATAGCTTCCCAAAGAAGCCACAATCACTGATTAGAGAAACTTCTTCATGGTGTATAAAAGCCCCTCTTTGGTAATCGAATGAGCAAGCGGTATGTGTTTGTGTTTAGTTCTGTGTTTGCGTTCTCTGATTGAAATATGAGTTTAGCGTGGGTAAAGGAGAAAGTGCTTTGCGAGCATGTATTGCTTAGTGGAGCTACTACTTCCAGTGTTTGGATACCATTGTTATGATTTTTCTTCATATTAAATATACTTGGATCTGAGATCTAGAGCAGAGGAATTTCAGTTCGAAATTTTTTATATATGTCAAAGTCTTAAATTTGAGGCAATGGTTAAAGTTTTTTCTGACAAGTTGCCCAGTTTTTCCACAAGCAAAGTTGTAGGCCTCTCACAAATCGTAGTTGTCCACAGTGATCCGAGGTCTACTGCTATTAGCTACTAAGTGGGTGAGAAGATTCTTCTAGGAATTTACCTCTGTGGATATCATTCTGATAAATCATATGGTGTAACATCTGTTTTTTTTTAACTTAGGAGATTGTACTAATAATGAGACAATTTTCTATTGCAAGTGGAGATCACATCGACCAAGAATGTATGAGAAGAATTGATTTAGTGTCGTCTTACTGGCTCTAGGATGACGTGATATTAGACAGTGGACTAACTACACTTATCTCACACTTTAAGAAAGGTATTCGAGGGTTGTTACCAACTTCATGTGCATTATTCATTTGTGTGGTTTAGGGATGAAGATGTCAATGGTTAAGGTGTGGTTTAGGGATGAATATGGAAATGGTTAAGATTACACTGACTAACTTACCCAAAGAAAAAAAGGACCAACAGAAAAAGGGATGTAGCAGAGTTGATCCCATAAAGCATTTAGCTATGTCTAGCAATACTTCCAACATTACATTTTGTTTATGAAATTGTTTTGAGGGTCAGCTATTTGTAGAGGTTTATTTTTTCACAAATTTCAATGTATTGTGCATTGATTTTGAGAGAAGAATATTTTTGCAGAAGATTCATTTGGTTGTCATAATATTTTTAGGTTAAAAATGTGGTGGTGAAATCATAGGAAGTCGTTGACTGCAAAATTTTTTGGGCTTGGGTGATCTCTTTGTTTCAGAGATATTAATGGTGATATGAATTAGTATTGATTGTGTGTTTGTCTAAGCATGTAAGTTTGTGGTGTGAGATGTAGTATGTTATTATATTGTGTAAAAATTAAATCATGTAAAACCACAACGAACAAGCCAATTATTCAATAATCTAATTTAACTCATCATTCTCCTGAGTCGCACAGATATTTGACACCATTCATGTTGGCTTGTTGGGCCTTGACCCAGGTTCAGAAGAGTTATTAGCCAAAAAAATCCTGCAGCTACCAGCCGTTTCGGCAACAGCCCGCGAAGCGCGGAAGGTCTCACTCGAGGTAGCAGGGGAGGGTGTCGGAACCAGGTTTCCACACATTTTGGATGTCTTGATGTGGTATGGAGGGGTCGTGAACCGTTTTGTGGCCTTGTGCCACTCTGGACTATTATCGGACTTCCGTGAGGATTCGCGCGAGTGTACTAGCTTAGTAATGAAATTATTTTAGATCTTATCTTCAGGTTACAGTCTTTAAGCAAACATTTAACAATAAAACCCAATGTGTGAAATCATAAAAATATATAAACTCATATAACATATGCATAAACAAAAACACAATAAATCTGTGATACTTCAGAAACCACTTATCTTTATTAAAATCTTCTGTCCATACAACTAGATCTGCCCTATGCACTCAACTGCAGGGGTCCGCGCACACAGCTACGGACTCTACCAGGCCTTTGCGCATACAGCTGCAGAGCCTCTATCTACCTACTACCACCCTTGACTCGAACTTACAGATGCAGATAACACTGTCTTCACAAAACCATAACACCAAGATCCAAGACAAAGACTTCTCCAAAAACTGACCTCTAGCCATACAACCTTGTCTATTTATACATTCCCATGGTCTGTGGACCATGGCCAGGCCGACTCTCGTCCTATTATTTTACATTATTTTTGGGTGGACAACCCTTTGACTTGACTCATTACAATTCGTGCTCTGCACACTGCGGGGTCTTTACCATTCTTTTTCCCAAAATTGTGGACTTTGAGTCCCAAAACCGTTATGTGGGGCCTCAGCTACCCAACAAGCCCCCAGCACAATCAACGTGACTTGTCCCGAGTCACTTGGCTGGTGTGGCAATATTTGCATGGAGGTCATTCAACAACTTCTGCGCTTTGCTTACCCTCGCAATAAAATCATTCGCCATCTTCTTTACCCGTTCTACGTGAGCCACCGAAGTATCAGTATCTGATTCCATTGCCTGCCCAGGTCCAGATTCTACCTACATGTGTGCTAACTTTCCCTCGATGTTGGAAGAGACCGCGAATGCCTCATCTCGCCAAGGATAGATGCGTTCTTTAAGCCCTGCTTCTTTCTACCGAGCTGTGTCATCTTGTGCCTGGAGAGCTTGGGCCTCCCTCATTTTGGCCAGTCGTTGTGTGATGGCGATTGTTTATAAAGTCCCTTGGACAGTGTCATATGCCTGCTGTAACTCACGTATTTCTGTTTCTACTTGCTGTAGCATTGGGTCGTCTTATAGATATGTGAACGTACGTAGGGACTGATCTAACAATCCCGAACAATCTTGGACCGCGTGCTTTATAACTCCCAACCCTGCTTGAATTTCATCGTGGCACTGCTCTCGAACTTTCAGGGGTGTGGGTGTTTTCACCTTCAGTCTTAGCTCCACAATTTTCAAATTTAATTCCCATTGAGCCTTCGCGGCCTCTTCTTGGGCCGTACAGCATCGGCGGCCATGTAATGGATCTTGTTCGTTATTGGAAGTTTCGCTGGGACAAACAACTCTGGTACCTTGCTGCAAGCCGCCGCCATGACTTGTTCCACTTCCTAGTTGTGGGCAACCAAGTCATCATGCTGTAGGCTTATTTGCTCCAGACTTGCCTTATGCTCCATTAAGCTTTGGAGTGCGCAACCTTCCCTGGCACGCAGCTCAACGATTACTCCATCCTGTAGTTGGTAGAGGGTTTCTCGAGGCAGAGTGGTCAAATTCAACCCCCAACTTTGCATTTCACCCTCAGCTTTGGTTAACACAGTGCCTTCTAACAACACTAAAGTGTTCATTGTGTGACTACGCATCATCTACTCGACTGCGGCTATATCATCTGCTAGGTTTGGTATCATCCCTCTCGAGGGTCACACCTCTAATGCCTACAGCTGCATTTTGAGCTCCCCCAACACAGTTGTCTGATCTATCATCAGCTCCTCTAGTGTGTCGGTAACGACGTTGCGTGCTGGTTCACTGCTATCAAGAAATTCTTTTTCCAACGTCTTAGCCACTTTGGACTTCTTGCGTTCATGTGGCGATTCCTTGTTGTTCTGCTTTTTGCCTTGGGGTGATTTTGTGTTAAGGTCGATGCATTCTTGTGTCTTGGATTCCTTTGGCCTATCCTATTCTGAGTACATTTCTTAATCCTCCAGGGTTTCATCAGAAACTACTTCCTGGGTCACCTCCTGCAGCGAAGCGGCCTTTTGTCCGTGACGTGTCCTTTCCACCAATTTAGTGAGTCGCTGCTAGATTTCATTCTTTCGCTGCTGTGCTGCCATCCTTTCTAATGTGGCCCTGTCCAGGGTGCACCATTCTAGAGGCCATGCTGCCAACACTTCGTAAATGGCATAGTTTGTTGCAATGAATGGGAGCGTGACCCATGTTCGCTTTGGATCCTTCCATGCTCGGATATATAGGTTGTGCATGTCTGCTTTGAACTCGGCCGTGCTTTGCAAATTGTTGTAGACTGTTGGGGACATCCATGGTCTACAAGTGATCCATGTCCGGGTACTTGCTTCCATGAATATCCAAAATACCTTGATCTCCCAGACCCTCGTGGCATCCTTTGTAGCCTAGAGCGAGGTAAATCCCATCGCTTCAAGTAGGTTGTGATCAATACTGGGAAATTGGCTACCCTGTGGAAATTCTCCTACAACTAGAAGGATTGAGAGTAGAAAACATGCATAATGGAAAGTATTACCTTTGTCCTGTGCTTCCTTACAATTTGTCAGGAATTCGTCACATAAGAACTGCGCCCAGTTGAACTAGACTCCTTCTGCACAATGCCCCGCAAGCACAATAACAGGGGATGGTACCTCATCTACGCAAAATTTCATCATGAGTTTACTGGCTAGTAACTGGGTGGCGACTTACACCCCTAGGTCATTGATGCTTTCTATTACATACCCACAATTTCCTTTTTCCAGTTTATATTTAGCCTTCATTGTTTCTACAAGACCCACATCGCTACTTGTCCGGCTATGTTTGTTGGGTAGTTCCCTTTAATCAGTAGGAGAGTAATCTGGTGTACTAAATCGACTGTGACCGGAATTGGCTCTTCCAACCAGAGATGCCCATAATGTACTAGACATAGTAACTGTCAGATCACAAAATGGTGATGGCCACACGGTGATACTGTGGTATCCACCTCAGATTCAGTAAGCCCGCATTTTCCACACCTAGTAACCATTTCTGTGGTAGTAGTTTGTCTGCGGCCAATTGGGGGAACTTGTTGTTGTCCGCTAGATACCAATCTTCAAATTTGATACTTGGTACTCGACCCCATCGTCTGATTGTTTTTCTGGGGCTGCAATGTGCGTGGGGACTTCAGAACCTCGAGGGCCATCGCCCCTTCATCTGGTTCCTCCTAGGTTGGATGCAGCTCTTCCGCGAACTGTGCCTAGGTTCTTGCCATGGTACTCATGGGATGCCTGGTAGCAGGGTGTTTGTTGGTATTCACTGGTTCAGATCTCACATATCCTAGCATTGTCCAAAGGGTGTTATAGAAGTGCGTAGGTTTGAATATATCCCTTCCCTCCACTTCTAGTGGATTAATATCTTCTCAGCGGCAGATCTTTTCATATCTATCTCAGAACTTCTGTCTTAATGGCCCGCCGCCTGTTCCTCATTGCCGTAACTGGAACCTCTTGTCATGAATAGTAGTGTTAACGGTCACTTGCCACCCGCTCCACGTGGTAGTGCATCCCCTTGGGCGCAGCTGTGATCATGCTATCCGACTGGCCCTGCACGGAACGTTCTTTCCACATCGACCTTCCGCAGACTTGTTTATAGTCCCACACCTTGTTTCAACTACGAGGGCTGCTGACTGTTCTTTCCACATCTACTCAGGTGTTCACACCCTAGGTGTGATGTCTTAACATCCCTGCTAGCCTAGGTTACGGGCACCTTTCGAGTGCCTTCGTATTCGTTAGCTCCTTAGGCACTGTTATATGGGGTACACTCCTTCATTGGTGCAGTTGCAACCATGATAGCAGGGTCGCAGCTCATCTTATTGCCGAGGCAGATGTGGCTAGACTAGGTTTCTTGATGTGCAGAGTCGTACGGCCCGCTTGTGTGATGCCCTGTTTTATGTTACTGATTCCTTTCCCTAACGTTGCACTTCTCCTTCTTTGTTGTGCCAGTTTTTCATTAATTTCACGCAACCTGATGCTACCACACCCATTCTGGGTTCCCTCTTGGCTTATTATTAAGAAACGAACCTTAGCCTCCCTCCTGTTATAGGTTCATCGACTCTCTAGTGTCCGTAGAATCCCAGTAGATCGTCTTATGCTATTTGTGCACCCTCCTGCTTTCCTGCTGGTTTTGTCGCAGACAACTGGCGGGCTACATTGCTGTGGTGAATTTGGATTTTTGCTTCATATGCAGTTAGGTGTTAGCACACCATACACCCGCACCCTATGTTGTTGATGGATGCTCACCCCCTTTTTTCCTCCAATCCAACTGCACACCTGCCTCCTAAAGTCATGCCACTTTCCCCTAATCTTTTGGTGTAGACTGCATCCTTGTGTAGTTGTTGAACTCAGCGACCCTGTTTGTGCACCCTTCTTTTCTTTCAAACTAACTCGTTCATAGTGGTCTACTGGCTCCCCCGCTTCCATTGCACCCTCCTCTTTCAGCCACTCCCTTGCTTCTATCGGTTCTGCCATCGCTCAATCTCTTCATCGAAATCTAGTAGGAACTATTGCGTTCCCATGAGATTCTCCCGTCCGCTGTCGGATTCACCCAATCTTGATCTTGCGATGTGATCTGGTAGATATGATCCAAGTCCTCGTCACTCTCCTCATCATGTACGGGTTCAGTGTAGTGTGTCCTTTCGGCTGGATCTAGTGGAATGACTATGCGCAGAGACTTTTTCTCAAATATCATCTTTCAGTCTTTTAGATTAATGACTCCATTCATGTCCATGGCCCAGTCTATCCCTAATAGTGCTAGGTAAGGGTTACTGTCATCCACAATTTCTATTACCTCAAAGTCTATTTGTGTGCTCGCACCTTCTATATCTACTGTGACTCCTTGTAGTCTCCCCATGGGCAAGATCTTTTGCTGGTTCACCATCCGTAATTGAATAGGAGACCATTGTAATGTGGGCCTACCCATGCATTCCCATGTCTATTTAGGTAGGACATTCACATTTGACCCCAAGTCCAGAACGACTTGATCCATCTCATAGTCGCCAATGTGGGCAGTCAACCGCATTTCTTGCCCTGTGTGTAAAGCATGCTTGCTTAGCTTCCTGATCATGCGTGGTTCACTGCACCCTGCGCATCTAGTTATCAATTCTTGCAATCCCTTAACCGTTCTAGTGTCCCGTAGTAGCTTCATGCATGTCTTTAAGAAGGTAGTTAACATGGAAGTATCCAACTCTGACTCAGTCTGATCCTTGCTCCTCAAAGTAGAAGGCTCTGTGAAGCTCTTCTTAACTTCCATAAATGTTTCCTTCACACGTTCCAAATCAAATTCAAGTTGCTTTGTAGGGGCCTTGCGAACCCATGCATCCTCCTCAGGTTGCTTCCCCTTATCTTCTCATGTAGTTGCACCACTCCTAAGCATGATGTTTATGTTAGGATCCTCGTCACGTGGTTCCGCCTTCATCAACTGGATGTTCTGAGTGGGAGTAGCCTTGAGCACCACTTTTTCCTGCATTTGTGAAATTAGTGTGGGGCAATCTACTATGTCATGATCGAATTGGAAACAATACGGGCAACATGTTTGGGTTAGGTTCGTGCAATCTTGCGCATAGTGCCAAGGTCCTCCACAATTGTAGCAGATTAATTGTCCCCAGCCTCGTCCAGGTCCCATTCCTCCTCGTCCCCATTCGCATCCCTGAAATCTGCCCCACGCTATTGCTGCAGCTGGATCCTAACCACATGCCTAAGTCTGCATCCTGTAAGTAGGTGTCTGTTCCATCAGCAACTCATAACTTCGGCAATTGCGTTCGTCATGGCCCATCGATTTACAAACATTGCAAAATAGCTGCTAAGGGGGTTGTATCAGTTTCGGCAATAGATGACAGTTGTCTGTGTTGTGCTTTCCTCCCACCTAACAGATTGCGCACCAGAGCGAGGGAACTGCGCTTGGCCCTACTTGTGCCTCTGGTCGTAATGGCATTGGACCACTCTTGCCTGATAGTTTTCGAATATCGGATAGTGATCCTTATCATGGCCCTGGCCTTTACATTTTATACACCATACCTCTGCGCGCGCTTCTAACCGGGGTGCTTTATCTTATTTCAAAATTTTCATTTCTAAGCATAGGTTTTGTAGTTGCGTGTGGATTTGCTGAACTCCCAACCCTAGATCTTATATTGGAGTTTCATGCAACCTCATCACTGTCTCCAATGCTTCAGCTTGGGTTGAGATCTTTTGCTGTGATAACGCCATCCTCAGATGTGGTGTCAATGATGCCACAAACCACGCGCAATGTTGCGCATCCATCAACATCATGTTTTCCTCATGGATTGTACTTTTCAATCTATGATCTAGATCCCATGGATTTTGACCAGGCATCATAGCCATCTCCTTGAAACCGATGATCGATTGTGTTTCCGATTTTGGTTGGCTAAATTCTTTGTTCAGCGCATCCTGAATCGCCATTGTTCCCGCATTCAGGTGGTCGCTAGAATAATTTATATACCACATTAATGCGCGGTCATGTAACATGCTCACCAAAGAAGCCTTTTTGATGTTCTCATCTATTACCCCTTGGGCTTCCCATACAATCTTTACCACGAGCCAGAACTGATATGGTTCCTCATTTCCTATGCCTCTAATTACCGGCAACTTGATCACACCTACCATCCCTACCCTCGGTGGTGGCACTGGTGGGGTAAGTGAAGATGGGTTGGATGTAGGTGAAGTAGGTGATTGTGTGGATGGCAGTGGTATTAGTGGAAAGTGCTGCTTTATCAATCGGATTGCGCTTCTCGGAGAGAAACCTGCGAGCTCCTCCTCACTTTCTCGCGAGAATGAAATCAGAGAACTATTTTCTAATCCTTTGGTCCCTTGGTAGCCTCTTCCACTCCTCGTTACCCCAAACATCAATGGATGCACATAACCCATTTTTCACATAACAACATTTTAATCCAAGTATTCAACGATTTGATGTACTCACCCCACAGCCCTTGGAGAAAGCGCCTTTCTACCTCACTGTAACTCACAGTTGTGTCTATCACGAACTTAGTTATATACCCTCCTACTACTCAATCCAATCAGTGATCTACTACTTGTGCGATTTTGTCTTCAGATGCTTCCATCCTACGCACCAAATCTGGCGTCCACGTGATGGGTTGATCCAATTGCACCTTCCTTGATAGTCAGCTAGCCTCGTGATCTACTCATACAACTCTGCCGAGAACGATGTGAAGAAAATCTCGTGGATTTCTATGTATATGTAGCAATCCAACCACCTTTCCTCAGATATCTGTGGATTTCTGTTTTCTTATACCCGAACTTGTGAAGCTTCTGATCCAACCAATATTCAAGCTCTTTATTTGTAGGGTTCTAGTGTTCTGACATTAGACATCCCTTAGGAAAATCCTGGTCCCGACAATAGAACCATTTGTTGGCTTGTTGGGCCCTGACCTAGGTCCAGAAGAGTTATTAGCCAAACAAATCCCGCAGTTATCGGCCCTTTCGGCAATAGCCCACGAAGCACTGACTGAGGTCTCACCTGAGGTAGCAGGGGAGGGTGCTGGAACTAGGTTTCTGCACCCTTAGGATGTCTTGATGTGGTTTGGAGGGCTCGCGAACTGTTCTATGGCCTCGTGCCACTCTAGACTATTATTGGGCTTTCACGAGGATCCGCACATGTGTACTAGCTTAGTAATGAAATTATTTTATATCTGATCTTCGGGTTATAGTCTTTAAGCAAACATTTAACGATAAAACCCAGTGCGTGCAATCATAAAAAGGTATAAACTCATACAACAGATGCATAAACTAGAACACAATAAATCCATGATACTTCAAAAGCCACTTATCTTTATTAAAATCTTCTAACCATACAACCAGATCTGCCATATGCACTCAGCTGCAGGGGTCTGCGCACACAACTACAGACTCTACCAAGCCTCTACGCACACAGCTTCAGAGCCTCTATCTCCCTACTACCACCCTTGAATCGAACTTACAGACACAGATAATAGTGTCTTCACAAAACCATAACGCCAAGATCCAAGGCAAAGACTTCTCCAAAAACTGACCTCTAACCATAGAGCCTTGCTTATTTATACATTCCCATGGTCTGCAGACCATGGGAAGGCTGACTCTCTTCCTATTATTTTACATTATTCTTGGGTGGACAACCATTTGACTTGACTCATTACATTTTGCGCTCTGTGCCCTTCGTGGGGTCTTTACCATTCTTTTTCCCAAAATTGTGGACTTTGAGTCCCAAAACCATTATGCGAGGCCTCCGCTACCCAACACTTCATATAATCGTATTCATAATTATTTTGAATAGCACAAAAAACAATCCAACTATTTAATAGACTAATTTAACTCATCATTATTGTTGAACAAAAATAAAATTGAATTTACGTGGAGAGGCAAAGTAAATTTTTTTTACGCATAGAGGCAGAGGGGTGTGACTTTCACAAAGTTGATTTCGCACAACACGATTTCGTGGAGTTGCAGAGCTGGATTTCAAACAGCTAGCTTTCACACAACTAGACAGAGACTTGAAAACATAGTATTCACTCATGGCAAAAAAATGAAGTAGAACATAATAAGTTTGGAGCTACACCTTAATAACTTAGGATTGAATTGTAATACATGAAAAAAATACATTCACATGAGGTTGTGGCTCATTCACCAAGTAAAACTAAAGTTTTACAGTGATTTACACTTACGCAGAATAACGCATAGTAAAACACAGTAACTATTGTTTTTCACGTGCCCACCAAAATTTTCTCCACCATTTTCTCGCTCTCTTTCTCTCTTACTCTCTCACTATCTTACTTGCAAAATGACTTTTACCTGCTTCTTTATCTCAACATACAATTTTTACATTAATGCATGACAAAGAAAATACTTAATATGTTGTTGTTCTTGAGTGTGATCAAAATCACGCAGGTGTTTGTGGAGTGTGGGCTACAGTCATGGAATGAATGCTTGCCCATATCTATTTACCAAAATACATTAAATGCTTTAAATTCTTTGTTTCATTTCAGAATGGTTCGCGCAGTACTTCTATTATGGCTTCAGTCCTTCCATCTTCAAACAAAGATGCAACCTGCAAAAATAATTCTAACAAGTATGGTTTTTGTCAGGGTGTTTAACGCGGTGGTTGCGATTAATATCTCCAACACTCCCCCTTAATCGCAATTGCTGCCATGGAAAATTCCCAAACAGTTTCTGAGATAAAAAAACTTTCACGTGCCAATGGCTTTGTGAAGATACCAACAAATTGTTCCTATGACCTGCAGTGCTGCAACACAATTTCATCATTGTTAATCAACTCTCTGATAAAATGATATTTAGCATCAATATGCTTAGTCCTCTTGTGAAAGACAAAATTTTTTGATAATGCAATTGCTGAGTTGTTGTCACAAAAAATAGTTGTCCTTCCGTCTTGGTCATGACGAAGATCCCTCAACATCCTTCTCATCCAAACTGCCTGACACACTGTTGTTGTTGCTGCGACATATTCATATTCTCTTGTTGACAGTGACATTGTTGGCTGCTTCTTGGAGGCCCATGAAATGGCTCCGGAACCCAAATGAAAAATATATCCTGACGTGCTCTTTCTGTCATTGACACTTCCAGCCCAATCACTGTCAGTGTAATCAATGAGCCTAAAATCACTTGTTGATGTGTACAAAATTCCATAATGTTTTGTCCCATTGACATACCTTAGAATCCTTTTTGCTGCTTGTGTCTCCTTGGGTGTCTCCATGAACCTTGACACCAAACTTACTGCATACATTATATTCAGCCTAGTGGTGGTCAAATACATCAAGCTGCCTATCATGCTTTTATATAATGTCGGATTGACATCACTGCTGCAATCTTCTTTCCTCAACTTCAACCCCATGATAGTTAGAGTTGGTGGAGGCTTGCTATTTTTCATTTTAAACCTCTCCAAAATGTCTGCCACATACTTTGCCTGAGAGATAAAAATTCCATTTTCTATTTGCTTCACTTCTATGCCCAAAAGGTATCTTAACAATCCAAAGTCAGTCAATTCAAATTCACTCTTCATGACTTTTTTGAAATCAGCGACGATGAAATCATCGTTGCCTGTAAAAATCAAATCATCTACATATAAGACGATAATGATTATCTTACATTTGCTCTCTTTGATGTAGAGAGTGGGTTCACTGTCACATTTGTCGAAACCATTGTCTAACAAGTAGGCATATAACTTGTTGTACCATGTGCACAGTGATTACTTCAACCCATAAAGAGCTTTCCTCAACCGATACACTTTGTCTTCTTGGCCTTCTACCTCATAACTAGGCAGTTGCGCAACATACACTTCCTCTTTCATCACTCCATTCAAGAACACTGATTTTATGTCCATTTGATACACTTTCTATTTATGTTGCGCGATAATCACCACAACTGCACGCACTATCTCCCTCCTCATGACTGGCACGAATGGTTCCGTGTAATCTCTCCCATGCCACTGCTTCTATCCTTTGAAAACTAGCCTTGCTTTGTGTCTTTCAATCTTTCCCTCAATGTTGCTTTTTGTCTTATAGATCCACTTTGCTCCAATGACATGTTTTCCTTTCAGAAGGTTCACTAACTCCCATGTGTCATTCCTTTCTATTGCTTCTATTTCTTCCTCCATCGCCGCAACCCATTTTTCTTCTTTGGTTGCATGTTCAAAATGGATTGGGTCATCTACATGACAAAATAATACAAATAAGGAATTCAGTCCAGCGTTGTTATCAACTTCATCTTGCTCATAAATTTCATTTAAAATTCTGAATTTTGGTCTTCTTGTGCTTGTTGAAGATGGGCTTGACATGTCACTTGGTGTTGTGCTTTACGGTGTGCGTGGAGAAGCACTTGCTTGGCTGTGCAAAGCTATCCTATTATTTCTTGATGGTGTTGATTGCTGCCTACATTGTTGCACTTGAATAGGAGTAGAAGGAGTCACTGTTGAGGAATTACTTGCTATTTTTAATTCTTCTTTGTCCTCATGTGGTATACATGCTTTGACATTGACTGTCTTTTCTAAACTTCCATCCCATGATTCCTCTTCTATAAACTGCACATCTCTACTAATAATGATATTCTTGGTTAATGGATTGTAGAGTATGTATGCCTTGGATTCATCACTATATCCAACCAATATACATTTCTCTCCCTTTCTGTCCAACTTCTTCCTCAATTCATCCGGGATATGTGCATACGCCACACATCCAAAAAATCTCATGTGGGTGACACTGTGCTTTCTTCCACTCCATGCCTTTTCACGAAATATGTTCTAGATGCTTTTGGATGGACATCTATTCAAGATATATGTTGAACAAGCGATAGCTTCAGCGCAATAATCATTTGGCAAATGCTTTTCCTTCCACATACTCCTTGCCGTTTCCGTAATATTCCTATTCTTTCTTTTTGCCACACCATTTTGCTAAGGTGTATACCTTGGTGTAAATTGCTTGTGAATTCCACGCTCCCTATAAAAACGATGGAAATCATTTGAGATGTATTCTCCACCTCTGTCAGTCCTGAGGACTTTGATGTAGTGTCCACTTCCTTGTCAACAAGAGCTTTGTATTAGCGAAAGCGCTGAAACACTTCACTTTTCTATTTTAGGATATAGACCCATGTCTTCCTTGTGTAGTCATCTATGAAGTTCAATACATAGTGGCTACCACCAATTGATGGTGTATGCATTGGTCCACATAAATCTGAGTGGAAAATCTCCAAAGGTGGCTTTTCCCTTATTGACTTTCCTGTTGGAAATGTCTCGCCATGTTTCTTGCCGAAGATACATCCTTCACATAGGCTGTCTGGTTTTTCTATGAGTGGTAGTCCCTTCACCATGCCCTTCCTATGCAAAAAATTCAAACCTCCAAAGTTGAGATGACCAAATATCAAATGCCATAACCAGTTTTCATCTTTTACCTATGTTTAAAAGTTTACTGATCCAGGTCCGGGTGCAACGGAATGACCCTTCCAAGACCTTTTACTTTTGCGATGTGTTAAATCACATTTTTAAAAGAACATTAATGAATACATATGCATGTGGAAAAGAAGAGGAACAAGACAATCATCAACACATGAAAACATAAGCATTGATAACAGAGTTTTTCCAGGAGGGACTACGTCTCCGAGCCCCAGTGTCAAGATGATGTAGGCCGCTGCATTAAGTGTTGTCAATAGAGGTGATGTACATAGAGGTGACGTCGATATCATACAAGGAAAATGCCCTCACGCAGGAGTGGTGGTAAGAGATGTTCCACTACAGGAACTCTCAATCAAAAGACTCCTATCAGTATGACATAAAACTCACGCATGATGAGAATCCCACCAACATGGTATCAAAGGGATCTCAATGAAAAAGCATGCATGATAACAACAAGAGTATCCCAACAACATGCAACAAGAGATCTCAACACATAACATGACGAATCATGACAACAAGTACATCACATAGAAAATTCTGCATCACATCAAGCAAGGAATCATGAAAACATGTAATAAACAAGATCCTTCATCAACTTCAATCAAGGACCTGTGCAACAAAAAGCATAAAGAAGAATTACATGAACACATCATATACCTCACAACCAAGGGCCATCTGAAGAAGTGGATGTCAAAATTCCGAATATGTTCAGACCATCTATCGTAAGGCATTGATTGCATGACAAAAGACTACTCGTGAATGAATGTGGACATCTGCACTGGCACTGAGAAAAGTGGCTGGAAAATGAAATGAGAGAATGACAAATCTGAATGCACCATCAGATTTTGGCGTCGAGTAGTGCAAAATCAACTGTCCAAAATCTAAATTTTGAAAAGTTGAGAATTTGGGACTCAAGGAATCTTTTAGATTCCCTTGGGATTCCTCAAAAATTTTGCTCCATGGGTGGACTAGAAATCTGCAACTCAAATGATGAATCTGATCTCGCCATTGCGATCCCTGCGGAAAACCATGAAAAGTAAGTATAAACTTGACTAAATTCCGACATGGAAAAATTTTACCTCCCTGGGAAAATTTCAAGGCTCATGGTTCCGCTCCCTGTTTTTGCAGTGATCATGGCTCCACGTGCATTCTGAAAATGACCGAAAATTGCAGGACTCTGATGGACAAAAGGATAGTGCCATTTCGTTTCTGGCAATGAGAGGTGTTGAATCCATATAAAATTTGTCAAAACCTGACAAAGTGGGAATTTGGCCCCCCGCGAAATTCATAGTTCCTGCGTTAAAAAATAATTAATTCGCCTCGATTTGCGTGTCCTCTCATGGTTCCTCCATCTCTGTCTTGAACTACATGCAATGGTAAAATTCTGGGTTTATATTAACATTCACCGTTGGAAATACCAATGTAATTGGTTGGTGTAATGGTAAAAATATGATTTGGTTGAGGAGGGGTCAGGGGATCAAATCCCACCCCTCCATATATAACTTTTTTAAAACCAACTCGTATTATAATTGGGGTGCCAGGTCTGCATTGGGCGGCCCGCCCCCGCACCCTCCTCCGCAATCTCCGTATATAAGGCAAGAATTAACGTTTTCTTGGTTTTGTTTTGGTTTAAAAGGGGTGTGGGGGGGTTGGGTCTGTGCCCCAAGGGCTGGCCCACCGCCCGTTTTCTTAACACAATCCCGTTGAACCATAATATTAACATTTTTTTGTTTTTGTTAATATATAGTTTGGAATCATATTATATATATGATTTTTGTTTATCATTTTTATATAGTTATATTAATAACTATATGTTAAAATGAATTTTGTTACATGGTTATTTAATAATCATTTTCCATATTTTAAAAATGATTTTTGTGTCTTATGCAGGTTTAGGAGACCAATGAAAGAACACCAAGTGTCAATGCTTGATGGGCTGCCATGTGGGTCCTGCTTTCTTATTGGAATACCATGTGGCACACTGTGGTCCCCTATTTCCCCTATCATATCAAACTTTGAAGAGCTCTATCTTTCGGATACGAGCCTAGTTTGACAAACTGTTTGCACCTCTGTGATCAAGATGATGAGATCTACGATTTGGTCTTGGGTTGAATTCATTCTGAGAACTTTGATTTTCGAGCATTCATAAGCCCTCTTTGTTCTATGTGTCTTTGTGGAGCCACCTGGATCAATCCTCCCCACTGAGGAGCTTTTGGTCCTCCAAAAGCATGAAAAATAATCTACAACTTTTCTGTACCTTTTTTGCATCACAAGCGTCCTGAAAAGGTCTTGCTTCCATCTCCTTTAGCTTTGTCCTTCGGAGCCTTAAGCGATGAGCCGGCACCTGCTACCTCTGCAACCTGTAGTACATTGTTTTGCAAATTACATGCTTGAATGACATGACCAACTAATGACCAAAATGTCCCACAATTGCCACGAGTTTATAACTGATACTCGGTGGTCAAGTTTACAACAAGATGGACGCAATACTCCAGTTACGACAACAAGGCCAACCTATCATTGTTTCTTCAACAAGTGATGAAAACACATCATCACTGCAACACATGATTTACAAAAATAAGACCAACGTGCTATTTTTTCTTTCGACAAGTGATGGAAACATAACATCACTTGTAGAGTTCAACATGTGACACAAAATAAGACCAGACATCATTGTTGTTAACCAAGTGATGGAAACACATAATCACTTTTACATTTTAAAATGCAACAAATGATTTACAGAAGAATGACCATGAAACGACAATATGTCTAGAAAATTTTTTTCACTTATCAATGTGAATGGGTCACCTCCTTGAGGTGGTTTTGCTTGTCGAACAACTACTTCACCTAGTTCACACACCGACGCTTGGTCTTTAAGGCGTTGCTCTAGAAGGAGCCTCCAGCAAGTGGCTCTTTTATGGCCACTTCTATCACAATGACTGTAGTAGGTTTTCTTCCTCCATATCTGCTTAACCTATTTCTTTTCATGCTATTGAGAGGGTGTTTCACGCCTCATCCTTTTGCGTGCTACCATTCTTTTCCAACACTTAGAAAATGTATGGTTATGGAATCCACAAAAGGTACATGTTTTTCGATGCCATGTTTTATGTTCATTATTATCAACATGATCATAATCGAAATGAACATTCAAAGATCGAAAGTGGTTATACATTTCCTTGCTACCTCTGATGTCAGGATGGTGATGAGAGCTTACCTTAGCTCTCTCCTTGCAATGGAAACTGCCATCGGATCATGGGGATGTTTTCCCATCATTCTCTTTCCTCGATGATTTCAAAGATGTATCGGACGACTCTGACACCTTTGAGCACTCTCCTTTAGTGTATCTTGAGCCTGCAAATAGATGTTCGTGCACAACCTCCAAAGGTTGAGTTATGCCTCGGTTATTAACACCAAGTTCTTCTTTCTCCTCGTGCCTCATCCTTGTAAGGAGCCTCATGTTTGTCCCCGTAATTTGGATCTCCAAATCTCCAATAGAACTCATACTATGTGAAGACGAAATCGAAAGGAAAACAACATGTTTTGCCTCTTCTTTCGTTTTGGAAAGAACTAATGAAGGTTTCTCATCATCTGTTGTTAGTGGTATGCTAGCTGTCTCGGCACATTCCCCAACTTCTTTCTTGACATACCCAAGTCCTGCTTGACGGGTTAATTCCTCTGTTTTGATAGGGTTGACGATGCCTTGGCCATTAACTCCCAAGCCTTTTCCTTCATACCCCATTTTCTTTAACACATCACGAAAATAAAAGGTCTTGGAAGTGTCCTTCGTCGCACCCGGACCTGAATCAAGTGGAATCAGAGCCACTGCATTCAGTGTTGTCAATAAAGGTGATGTACATAGTGGTGAAATCTATATCATACAAGGAAAATGACCTCACGCAGGAGTGGTGCCAAGAGATGTTCCACTACAAGAACTCTCAATCAAAAGACTCCTATCAGTATGACATAAGACTCATGCATGATGAGCATCCCGCCAACATGGCATAAAAGGGTTCTCAATGAAAAAACATGCATGACGACAACCAGAGTATCCCATCAACATGCAACAAGGGATCTCAACACATAACATGATGAATCATGACAGCAAGTACAACACATAGAAGATTCCGCATCACATCAAGCAAGGAATCATGAAAACATATAATAAACAAGATCCTGCATCAACATCAATCAAGGATATGTGAAGCACAATGCATAAAGAAGAAGTACATGAACACATCATATACCTCACAACCAAGGGCCATTTTTGAAGAACGAGATGTCAAAATGTTGAAGTTGTTCAGACCATCGATCTTAAGGCATTGATCGCATGACAAAAGACTGCTTGCACATGAATGTGGACATCTGCACTGGCACTGAGAAAAGTGGCTGGAAAATGAAATGAGAGAATGACAAATCTAAATGTACCATCAGATTTGTGGCGTTGAGTAGTGCAAAATTGACTGTCCAAAATCTGAATTCTAAAAAGTTAAGAATCTAGGGCTCAAGGAGTCTTTTAGATTCCCCGGGGATTCCTCAAAGATTCTGCTCCATGGGTGGACTAGAAATCTACAACTCAGATGGTGAATCTGATCTCGCCATTGCAATCTCTGCGGAAAACCATGAAAAACAACTATAAACTTGACTAAATTCTGACATGGCAAAATTTTACCCTCTTAGGAAAATTTCAAGGCTCATGGTTCCGCCCCTTGTTTTTGTAGCGATCACGGTTCCACATGCATTCTAAAAATGACCAAAAAATGCAGGACTCTGATGGAGAAACAGACAACGCCATTGCGTTCATGGTGACAAGAGGTGTTGAATCCATATAAAATTTGTCAAAATCTGACAAAGCAGAAATTTTTCCCTCCTACAAAATTCATGGTTCTTGCATTAAAAAATAATTAGTTCGCCTCGATTTGCATACCCACTCCTGATTCCTCCATCTCCGTTTCAAACTATATGCAATGGTAAAATTCTGGGTTATATTAACATTCACCGATGGAAATACTAATGTAATTGGTTGGTGTGATGGTAAAAATATGATTTGGTTGAGGAGGGGTCGGGGGATCAAACCCCGCCCCTCCATATATAACTTTTTAAAAACCAACTTGTATTCTAATCTGAGTGCCGGGTCCGCATTGGGTGACCTGCCCCCTTACCCTCCTCTGCAATCTCCATATATATGGCAAGCATTAACGTTTTCTTGGTTTCGTTTTGGTTTAAAAGGGGTGTGGGGTGGTTCGATCTATGCCCCAAGTGCTGGGCCATCGCCCGTTTCCTTAGCACAATCCCATTGAACCATAATATTAACCTTTTTTGTGTTTTTGTTAATATATAGTTTGGAATCATATTATATATATAATTTTTGTTTATTGCTTTTATATAGTTATATTAATAACTATATATTAAAATGAATTTTGTTACATGGTTATTTAATAGCCATTTTCCATATTTTAAAAATGATTTTTGTCTCTTATGTAGGTTTAGAAGACCAATGAAAGAACGCCAAGTGTCAATGTTTGATGGGCTACCATGTGGGTCCCACGTGCTTATTGGGATGACATGTGGCACACTGTGGGCCCTTCTTTTCCGCTGTGATATCAAACTTTGAAGAGCTCTATATTTCCCATATGAGCTTCGTTTGAAATCATCCACACCTCCGCAATCAGGACGACAAGATCTACCATCTAGTCCTGGGTCGAAGTCATTCTGAGCACATTGATTTTTGAGCATTCATAAGCCCTCTTTGTCCTGTGTGTTCTCTTTTATTCCATTCTCTTGTGAGTTCATTGAGAGTTGTGCTTGTGTAACTTCTTTCTACAAATCTGATTTTAATTTTAGGGGAAACATTCTATTGTTTGTCATCTGAACCTTTGCAATCAACTCTCTACTAGGAGGAATATCCAAAATTGTGCACACATCGTTTTTGAAGAAGACATTGTAGCTCTTTTGCATGAGTTGTCCAATGCTTATGAGGTTATGCTTCAAACCGGGGACAAAGTAAACATTTGAGATGTACTTCTTCTCCCCCTTCTTTGTTAGGATATTAACTCTACCTTTTCCCATGACAAAGACTTTACTATCAGTCCCTAAAGTCATTTCATATTTCACACTTTCATCTATATTGGAAAGCATTTCTATGTTTCCTGATATGTGGTTGCTACACCCCGAATCTAGATACCATATATCACTTTGTTTTTCTTGTGCTACATTACAAGCTAAAAATATGTTATCATGGTTTTGATTTTATTTTGTGAAATTTACACCTGGTTTGTTACTAAGGTCATATTGTTTCTTTCTACATTCATTTGCGTAATGACCATACTCCTTACAATAATGACATTGAACTTGAGATTTATCATACCTCTAACCTTGTGCTTGATTTTCGCTTGGGCTTTGACTTGGATTTTCATCACTGTCTCTTTAACTTGAGCTTGAACGGCTGCTTCTTCCACCTCTGTGTGGGCTTCTTCCTCTTCTTCCAGCATATGATCTTCCTCTACCTCCACCTTGACCAAATGATACTTTTGTCTTGAAGGCATGCTCCAATGATGAGCTTGTTTCTCTATTCCATTTATGTTCATGAGAAATCAGTGATACATTAAGCTCATCCACTGAGAATTGTGAGAGAGCCTTTGTCTCTTCTATGGCCACAACAATGGCATCAAACCTTACTGGCAAACTTATTAAAACTTTCTCAACTATTCTTGTTTCCTCAATTGTCTCACCATGAGACCTAATTTGAGTAACCATCCCACTTACATGTGTAAAAAATGAGTCTACATTCTTAGACTCTTTCATACAAAGTGTTTCAAAGTCTCTTTTCAACATTTGCAGCTTTGTTGTCTTGACTTTTGCCATGCCTTGGTAGGCTGTGTGGAGGGTGTCCCATGCTTGCCTGGATTTCGTTGTTGCTGCAACCTTTGGGAAAATACTTCCATGAATTGCTTGGAAAATATAGAACAAAGCTTTTGAATGCTTCTTCCTGTTGTCCCTTAACAAATCTCTTTTTGCTGGAGATAAGGCATTGTACGTTGCTGCATCTGTTGGTTCTTGAAAACAATACTCCACCAAATCCCAAATGTTTTGAGAAGAAAATAGGGCCTTCATTGTAATAGCCCAATAATCATAATTTTTTCCATTGAATTGAGGTATCTGAGTGAAGAAAAAAAAATTCTACCTCCTCTTAAATATGCTAAAAACAATCTTCCCTCAAAACAATTTTAACTGTTAGTAAAAACACTTGTTTTTACAGTAACAAAGTTTAACGCGCTCTGATAATTGAATTTACGTGGAGATGCAGAGGGGTGTGACTTTCGCGAAGATGATTTCGCGCAACTCAATTTCGCGGAGTCGGGGAGGTAGATTTCGCGCAGGCAGTTATACAGAGACTTAAAAATACAGTGTTCACTCACGACAAAAAAACGAGGCGATCTGGGATGGGTGACCTCCCGGGAAGTCCTTGTTACCGGGTGCAAGCCCTGGAAGTGATGATTGATGCTATGTGATTTATTTCACCTGTTTCAATCCCACTTCTTCACCCTTGTGAGCATCACCTGATGCAATAAGTACTAAGTGAACTATTAAAATCATGAGAAATTAGTCACTTACGACTACCTCTCATGGAAATGGTCATAGGTGAATGACTTACTTAACGCAGTTGTGTCCCAAAAATGATATATATAATACACTACGTAACCCCCTATACTTAGAACACAGTAAGTTTGGAGCGACACCTTAATAACATAGGATTGAATTCTAATACATGAAAAAAATACATTCACATGACATTGTTGCTCATTCACCAAGTAAAACCGAAACTTTACAGTGATGTACACTTAATAACACACAGTAAAACATAGTAAGTACTGTTTTTCACGCCGCTGCCAAAATTTGTTGCACCATTTTATCCTCAGAGACTCGCTCTCTTTCTTTCTTACTATCTTACTTGTAAAATTGTTTCTTACTATCTTACTTGCAAAATGACTTTTACCTGCTTCTTTATCTCAACATACAATTTTTACATTAATGCATCACAAAACAAATAATTAATTTGTTGATGTTGTTGAGTGTGATCAGAATCGCCCAAGTATTTGTGGAGTGTGGTCTATAGTCGTGGAATGAATGCTTGTCCATATCTATTTACCAAAATATAATAAATGCCTTAAATTCTTTGTTTGTGTTTCAGAATGGTTCGCAATGTATTTCTGTTAGGGCTTGAGTCCTTCCATCTTCAAACAGAAATGCAACCTGCAAAAATAATTCTCACAAATATGACCGCCCTTAGAGTGTTTCGCGCGGTAGTTGGGATTAATATCTCCAACACTGGCAAAAATTACTTTTGACAAATATGAGTGCTCTTAAGACGCGGTGATTGGGATTAATATCTCCTAACAGTTCTCCAGAGTCGCCCAAATATTTCACCCCCTTTATATAATCGTATTCATCAGTGTTCCGAGTGGAAAGCCGAAGAGTATGTTTAAGAGGGAGAGAAAAATGGTCCCCTGATCATATCATCTATGTGTGCAATAGATGTTGCTTGTCGTATGTTGAATAAATATCTATTGAGTTTATAACTGCCATTTTTATAGCCATTCTGGTCGCCATCGTTGTTCGCGTGGATTCCTGATCAATTTAAAAATTCCAGACTCACCTTGTGGTCACCATCGGTATTCATTTCAAAGAAAATATAATTAGCAATTACAGGGATACACAAATAAATGAAGGCATGACTACGTGTCGGAATGGCGAGCAGAATATATGTTGTTGACGAGGTGCTTCCCATGGATTCCCTTTTACAGCGATATGTTGTTGACGAGGTGCTTCCCATGGATTCCCTTTACTTCTAAGTATTTTTTTTTTTTTTTTTTTCATAAATTGATATGAAATTATAGTGCACTAAGTATGTTAACAAAAAAAATGGTAATTATGGCTGTTTTATAATGTTTTTAATGTAAATTAATTAAAGAATATTTTATAAAAAAAAATATTATTATTGTTTTACAATGTTTTTAGTTAGAACTAATTTGAAAATATTTTATTTTTATTTTAAGAGGAATATGTGTCAACTCCAATTTAAATGAAAATTGCAACTCATAAGAAAAAAATAAATTAAAATATTTCTACTTCAATAAATTTAATCTTTTTTTATTTAATATAACTAATATAACATTAACTAAAACACATGAAGAACCCTTTTAACTTATAAATTACATTAATATAAAATAACTAAACTTAATCACATAAAATTAAAAGAAAAAGCACCTAGAATAAATGAAAAAGAATTTAATTATTATTAGGAATGTTGCTCATTCGGGTGTCTTTCTCCTGTTCTGAAATTTAGATTTCTCTTCTTCAAGACACCTTCCATCTTACAACAATATAAGTCTTCCATTTTTATAGAGAAATTAGTATAACAAATTCTATTTCTATTGATTACTTGGAAGGAAATTGAATTTAAATTTGGAAGTATTCATTTTAGTTGCAAAGAATTGCAACTTTATAACACTACATAACCCATACAAAAAAATAAAGTAATATTTAACTTTATATTCATGGGAAAGAGATCAAATTTTAATAAAATTATATGACAAATATAAAAATTGAAAATATTATTTAATTTCATATTAATTAGAAAAAAAAATATCAAATTAAAAAGATTATAATAATAATCCAAATATAGATATAAATATATTTAAATTTCCCATTCTTTTACTTTATATCTATTCTTAACCGATATTATTTGACGGCTTGTCAATATTAATTAAAATATAAATGTAATTAATGTAATTATTTTTATCATTTCTTACTTTACTAACAATATTTATTCTCGTTTATTTTCTCTATTTTAGCTGCCAGGTAAAAAAATGTGAAAACCGCTTACTATTATTGTTATGAATGAACAAAAAGTTTAAATATATTTTTCACTTCCCTTGTAATTCAATTTTCATAATTTTTATTCAAGTCCATCCTGCATTTTTCTTTTCTTTTCCCATCAAAGTTAATGGCCATCCCATCCATGCCACAGGTTTGTGAACTATCTGAATTTTGTTACCATAGTGATACATTCTTTGTGATAACGAAGTTGAGGATTTAGGAGATTTTGTTACTAGATACATTCTTTGTGAGAATGAAGTTAAACATTTAGGAGTTAAATAGTAAGTATTCTAACGAAATAATTTAGGATTTTTGCTTTTAACATTTAATTATTTTTTTATTTTTTTAAAAAACTATAATATTTTATTATTTATATTACATTTTTTAATATAAATATAAATTCAATCATAAAAAAGCCGATTTTGAATCTGTATAGAGATTATGGCACATGACAAAGTATCATTATTAATATCATAAACATAAACAGAATAGATACACGAAACAGTGATGAGATATGCTTTCTCCTTATTGCTACCTACTTAAGGACAACACTCAAAAAGACGATAATGCTAAAGCAATATTACCTTCTAACATTTAAATTCAATATGACCTACTAACATTTGAATATGCACTAGGGATTCAACAAAGTCTACGAGATATTACAAGAAACTTTGTGGAACAAGACTTCACCATGGGAATAATATTCTAGACCTAGTTTAGACGAGAGGACATGACGAAATATAGAGTATGCAAGGTATACGCGGATTACTCGGTTGTTCATTTTGTTTCATCCTTCGTTATCTTCATTGATTCCATAATTCCTCTGCCTCTTAGTCTTGACCTTTGTTGACCTCTCAGATATTCTTCATACAACATCGATTTATACAGTGGTGGATGAGTTTCATCTATTAGTTGGGGAGCAGGAAATACTAAAGCATCCATGGAAGGCCCATTTAGTGCAGCAATTGAAATTCTTGTTCTCTTCTTGTTGACGATTGCTCTGTGCTCCATGCGGTTGTATCTCCCGTTGCTTACAATCTGTTGCTCAAAATAATAAAACCAAAAAAAAGGATGCTATTCAAATTTACAATCTGAAGTCACCATTATTGTAAAAATATTTAGAAGAGAACAAATGATTGTCACCTCCAGATGGTCACCGACGTTAACAACGAAGGCGTTGGGAGAGGGCTCAACAGCCACCCAATGCTCCTCATGCAGCATTTGCAGACCCTTCACACTACAACACAAAGGGGGGTTTTAAGACAGTATTTGGGTAAATTGTCTTAACTTGAGACAAAAGAAAATTTGTCTATTGTCTTTAAGCGGGGGTTTCAAATTAAATTGTTTTAAAATTAAATTGTCTTAAAATATTGTCTCTATAAAGACAATATATAACACAAGAATTTTTGTCTCTCTAGAGACAATTTCATTTTTGTCTCTCCAAAGACAATATCATTTTTATCTCTCTAAAGACAATAGTTAGAATTAAAGACATATTGATTGATTTATCCAATAACTGCTTGAATTGTGGGAGAACAGAGGCGGAGGACAAAGAGCTAGGGTTTCAAACTTTTGCAAGTGCTGAACTCTATGGAGGGGCGCAAAGGGGGGAGCTCCACTCCCTCCTACAAGCAAGCCATGGCCAGCCGAGGTAAAAAACCAATAGAGACTGTGAGAGATCCTTCAGGAGAAGGGATAAGGAACATGGAAAAGGAAAAGGATTCAACCAAAACAAGGGAGGATAATAGAACAAAAGAAAATGAGGAAGAAGACAAGAAATATGGAGAAAAAAATAAAGTGCAAAAGGGCCATGTAAACCCAACGCTGAGGTCACACCCAGAGTAGTTTTAAATGACACTGCTCTGTAGGCGCAGAGGAACCACATGAGGACCTATGTTATCATTTGTAAATTCATGGGATTATGGCCCACTAAAAAGGCACTACAAGCGTGGATTAAATACCACTGGAACCCAAAAGGAGGCATAGACCTACATCTTGGGTCAAAAGGTTTCTTCACCGTGGTCTTTACAAATATCGAGGACAAAGACAAGGTGTTTGAAGGAGAGCCCTACTTCTATGCAGCTGCAGGCCTCTACATGTGGCCGTGGATGATGAATTTTGTCCTGGAGCGAGAGACTTTCACTTCGGTCCCGGTCTGGGTAAGACTCTACTCCCTACCTCTTGATTAGTGGCAAACTAAATCGTTATCTTCCATAGGAAACAAATTAGGACATTTTGTTAAAGCTTCTTAGACCACCAAAAGGGGAAAATATACTTCCTTCGCACAAATATGTGTGGAGATGGATCTCTCCGGAGCTCTACCGGATGAGGTAATCTTGGAAGTTTTTTATGAAGAATGGGTGCAAATAGTGGATTATGAACATATTTCTTTCAGATGTCGTAAGTGCCATGAGCATGGACACCTATTTAGAGACTGCCCTCTCAGTAAAATAGAGAATAAAAGTAAAGCCACCACAGTGAAAGATACTAAAAACTTTCACAAAGTGGGATATCGAGGAAAAGGAGGCAAAAGGGGCCCAAAGCCACATCATACAGAAGGGAAATAGGCTAGTCTGAATAGGTTCCAAATACTCAAAGAAGAGGAAGAGATAATAAAGGAAAATCAGGTAATGGAGGATAGCCCATGGGAGAAGGAGAAAGAAGAAAATAGTGAACAAACACATGATCTTAATAAACAAAAAGAGACTACGCTGAGCGATGGAGAACTGGAAATGGACCAAGAAATGACCCAAAGTGAGATGGATATTGAGGATCATGAACTGCAGGATATTCTTGACAGAGAACACCTAGATCTTGAAGGGTTCTTGAAACAAGGGACCATTGGAGGGGTAGACTCACTACCTCAAGAAGAGTTCAATAGAGTACAACAACTATTCCTATGGAAAACGCGGGCTAAAGGGCTAGAAAGGCAAAGAAACAATGAAAGGTAGGGCAACGAAGGTGTGAAAACTATGAAAACCACACCAGAATTAGCTCCTAGAAACCCAGGAACGAAACGAGGCAAAAAAAAGTAGAATGAGTTATTGATGGAATGTGGAAAGCTAATGATAGATTCAGGTAAGAAGAAAGACCTAACTAGCTATTCCTTTACAAATCTTTCATAATGAAGTTCACATCTTGGAATATAAGAGGTCTAGGTAGTAAAAGGAAACAAAGATTACTTAGCAATAGAATGAAACAAGAAGCTCTAGATATGATCTTTATCGAAGAAACTAAATGTTCCATTCAAAAGATAGAAGAAATTCATAGCAAATGGCTCAATAAATTTGAGTTTCTAGAAGCAGATAATACAGTAGGAGGCATACTCACTCTTTGGAATCCCCAAAAGATTGGCATAATAGATGTCGAGGCATTTAGGAATTATTTATCAGTAGTTATTTAGCCTGTGGGAGATAGGGAGACTTATCTGGTCACGAATGTTTATGTCCCCCAAAGACTGGATGATAAACTCAAGTTTCTAGATTCTCTTGTGGAACAAAGAGATAGACATACGGGAGTACCATAGATCACGGGTGGGGACTTCAACATGATCAAATCACTTTCGAAAAAAAAATAGGGGAACTAGAACTTTAAGCAAAGGCTCTATAGCATTTCAAACTTTTATAGATAATATGAAGCTAGTTGACATTGATATGAGTAATGGCCTCTTTACATGGAACAATAAGAGAGGAGGAGAGTCTCAAGTAGCCTCAAAGCTAGATAGATTCATAATTTCAGAGGACCTTATGCTCACCGACAAGGAAATGATAGTGAGAATTCTCCCTTTGGAGGCTCGGACCATTGGCCTGTACAAATTGAGATACAGGGCATTGGTACCCCCAAGAACAGACCTTTTAGATTTGAGAATATATGGCTCACCCACCGAGATTTTATCAGCAATATAGCAAAATGGTGGATGGAATATCTGCATATTCAGGGTATAAGAATGTTTCTGCTACACAAAAGACTAAAATACATCAAGCTTAGACTCAAAGATTGGAACAAGAATGAATTTGGCAATATCTTTGAAGCAAAAAAACTGTTGAAGACAGAATGTAAGAACTCAATCAAGCCCTTATCATAGATGGCTTTGATAGAGTCATAAATGATCAAGTCACCATACATCATCAAGAATGGGAGAACTTATGTAAACAAGAGGAAATATTTTGGAGACAAAAATCTAGAGTCTAATGGCTAAAAGAAGGGGAACGAAACACCAGATTTTTCCATAGATCCACCATGGCGAACAGATCTCATAATAGAATCTCTTCGATCAAGGACAAGGGAGGTCATTTACTCAATTCCCATGAAGAGATAGAAACTGTGTTATTCCAACACCTTCAAGCTATAGAAAAGGAGACCATTTCAGACAGAGCTCATTTTATCAGGGATTTAACAAGGCATATACCTAGGCTAGTATCAAGAAAGGATAATTTAAATCTCAATAGGCCAGTGACTGAAGAGTAGGTTAGTGAGGTCATTGAAGAAATGTAGAATGGCAAAGCGCTAGGGCCTGATGGTTTCAATGTGGATTTCTATAAAGCTTTTTGGAACATTGTTAAACAAGATATTCTAAATGTAGTGGAGGATTCCAAGATGAATAGAACCATTTTGAAGGTGCTCAATACTTCATTCATCTCCTTGATCCCCAAACAAGATAATGCTTAGACTCCAGACAAGTTTAGACCCATAGCTTTTTGCAATGTGGTGTACAATATAATTTCCAAAGTTGTTGCCAATAGACTCAAACCCCTTTTTCCTAGTCTAGTTTTTGTGGAGCAATCGGGTTATGTGGTGGGTAGACAAATTCTCAATAACATCATTCAAGCGCATGTGGTGGTGCATTCATTGTCAAGAAATAGGAAGGCGAGAATGATTATACAATTGGACCTTGCCAAAGCTTATGATAAGTTGAATTGGACCTATATCAAGAAGGTCCTTCTAGCCTTTGGATTTGATCATAACTGGGTAAGATGGGTTATGGCACTGGTAACTTTTTCTAGCTTTTCAATTCTGGTTAATGGTTTTCCTTCCAAGATTTTCACTCCTTCAAGAGGCCTCAGGCAAGGAGATCCACTCTCTCCCTTTCTCTTTACCCTCATGATGGAAGGACTTGGTCAGTCTATCAAGCATGTGAAAGAAGTTGGTAACATCAAGGGTCTCCAACTTTCTGAGACTGGACAGTCTTTGACCCATCAACAATTTGTTGATGACACTATGCTGCAAGGTATCCCCATGGTCAAAGAAGCTCTTGCTTATAAACAAATCTTGTATGAGTTTTCCATGGCTACAGGTATGGAGGTAAATCTCCCCAAATCTAAGATTTTTTCTTTAATACTAATATTGCTATTCAGAGAAATATCTCTAGAATTCTGGGCTTTCAAATGGATGTCCTTCCTTCCAAGTACCTAAGAGTTCTTCTAATTGATAAACCTTTGCACAAGAGCATTTGGGAGCTGGTGATTAATAAGATGCAGGATAAAATTAGGAAATGGACTATTAGATCTTTAAACTTGGCAGGCCGGTCGGTGCTTACAAAAGCTATTCTGCAATCAATCCCCATCTTCATGCTTTCAACCCTTCCAGCTCCAAAAGGAGTTTTACAACAATTTGGAACCATTCAAAGAGACTTTCTTTGGGGTAAGGCGGAGGAGAGAAAGAAATGGGCCTTGGTAACCTGGGATAAGATTTACAAACCTAAAATCCATGGAGGTCTTGGATTGGATGATCCAGAAGTACTTAGCAAAGTTTTAGGGGCAAAATTATGGTGGCGTTGGGTAAAAGATCCAAAGGCTCAATGGGCTAGTATTTGGAAAGAAAAATACGCCAGCACTTGGCAAGATAATGATCACATAAGGATGACAAGCATCATAAAAGGCTCCTACATCTGGAATAAGGCCTGAGAGAATAGAGGCGTAGTGAAAAATAGCTTCTAGGAAATCAGAGAAGGAGATATTGCTTTGTTTTGGGAGGATAAATGGCAATAAGAAACTACACTATTAAGAGACGACTTTCTGGACTTCAAGAAAGAAATTGATATCAAAGGGTTTCTCAAGGTAAAAGATTTTTGGGATCAAAACAATAGTGAAGGAAAATGGAGAACCTAGAAGAAATTATATAGAATACAGGAATGATAACCCCTTGAAAGCAAAAGCAGATGCACCACTGACAATGTTGGACCAGAGGAAGATTCTTGTTTCAGAGGGGCATGACCAACATAGATGGGGCAACAATAATGAAGGTACCTTCAATCTTAAGGAGGAAAAGAGCATAATCCTTGAGCTGGACTCCAATGTACTAGACAAGGTTTGGCATAACCTATGGAGGCATCAAGGTTGGATGAAAATTAAACTCTTCATGTGACTGGTACATCATAAGAAAATTATGACTTGGGAAAACATTCAGAAGAGGGGTGTTCTGGGACCTTCTAGATGCTAGCTCCGTGAAGCCCAAGAGGAAACAATGGAGCACCTTCTCAATAACTGCATTTTCACCTCTAGGTTGTGGAATACTTTTACCACAATTTTCCAGCAGACAAACAGGCACAAAGGAAGCATTATCAATACCCTAAATAACTGGAGACGAAACTTCTATGATTATGAATTTCTTCGCTCCGATTGGGCTTTAAATCCAAGCTTCATCATTTGGAATGTCTAGAAAGAAAGGAACAACATAATTCTTAAAAATGAAAAAAGTTCCTCCCAACGCATTATTGAGCAGATCTTAAGACAGCTTAAGGAGACAATTGGTACTATAGTGTGAAATTCCTCAGAGAATCCACCTTTAGCAAATGAAATGAAGATATTCCTTCAGTTGGGTATGTAGGGGCTTATACCATAGGGATTGGACATGAAGGTAATAAATCTAAACAACAAGCCAGATTACTGGCATCCTCCCCCTCAGGGATTTCTGAAATACAACATTGATGGGGCCTCAAAAGTCAACCCAGGTATTACTGGTTTTGGAGGGGTGTTATGGGATGAAAATGGCTGTATCCTTTTTATTTTCCACTGCCATTTGGGAAGAGCTACAAACAATATGGCAGAATTAATGGCACTTGAGCAACGTTTAGATTTCCTGAAGCAGGATAATCTCGAAAATATTATAATTGTAGCTGATTCTGAGTTGATCATTAGCTCAGTCAAGAGAATCTGTTGTGCCACAGAGTCAGAAAAAGTCTCAAGACATTGGAGGCTGCTTCAGGTCTTTCAAAGGATCCAGTTTCACCTCCTATGCTTATGTATCGTGAGTTTTATTCATGTGCGAAGGACAGAAAATAAATTGGCGGACATTCTGGCCAATCAAGGGGTGTTCTACACCAAAAGCAGGGTTAAGTTGAGTTGGAATGAGATGCCTCATAACGGATTAAGGGAGCAGTGCCTCGATCAGGCAGATGAGGACAAAAAGGTGTTTCGAAACAAAGCCACAGAGACGGGTTCTAGTTGATTTGGATTCATTATGAAGTTCTTTTCAGAAGTAAGGTCTTTTTTGGGATGTAGGTCTTTGTCTGCCTCCTTAACCCAGGTAAACAAAAACCAGAAGTCTCACGTGGGCTGATGGAAGGAGGGATCTTCATCTTCCTTTGGCCCATGAGCTCGAGGAATTGGGAAGGTACGTGGGGATGGAGTCCAGGCTTTCTCAACAGACTCAAACCTCCATCCTTACTTCCTGTGGTGGCTTTAGCGCCCTCGGGGTGGTTTCCGGTTTTTCGCATGCCCTTCAAGCGAGAAGCGGTTTTCGCAGTCAGGAGCAATTCCACTCACCACACAAGACGTTGCCAAGGGTGGGGGGGAACTACTGCCCTCATCGCATGGTAATTCTCGGTTCTTTTGGCTCGGGTGATATGATCCTCAGCCGTTGGATCAAGTGAGGAAGATCCACGGCCAAGAATGAGCGTGCATGTTGGTGTGTCTGAAATAGAGGTTATGTTTTTTGATGATTGCTCGACCTGACTAGGATCGCGCCCAAATGGTGGATTTCGGGCGGTAAAAGTGATCAGAGGTTATGTCAAAAATGGACCCGATATGATTATAAATTATGGTCTATTGGGTTCATCAGGTCTGATTTGTTTGTTAAACAGTGTGCTTGTTGGCCTCCCGATATGATTTTCATTCGCTAGTTCTGTGGCATAGGATCCAACAGTCAGTTTTGGACTGCTCATTTGGTTTGGTGGGCCCGCAGCCCTGGGTTTGTTTTGTCGTCTTGGGACCATGGTCGGGGGTTGGCCTGTCATTTTGGTGGGCCTTACCACCTTGGTTGCCTTTGTATACTATTTCTCTTTTTTAATTGAATAGAAGGATCCGCTCTTGCCTTAGAAAAAATAATAATTAAAGACATATTGTCTTTAAAAAGACAGCGCTTGTGATCTTAACTATTGTCTCTCGAGAGACAATAAAAAATTACATACAAAGATAATAAATGATCACTTTTGTCTCTTTAGAGACAATATAAAATAATGAATCTAGAAAAATATCTCACCATTGAAATAAACCAATATTAAAAGTATTTAATTAAAAATAAACTACAATATCATTGATTAATTCATATTAGGACACAGTGAAATCAAACCACCAACCTCCTGCTTATAAAGCAGGTGCTCTACCATTGAGCTAGAACCCTTTAAAGAATTATGTGATAATTATGGTGTTCCTTGAAATTGCATATATAGGCATTGATTTTAAAACTAGTAGTTGCACCAAGAAGTGCAAAGGAATGCAAATAAAAGTGGGAATGTGAAATTTCATATATAGGCATTGATTTTAAAACTCGCAATTGCACTGAGAGGTGCAAAGGAACACAAATAGAAGTGAAAATGTGGAAGCCAACAAGCAAGTGAAATATATGGAAAGTGAAATTACATAAAATTCAAAGACACCATAACGATCCATTTTACCCCACCTTGCTTGCCCAGTAAAGTTTTGGAGTACCTATTCCAACATTTTATAGGCTACTTGAAAAGAAAAAAAGAAAAAGACACAGAAGCCACTGTGACCTAGAAATTTATCAACAATTGCAATCTTCTTGGAAGGCAATAGGTCAATATTACTCCAAGCTTGAACTTTTCTTTTTTAAAGCTTGGCTATTATCCATCTCCAACAACCAAACGCTGAAAAACTACAACTGAAACACTATTCACTGAAGGACTTGCCCAAATAAGAAATAGTCTCCCCAAGATTTATAAGCTTTCATTTATGATTCAACAAAGTAGGGGATTCATCTTGGCCAAAACAAAACCTTTATTTTTCCATTCTAACAACTACTCTTACTTCTTTTGCAAAATATCCAAGTAAAAAATAATAACTTCCATAAACTGTTGAATCAATGAATGTGTTAAATTTGAGCCATATGCAAAGTGGAAATTTGGGTATATTACAATACATATCCTAAAATTTGATATCATATGGATAACTTACGTAAGGGAAATAATGAAAATATTTTACAAGTGATGTTTCTGACGCTGAATGTCAATTCTCCAACACCTTTATTAGAGGTAATAATACTTCGATATTTTCTCCAAAGAATATCTAAAATTCAAATAATGAGGTGGAGATTGAAAGTTACCTTTAAACTTGCATTCATCACTCATTCTAGCGACTAAAATGGTCTATATATCAATGCATGTTTTGTACATAGTAAAAGTGGCCAGCTTTTAGGAGCTCTTTTTGGTGGACAAATTCTTGAACTAGCCCAGTGATCTTACAAGGGTGTGAAGGGCTTGACCTAACACTCAATCCATTCCCTGCATTCCATCAACATCTAGGACCATTTTGTGATCTTTCTTCAAGCAAGTATCCAATCTTGCAAAATCTAAATACCTTCCTAAGATTGTATCTAGATACAACAAATCTTGTTGCTCTTTGCTTTTGTGTTCGACAAAGAGAAGCAAAGAAACAAAATTTAGAAAAAACTATATTCTATAATGGTAATTGTGTCCTCCATCTCCAGGTAACAAGATACTACAAATAAAAGAGAATAGTGGGGCATGAAACTAGATCACAATAGTGCTTGCCAACACCAAGGCTGGCACTACCAAGCAAATACAAGTTTACATTACCCGTGTCTTCTCAGAAAGACTGGTTGGGCTTTGGGGATGCTAATAGAGGTCTCTAACAACATCTCACTAGACAGAATCTAGATGCAACAATCATGCACAAAACAAGTAAAACAAAATAGTTCAACATGCTCAAACTTATATGTATTACTGGTAGTGAAGCAACATCTCAATTTAAACATACCATCCCTTTAACAAGCTCCATTTGACCCCTCCTGAACGTATTCTCCAATAGCCACTGCAGGTTCACAAAAGAAATGAAGATACCATAAGGGAGAAAATATATTGCTCCTCACCAAATCATTAACACACAAGCTAAAATCAACAATACAATTTTGCATAATTAACTTCTTGTATTCTTCTGAAGTGAACACCATTCAATTAGATATTTTTACCTCAATGAAAAATACATGAACCCACTGGCCATCAGTGGTCCTCTACCACTCAAACCACCACATAGATCACAATTCATACAAAAACCAGGCATACCACGGCTAGCTACATTTGGATGCCTCATGCCTTGGAGTTGGTATTTCCAGTTTAAAGCTTCACATGGCTGACAATACCATCCTCCAAAAGAATTCCTTAAAATACCATAGTAATATTGGTGAACTGCTACCTGCAATATAATGTTGACATGAAAATTTTAAGATACCCACTATAATCCAATGTAACAATACTGCAGTAAATAGAGAGATTAAAAAAAATAGAGGAAGGAATAGCTAGATTACCTAGTAGTAATTGTAAACACAAATCATGTTTGATCGAGTAGATTCTGGAAATCTAGAAATATCGCACAAAACAAATTCTTCTCTTGGTGAGATAGATGACACCTGGTAACAATCAAAATGCCTTTCCAATGGAACTTTTGCAACAAGGGGCCAGAACATTGTCTCTTTAGCCCACAACATTGTCTGAGAAGAAGAGCTTGGGCATCCAGTAGTAATGTTCTCTTTATACAATCAGAGAAATCTTACATGACAGCTAAATGTATGAAGATGAAGAATCGTGTGCTAAGAAAGTTCTCTGATAAAAAATTTTAATAGAGTTAAAACTGCCATTCACTGAAATTTAAATAGAAGCCTAGAACAAAGACTTGTAAAAAAAATCTCAAATTTAGATGATTCAGGGTTAGGTCAAAACACGCATCTTATTTAAAGAACTGCAGAACTAACATTTTGGATGCAATGGAGACATCAAATATAGGGTCAATGATTTCTAAACATAGTTATTAATTTATGAAACAAATGAACAATGTATATTTACAATTTTCCTAGGCATTTATAATTTCATTTTACGAAATGAACAAACAACATACACTTACCATTTCCATAGGCACTTGTGTATGCCTCAAATCTTAGTAACTACCACTGCTCCTACATGACACAATTATTTAATATTGGCCACTTCACATTTAAAAAAATATGATATACAATTAAGAAATGCCATAATTTTGTCCATGACAAGAATGTTACTTAGAAATGAATAAATATTTTGTAAATTACATTCTTCAATATCAAACCATATAATCCATTGCCCACTATTTTGTGGCATTAGATTAGTTCTGGGACAGGCATCACTTCAAGTAAACCTTAGCGATCTTAGTTGGAACATAGAACTAACTACACCATACAATCTTAACTATCAATCAAAGACAAAGTACAAGGTTTAGTCCCTATGCTGGAACTAGCTAGAAAGAAATATGCTTAAAGCCTCTCCCTCTCGAATATTATTATCTATAGATGATACAAACGAATTTGAGATATTCTTGGCCCTCGGATGTGTTTTTAGTTCCTCCTTATTTGCTGCTAACGAACACTAACAATGGTTTTAGCAATTTACACCACATTGTTGTGTGTTTGATGATGATCTTGTGTTTGTTGTGAAAGGATCTATCCTCACCCAAAGCAGGGAGAATATGGACGCAAGAAGAATTTACCAAACAATAAGTATTGTCAGTGTCTGGTTCTGGTGACCCATTAATCCCTTGAGGAATGGATAAAGATGAACAATCACCCATAGAGAGAAAAACAATTTTCCAAACAATGGACCCCAAGATTGATAACCACTATTAATAGCTTGGGAAACACCTGCTACTACACCAACAAGATTTACCACAAGAAAAGTAGTTGGAGGGATGAGAAGACTGGTCCACTTAAAAACATAAATCTCAGCAAATTCACCATCTTCATCTGAAGACTTTGATGTGACAGTAAAGTTTGTGTCAATCCCCACTAGAACTTTCAGTAACCCTTGAAAGACGACAAACATATGTGCTCATACACCTCCAATAACCCAAAATTTCTCATTCCTCCACCATTCATTGATTCCAACTGTACTCCAATGTAGCTCTAGAATAGAAGTTGTAAAAATGGAAATAAATTATAATATGAGGAACGTTGCTAATCTACAGATCAAATTAAATATAAAAATTAGGGGAAAAATGTGAAGCATTGTATGAGAACAAAATCCAAAAAAAATCTAAAAGACAGGTTGCATTAGAGGTGAGTAAAGCTTGACAAGATTAAGGTTAGTAAGGGTTGACAATCTTACCTCAGGAATGATAAACTTCCTTGTAAGAAGACAAACAGCTGGCAAGGTACAATATGCAACCAGTGGGAGGGATGTGAGAGGATAAACTATGGTATTGATGTATGTCAGCCTCTGCAATTGGTGTAGCCATACCAAATTGGACAATGCCTGCTCAGTAAAATTTCAACAGAACCAAGGGCCCATCGGAGCACTTGATTCAAATGATCTGAAAGATTGATTGGTGCAGATCCCTTGAATGTAGGATGTGCAGGCATGCAGTATATTGAAATCCAGTGTCGAGCATGCATTTTAAACCCAGTCAAAATATCTTCTGTGATAGAACCATAAATCCACCCAATCTGCACAAAATATGTGAACCCACTCATATTAGATCTTTGCTTCAAGAACAGTTGCCTGGTGCTTGGTTTCCTAAACAAAATGTTGCCTTATTCTGAAGAGAATTTATGCACATTTAGGAAAAATGTTTATACAACTTCACTATAGAAAAAACTAATTCAATGAACTAAAAAAATCCACAACATCATCAAATAGATGTAGATCCACCTCTACTCATACCTCTTTTCCCCATTCTGACTTTGTCTTCATATCCACAGTTGATAACATGAATGGCTTCTTTCAATAAAGAAGCAAGATTCGCAGATTGTGGAAGACCACCATTTTCCATGAGGGTAGATTGAATAAACACTAGTGATTGACCAAATCTTTTCTATAAGCTCCTTTGGGACATGAGCAATGATTTCTCATCATCAAATCCTGCAATACGCAATTTCATAGAAGGGTGAGGGTGAACAATGTTTAAGGGTAAATGAGTTGTCAAAAAATACAAATCACTAGTTTGGACATGGACTCACCTTCAACACCCTCTTCTATGTCTTCCAAACTAAATATGGGTATAGTAGATTTAGTTCGCTTGGTTCTCTTCTTATCGTCATCATACCTTTTGTTTGATTTTTTGTTCTTCTTTCTAGATCCCCAGCAACATCTCAGAAAACATGTTGTTTCAAGATCCTTCTCAGTGAGAATAGGATCATAACCATAGAGTGCTTGTCTATTAAAACAACACCCTGTACCCACATAAACAGGCCCTTGGATACCATCAAAACCTCTCAAGGTGATCTGCAAAGATTTCAGAATTAATATGACAGGTTGAAATTATATGAAAATTTCATAATTGAATATAAGAAAACATTTTGGGTGTTGATCAATGCTTACATCAAAGAACATAGTGTTATGATTAGCATATCGATCGTGTTGATCTCTGAGAAAACTGTACATAGCAAGTTTTCTTCCTAAGAACTGGATCCATTAGAAAACATATTGCCTCATGAATAGATTTGTTGTTGTTTATATAATTATCACAATCAAGGTTCAACCCAAAGAGGCCATTTGTGAGGACAACAGACACTCAGACCTAAGTGGAGCAATGGATAACAATCATCAGCATCAGCATAATAATTAATGAATTTCATATGAGGAAATCAGTAGAAAAAGAGAGATGTGTACATAGCTAGGAATATACCAATGCATTCATTGCATCGGCTTTCTTGTGGTGTTGGAAACTAGGCCTCTTTTCATGGGATACATAAAATAACCATGGAAATTCATTGCCAAAATTGTCAACTCCCCCTGATTCAGTCACTAATGGCGGCTACAAAGAATTTTCAAATGGTGTGCCAGTAACAACCTTATCATTATCTTCTGTAAGCTCACGATTTGTCAATGGAGTACTACATTTTGGTCCAAATAATGTGTACAAGAAAGGAGATATATCATGGCCCTCAGTATGTCCAAGCATCTTCAGTGGTGTGTCCAAGGATTCCATCCTCTGTTCCAGTGCAGGTGATGACAAATTCTATGAAACAAATTGTTTACTTATCTCCTGAAAAGAAAAAATGAAAAAATGTCATACATACAGTGCACCAACTGTGTACTATGTTCCTTAAGATGAATCTGATAAAGAAGATGGAAAAATATGAAGTTCATACATAATTTAGCTTACCTTTTCAGAATCCTTTGTTGTTGTTTCATTTTCTTTGTGTAGATTCTATACCTTCCATAAACTAAGTTGTCCCACCAGCTCAACACTACTCTCCTTCAATGAATTGTGCATAGCCTCATCACTTCCTATAGATTGCCTTGGCCTGTAAACAGAAATGGTATCTCTGGTTTTCTCTGTGCTTCCATTACATTTTGAATTCATTGGCCTTTTGGAAGGTGTAGCATGGAATGACTCTGGCATTTGTCCTTGTAAGTCCAATTGCAAATTTTGTAATCTATTGCTCAAAGTCAGTATTCTGTCTACAAGTTTGGTGCTTTTTGAATCCCCTTTACTAGGAACATTCATATCATCCAAAATAGTAGAACCCTCCGCTACTTCTCCAGATTTTATAGGATTTTATGGGAGGAGAATAATTTCAGAATTCTCTGTCCCATCCAAAACTGTAGCATCCTTCTCCATGATAGACACATGGTCTCCAAGTGGGACATGCAGTGACAAATATTAAGTCTCTGATGTCACATCATTTCCTATAAGCTCAAGATTTTTCACTAGGGTATCATTTTTTGGTCCCTCGACATGTTCAAGCCTCTTCAATGGCTTATCCAAGGAAATTTGTTGATTGCACACATCCTTGTCTTCTAGAAGAGATTCATTCATACTTAAACAAGAGGATATATTGTAACTTTTTCTAAGTTCCTGAACTTTTGGATGGAATACTGGAGTCCGAGCGAAATCAGGTGCTTAAACAAGGAGATATGTTATATCCCTCCATAACCTTAGGGATCCTCAATGGAGTATCCAATTGGGAAGGTTCCTTCTTGCTCGCCACAATCTGTATATTTTCTCCAACTTTGAAATTTTGGGTCTCTCTAGCTTCTTGGCCATTGTTTCCCTTAATTTTGGTAGGGTCAATGAATCACTTATGTTTTTCGTTGTTGTCCATATCAAACAATTGTTCTCTAATTGGACTTGCATCAGTTATGTCATCAACAATAAAAATGCTTTCCTGGCATGCTCTATATTCAACTTCATTCTTTTCCACATCTATATTATATCCCTCTATAACCTCAGGGGTCTTCAAAGGATTATCCAATTGGTAAAGTTCCTACTTGCATGCAGCTTCTGTAACAATCTCTGAGATATTTTCTAGAAGAGAATCAGATATACCTCAACAAAATAAGATATTTTCTGGAAGAGAATCAGATATACCTCAACAAAATAATGCATCATTACTCTCCATAATCTTGGGCTTATCTAATGGATCAGTAATGTCCAATCCAAAAAAAGAATTCAAGCAAGGAGATATATCAAGGCCTTTTATAAGTATAGGCATCTTCAATGGAGTATCCATGTTAGAAGGTTCTTGGTTGCTGGCCACTGTGTCTACTTTCACAAGCTGTATATTTTGTCCAACTTTGAATTCTTGTGTCTCTTCAACTTCGTTCTGTATAGATTTTTCTTCAGGGTCATGCTCTTTTCCCTCAATTTTGACAGGGGCAATGAATCCCTCATGTTTTTCATGGTTGTCCATGTCACACAATTTTTCTTCAATTTGACTTGCATCAATTATGCCATCAACAATACTAATGATTTCCTTATATGCTTCATCTTCAACTTCATTTTTTTCCATAGCTACATTGTAAGATCCATGTTCCACTTGATCACCATCTGTTAAGGGAATGTGAACATTCTTGGTGATCTACTCAACTACATCTTCCTCCTTTTGAGGAGTTGAACCATACAACTCATTGATGTTATAAAACTCATTTCCATTATCTGAAAAGTTTCCTTGATGCACTTCATCCTCTGAAGCTTGAATGTTCTCATATGTTACTTGAAGTTCATTGGACATATCTACCTATTCAAGATTTTTCACTTTCATCCAAACTGCATTAGGAGAGCCATCATTTTGCTTGTGAAAGATGGTTTCTTCAACATCCTGAGTTTCATCCATTAAAGCAAGTTCATAATGCTCCTCTCTTTTATATATAGAGTCACGAAATCCTTCTCTAGTTTTGGAATAACTCGATTTATCTTCTTGAGCTTCACCATTAACTAGTGAGATGTGAATTTTTTGAACATCATTTAGAACTCAAATCTCCTCTTCAATGCATTCCCCAGGCTCTTGACCTTCACTATATGATGCCAGCTATGACATATTTTCTAGAGACAAAGCCTTTGGCAGGAGTTCGAATTGGTGAGCACCATTCAAATTGTCTGCATCAAATTGAAGCTTATTTTTTAATTCTAGAGTGTTGCCACAATCCATTGGTTCAACTTCATAAGCTTCATTCTCATAATCTGTTTGTTGTCATCTTCCTCCTTTTGAGTACCATTGAACTCATCCAGTCCAAAACACACTATGCTTTTGTTTGAAAAATAAGACTTGATTTCATGAGCTTCATCCTTCACAGCCTCTCGAGCTTCCTCATTGTAGTTCTTAGGAGATACAGTTTTTAGAGCATTTTGTTTCACTCATGGAAAACTGTTCAATTTGCTCTTCGTTTTCAACTACAGAGACTTGATATCCTTCATTGGTTTTTGAATCATTCCATTCATCCTCTAAACCTTCATCATTAACAAGTGATATGGGATTTTCCTGAAGATACTCTTTACTGCATTCTTCATCAGCTTGAGCTTCACTATTTGAAGTCTATTGCACTGGACCTTCTAGAACTTGATCCTCTACTAACAAATTACCTTTTTTCTTACCTCCAATTGAATCTACAATCTGCTCTTCATCGACAGTTTCTTCAGCAATTTCCAAATCATGTGATTCATCTTCATTATTTATGTCTCCTCGTAGTGGACTATTTTTCAAATCTACTTTTGAAATTAGAATATTCTCGTCCATGTCACAGTGCCCAAGCTCTGGCTTTCTGGATGCAGTACTATATTCCAGTCCAAACAAAGTGACTAAATAAGGAGATATATTATATCCGTCAGTAACCGCAGGGGTCTTCAATAGAGTATTTAACTGGGGAATTTCCTGCTTACAGGCCTCTTTTGTAAGACTCTCTATGAGTTTGTCTAGTACAGAATCATCCATTCCTTAACAAAGAAACATGTCATTAGTGTCCATAGGTTTGGGCTTGTTTAAAAGAGTACCAGAGTCATTACATCAGAGGGAACAACACATCAGTACTATCATTACTGAGACAATCCATCTTTTATCTGGAACAAAATCATACATACCTTGATGAGGGAACACATTGTTATAGTCTACAAAATCGATTGAAATGTTTTCTTTTGTTTCAAGAATAGAATCAATTATACCTAAACAAGGGAACATATCATTATTATCTGGAAGCTTGGCTCATTTAATTTGTTCTAGAATTATTGCAGCAGATCATTAGTGGCTGGGTTGTGTTTCATGGAGTAAAAACACTTATAAATGTGGAGAAAACACATCATTACTATAAATACAGAGGAAACCCATATTTTTTCTTGAAGAATAATACCTAAACAAGGGAACAAATTAGTATTGTCTTAAGAATTGATTTTATTTTGAGTAGTCTCCTCAGTTGTGACTGCTTTTTCAAGAACCGATTCATCCATACCTGAACAACGAACACATCCTTATTGTCGGTAAGGTTGGCCTTGTTTAATGGAGTGTCAAAATCATTATAGCAAAGGGAACACATCATTAATATTAATACTAGGGGAACTATAATAGAGTCAAGGCATACCCGAACTAGTGAACACATCAATACTGCCTTCAAAACTGTTTGAAGAATCAACAATCTCCTGAGCCGTGTCTAGTTCTGTTTCTTTATAATTACATGGAAAATTTAATTTTTGCTTTGAAGTATCGCTCTCTATTTGTGTGTAGACATGAATCCCATCAATCTTGTAATGAGATGACTCACTTTCATGCTGGGAAACACTAGGCATTGGCTCATACATACTACAGACACTGTCCACTTTTGAACCATACAATTCATCAAGGCCATAAAACTATTTGTCATTGTCTGGACTCTGAATAATGAAATTTGACTTCATGAACTTCATCCTCAATATCTAAGTTATGAGGTTGCAGACCAACATCTGAAACTTGAATATTATCATAAGCTTCTTGAGGTTCATCATATGATGAATGAATTAGTTGATGATCTCCAAATTTCAAAGAAACTGCATCAGACAACATGAGACAACCATCATTTTGGCTACTATTATAATTCTTATGTCATTTTTTTTCTTCATCATCGTGAGTTTCACTTTTGTAAACCTGTTCAATTTGCTCTTCTTTTTCAACTACATGATCTTGATATCTTTCAATTGCTTCTAAATTCTTAAACACATACTCGTGAGTTTCATTATTAACAAGTGAGATGAGATTTTCCTGAACAGAAGTAGTTGAAATTTACTATATGGTGCATTCTCCACCATCTCGAACTTTATTGGATGATGCCTATTGTGGTAAAATTTCTAGAGCTTGTTTCTCATAGAGAATTTCAAATCGATCACCCTCATTCCAATTACCTGCATTAACAATCATGTTCATTCAAATTCTTGGTTGCCACTGAAATCCATTGATTCATCTTTATGAGATTTGAGAAGTAAAATAAAGTCCACTCACATTCTTCATTATTGTTTGGTTCATCTTTAAAAATAAACTTTTTATTTTTCAAACTAACCAATTCTCATCAGTTTAATACTTTACTAGCACATGGCCATTTTGCATACCTACAATGGAATCTACAATATTCTCTTCATCCGCAGTTTCTTTGGAAATGTTGAAGTCATGCGATTCATCTCCATCATCTGTATCAGCAAGAAGTGGATTATCAATTTGCAAATCTATATTGAAACTTGAAACTTCTCTTCCACAACATATATTTCATTACTTAAGAAGTAAGTAATTAATTTGCAGACAGACATCTAAAACTGGATTCTTCTCTTTTACATCACTTTGGTCAATTAATAATTTTGTTTATTCAAAATGTTCTCACCTAAAGACGTGTCACATTACGTAGCCTCACCTCCAACCCAATGCATGTATAGTTATGTTAATATAATCAAACACCCGAACACCCCAGTAAACACCAACATAGTATAAATTGCCGACCTAGTTGTCTGCCAGTGCTTTCCCACTGCTATATCTAGGTTTTGAATGATGACCAGTAGGATGACAATTAAGAAGTACTTCACAGCTGCTACCCGGGAAGGGCATGGGAAGAACAATGTCTTTGAGTTCAACATTTTCCTCCTGCTAACTTAACTTATAAACTATGATACCTTAGCTTGAATATCGATGTGATCAGTTGGGAAGCCTTGGGATTTATAAATGTACCAAGATTGCCCTGAAGATTGAAGGTTGTGGGGTATAATTTGGTGGTGAATTGGTGGAGTAAAAAATAAGAACATGCACTCACAAACAACCATGGACATTTCACAAAGAAAACCATTTCCTAATTGCTTCTATTCAGGTGTACCAACTCAGCTAAAAGAATTGTTCACTCTAAGAACGAATGGATGTAATTAAGTTCAATGGAGATTAGTGTGAAATCAAAAGACTTAATGTAGGGTTAGGACATCCATGCTTTTCTAACATGGCACGAGGTCCTATATATGAGTTAAGATATGTTAATCACATGATCATAAGCTCGCTAAGGAAAACCATGAAAAAATTGTCCATGTCAATGAAAAACTATCTCCTTTCTAAATAACAATTCTTTCAATCATGTCAAGGCCACACATGATGTTTGTATTAGAAACAAGGGATTTATTAGACTCTCCCATTTTATAATTTATAATGTTTCATTAATATAACTATGTCTATCTCTTTTTATTAAACAGTACCGATGTTAGAAAGTTCAACTCAACAAACTACTCCATGAAGTCAGAGTGTTGACAAAATCTTGATTAAAGCTTGGGGGAACTTTTTTCATTCTTGGCATTTAAATTTGATTGGGAGGAGTTTTGTCCATCCACTCATGATTTAGACTACCTAGTAAAAATAAACTAGGCGTTACTTGCTAGTTACTTCTTAACATCATCATCAAATTAAGAATTTTTTTATCCTTATAAGGTAACACCTTGATATAGTTTCCAACTTTATTATTCAATTAACATTCAATATTTGATGCGAAGTTTGGCCATGAATGATCTATCATCAACTTGTATATTTCCTTGTATAAATGAAAAATATATAAAACAAAATCTTCTTTATAACATTTCATGTGATTTGCTTTCTTATTTCCTAATATTTCTTCAATTCCTTGCTATTTCCTATGCATGTGTACCCCATATTTCTTGCCCATAGTTGGCCCAACCACTCTTGTTTCTATCAACTGATTTCCTTCCATTTCCAGTTTGTGTTCTTTGGGACAAGTACTTTTATGTCCATTTCTTTATCCAATGCAGGCTATAAAGTTATACAGGGTAGGCAAAGACAACAAAATGTTAAAAATGAACATATTAGACATGGCATTTTACAATCAACAAACCTTAAAAGGCCACCCATAGTACTTCATTAACCATAAAAGTAATTTGGCTGGAAATTATAAAAACTTTAATTGGTCATTCCTCTTACAAGTTATAAGAAAGTTTGAATTAAGTGTAGCATGGATCAAAGGTTGCAAATCTCCTTTCTCATTTGTAGTTCTAGTCAACATCTGACAATTTAATTTCTTTAATCTATCATCAATATTCTTGTAAGGTTTCCTCGAGCCAACAAATGATCTTAGTAAAAACATTTATAACATTGAGAAAATCAAAGAAATATATGCTAATTTAGGTTTTCGAGTAATCATCAAACATTCAAAACATTTTTGTTCCATGCAGAATGGGTAAAAATGCATAAATTTAAAATATTTAATGGGAATACTTGATAAGTAAAAATAAATTTGACTCAATTTTACCATGTTCTACACGAACTGTAAAGCAGTAGGTACAAGTGAATATAAATTTTACCAATTTTGATAAAATTTTACCCACACATTAAAGCAGGTGTCTTCACTGAAATTGTGGTAATTTTCAAAGGTTACTTCACTCTTGCAATTCTTTTGTCCATGTAGATGGACTAAAAGATCAAATAATTCAACCAATCAGAAAATATATGTTTTATAGAATTGGCCATACCATATAGTAAGCTAGGACAGAGAAATCTCTACTCATATTTTCTTCCACTGCCCTTCCCCTACCTCATGAATCTACTGCTCCTCTCACCACAACCATTCTTGGCCATTAGAGCCAAAGGTCGCCCCGCCCACCAACCTTTTTATTTATTTATAGTGCCTTATAACGACCTGATGAATCTATCTATATCCACATTTTTTTGATTGCCACTGGCGGATGGGTGAGGGATAGAACCGCATTGGAGTAATTTATGTTAACACACTATGCTTAATTGAAATCATGACATAAAAACATTAAATCTCAAATCAACCTCTAATTTTGTAGGTTTGTATTGTAACATGCATATTTTCCTTCAATATTTTATCCCACTGTGTAAAGAGTAAATCATTATGCTTATAGTGATTGCATAAAAAGAGATACAACAAGCCTACTAACCTTATCAATCTTCTCAAAATAATCGACTAGATGCGAGAACTAGCCTTTGATCTAACCACCAACAACAGTAAGTCAGGATGGCATCTTGTAGTAGCCTGCTCGCCTTCGATGTGCCTGGGATTAGAATTGGTGTTGGGAAAGAATTTCCTTTGTGGCTGCAAATACTGAGAACGAAAAGGATGACGCTACTAATGTTGATGGTGTTGATAGCGTATTTCCTTTTTGGCATCATTTGAAAGAAATGGAGATGCGTCAACACCATTGTTCTATTTTCCTCTCAATTTATTCCTATAATCCCCCTTGTTTCTGTTCCTACCCTCAATGACTTGGCCAATGGCAGTGAGTGCTATCAACCACCGAGACGCCATAAACAAAGATTATCTATTGAAGGATGCCCCATTCTCCACAAAGCTCTCTACATAATCTGCATCCCTCGTGGAGGGTTCATCGCACAAGCACCCCATCAAAATAATTACAAAATGCACTCCAAAAGGCCTCCTCCGACAAACCCCAAAACCCCCCAAAAAATCCTTGAAAGCATATAATTTGAACTTAAAAATGAACAAATATATAAATAGAAAGGCTTGTCTTTCCAGTCTTTTATCTTTAATGAGCGAGTCTTTGGCTCAAATCTATTAAAAGAAATAATAAAAGTTGCACACAAAAAAACCTTGACTAGTTCTCCTCATAATTTTGTGCGAAGAATAAAACAATCCGTGTTGCATCAAGACAGACATCGTCATGTTCCTCTAGTATTCTTCTTCTTAAACACACATCATAGTGTTCAAACCCCGTGATGTGTTTACAAACCCCATGATGTGCAACCAAAGTAGTCACTTGGAACCCATAGATATAATGTACTTTATGGCATGAAAATTCCATTTTCTCTGAACCAGCACGTTTGAATCCCAGAAATGGAGTGCTTCAATAAAAGCAACACTTCTCACCAACGAGGTGCAAATACAACCCAAACTGAACAACACCCCTTCTAATTCCCTCGAGTGCATGCTACATTTGAAAACCATGTTATTCTTGTTGAAAACCCCCTAGATCTGAGGAGGTCATGGCTACCATAGGGTGAAGGTTCAAATCCTTCAAAGGTCTATGACTCCCGTGGAGGCCATGGCCGCCATTCAGAATCCCTCAAATATCTATGTCTAGGTCCATATTTATGCACATACAAAATTATTGTGTAACTCTTCATTTATTTCCACTCACCCAGCCTCGTGACCTGCATGCCTTGTGTGCCCTCTGCATATCCCTTCTGCCATTACAGGTTATTTTTCTTCCTCATTTTATTTATTTATTTTTAAACTTTCTTCCATTTTCTTTTCATTTTAATTTGGTTTTGTGTTGTTCCCCGCAAATGGGTGTTTCTTTGGTATATTTCGTATACAAGCGTATTTTTAGGAAGACAAATACCCTTATCACGTTGTCATATTCATGGTTATTTGCTGGGAAATTTGGCTTTATAAATTTCGTTTTAATACACATTTATTTTTTTATTATTGTGAATTGAATTTTGTTATATTTTGGATTTATTTTATTATTACTGTGAATTGAATTGAATTATATATATATATATATATATATATATATATATATATATATATATATATATATATATATATATATATATATATATATATATATATATATATATATATATATATATATATATTCTTACTATTATTATTTTAATTTTAATAGTTTGGAGAGTGCATGTCATGAGGGTGTTTCCTGGTCTATGAATTTAATATTTTCATGATTCGCTTTTATAGAAGTCAAAATGAAATTTAATTAAAATCAATTCTATTTTCATTAATGGATACATTCATCATGAATAATATAAGCAATGAAAGAGATTGGCTTGCAAATTAAGCACTTAATTACACAAGTTGATTGAAGAAAAAAACTAGTGTAAGGTGATGTTGAACTTGAAAATTTGGGGACCTAATTTTTAATTTATTTCCTAAAAGAGATTTTTTTAACATATATTGAGCTTAGTTTGTCGCACCTTGCACCTTGATTATTTGTCTTTATAGTTAAGTTAGACAAACTTTCATGTTTTACTTAATCAATTTTGATTTGTTTCTTTCCTTGTTATTTATTCATAAAATGAGATTTTGTTTCATCCCTTTAAATTCAATTTCCTTTGTTGTAATTCTTTTATATCAAACATTATATTGAAATCGGGCTTCTTCTATTCATGTTTTTTTGAGCTTCATCCATAATGATCAAATTGGGACCCCTATTTTCCTTTACCATCATAGCATTATTTGATCTCCTTATAAAACTTGATTCTCAAATTTGGTCCTTCTTTCATGTCCATAAACTACTTAAATTTCTCTCCTCTCGTCAAACTCTTTTCTTCGATCTTTTACACTTATGGAAATGTTCATTACTTGCTTTCAAACATTGGACTTATTGAAATTTTCCTTGATCCAATTTGGAAACCACGACTAATTTCCAAATAAGATCTTTTCTTCCCTTATTCACCACCCTATTTCAAAATTAGGCCCAATTTGAAAATCAATCCCCCTTCTTCATTTTGGTCCTTTTATATTTCCAAATAAAGTTAAATTCCCAAATTAGGGCCCTTGTTACTAGCAATTATATTTGAGTTATATTTTAAATTTAGAGTTATGTTTCTTATTTTCTTCTTTTTATTTCAAGATACATTTTTCAAATTTTAATTTTTTTTTCTTTTTTTTCTCCTTTCAAACATTTTTACTCCTCTATACATTGATTTCTACATCAAGCCTAATCTTTGAATTGAGGATCCTTCATTCCTTCATAGCCAAACTTTCTACAAATTTCCAAATTGGGCTCAATTTTGGAATTTGGGCATTTTCATACCTTTCTCTTTGAAACCTTCTTCCATTTGGCATTAATGACATTAACATAAAGTTTCCAAATTAGGTCCTTCTACCATTCACATCACAATTCAAACATTTTGGTCTAACTCTCAAACATAGAAAAAGGACAAAATATATTTATAAGCCAATTATGTATCCAAAATATTCAAAGGAATTAGCTTGATTAAATAATTGATTTTATTTGGATAACCATGTGCACATTTTTCTAGGCATACTAACATAGAAGTACCTTTACATATGAATTACCCTTATAAAAATAGAAATTGACATTTAAGAAAGGAGTTTGAGTAGTAGTATTGAGGAGAGTTTAAATGAACAAAGGAACCTCATGTTCAAGAGAGAGTTTGAATCAAGAAAAGAAACCAAAGACACCTAAGTTGTACAAAATGATGGAAAATTCAAATAAAATGTGAAATTGAATGGAGAAAAGTAAATTATTAACAATTAAAATTAAATTCTCATGAGTACAATAACAGTATCAAAGCCATGAATTTGTGGTACTAGCCATAGCCTTCAGTGTTGTATAGAGTCTATCACATATACGTTTCTAGGTCTACAATTCCATGTCGATCGTTACCCATTACATCGCCTATTTGTGGTAAGATTTTTCTGTAGCTCTATCATTTTGTTACCTCTATTTGCAACCATTTCTCTATGTGAGTGCGGTTCTAAATTACCTATTTCTACTGTATCCAACCCTAGGTGCTCTAGAAAATGACATAATGAAAACCGCAAAACCAATTAAACGACATAGTGAAAACCATAAAACCAATTTAAAATGAGACAGAGTAGCTTTTAGATACCCTACCCCTTCCCATCATTGCAATGTTGCACATCGGTTTGCTTCCATTAACCAAAACAAATCTGGACATGGGATTGCAGAAACTAATACAAGAAGATTTGGACCTGGGATTGTTGAAATGAAAGGGTTGGGGCTTCTGAGAGGAAATGTACCTGGAATAGAAGCCTCATGATTGTTGAGAGAGAGCATTGATCGTTGTTTCCAAATGGAGGTTCCTATCCAACACAACAACAAAACATTAAAATATTGAATGAAACCCTCAAGGCAATGCTGAATAATTTTGACAGAATGAATCGAAGGTACAGGAAAATCCTCAAATTGTAAAGGAAAATCCTCAAATCATATAATGGACTGATAAAATTTAAATAGTGAAATATAAAGGAAAATACTCAAGCCATATAACGATTTATATAATTTGAATAGTGAGATATAAAAACAATTCACATTCTAATTACAGAATCTGTGGATGAGTTTATATTGACTGTAGTGGAATAAAACCATCAAACCCTGACTAGGCACCTAGACGGTATTAAGAGGGTTTCACCATATTGAAATAACCTAACCACAACTGTGAGGAACAGAGGATGATTGCTCAAGCAATACTACAGTGCCGCATGGAAAACAATGAATTTTCAATCCGAGGGATGTATCCCTATTAAGAAGCAGGGAACCAACCTGAGAAAGAGACTTGGTGTTAGAAGCAGACTACTCTCAACCCGCACACATACCGTCAGGGTGAAGGTCCTAGAGGAAATCTTACCCGTTGAACATTGAACCAGAAATAGGTCAATTAACGAGAGGCATTGTTTTAAACAAAATGTAAAATAAAGAAAGACAAAGACTCATTCTGCAACCTGGGGTGTTGTCTTTAAATTTGGTGGCGCCATAGTTACTGTGAAGGCATAAGAAAATGGTTAATTCAAACCCTTTTATGCAATCTCATAGTTTGTGTCTCTGTGAGCCTAAGCATGGAGAATACCTTGTCTGTTGCGGCCACCATTACTCTGCCTAAATGTTAACAAGTGAGGAATGGGGAAACTCTGTGAGAAAACCCTGCTTTCAACCCAAGCAACCAGAAATTAACCTAGCATATTCCAACTGGAACGTATGTAAGGTACTGGGCGTAGTAGGAGACTCTACCTGATAAGAGTTTCATCGTCTTCTCAGGAAACCCTCGCGATATTGCTGGGTGCCTTCAACCCTAAACTCACCGCCAGAATTCCCATCGGATGCGAAGCTTGAGGTGAAATTGGTTACCTCAACCATCCCGCCTGAAGCCTTACCATTAGATCGTCAATCTATGATCAACCATCCCACCTGAAGCCTTACCATTACGCTTGAAGCCTTAACATTAGATCATCAAGCTATGACCATCCCTCCTGAAGCCTTACCATTATGCTTGAAGCCTTAACATTAGATCATCAAGCTATGATCAACCGTCCCGCCTGAAGCCTTACCATTACGCCTGAACCCTTACCATTAGATCATCAAGATATGATCAACCATCCCGCCTGAAACCTTACCATTATGCCTGAAGCCTTACCATTAGATCATCAAGCTATGATCACACAATGGATATCGGTACAGGTGTTTACGGGTCGGAACTCTCTAGAGACCACCCTTGGGATTCATAAATAAATTACTAAAGGTTGGTACTGTCAAGATTTATATACATCGAAGTTTTCAATGTTAATTAAACAACAAAGACAACAAGGAATGTGACAATAAACCAACCTCCATAATAACATGGATATGAGTAAATAATTGCAAAGTATTAAGTTAAGAACATGTAAAGGGTTAGGTTAGGATGGTAAATTCTCTCAAAAAATTTATATAACATTAACGTAAATATCCTTAATCCTTACCATAATACTATTTCCAAGTAGTGTATCAAAATTTATAACATTCATATGGTAAGAATATGGTTGTGAGTATTTTTTTTGGTATTCTTATAATTATTACAAGTGGTATGAGAGCCAAGGTTCTGACACCATGGTATCTTTGGAACTAAAGAAGACAACATGTGAATGAAGATAGAGATAATGAGAGACAATATACAAAGGGGAAGTATACCACAAAACACACCAGAAGCATCTTATGTAGGGGTCGATCCTAAAATGTTAATACAATTGGGATAGAAGTCTCACGAGGGCAAAGTATCTGTGTCAGAAAGAGTCCAACACTTGCATGCATAAATGACTAATTTAAGAACTCACAATGAGAGGCTCACACAAGAACACGAGAGAATTTGAAGAGTTTGTCCCATAGACAGAATCAATGAGAGCCAAACCACAATGCTTGCAATGGAAACAGAACCCCAACCTTTCATCAAAAGGAGGATAATGCGGAATCGGCATGAGGACAAGATGAAGATGAAGGACAATTTCTAGGTTTCATCTTGTCATGATTTGTGGCATCGTCGAAGTAAGGAAAAGAGTAATACTAAGCATGAGAATAGTAAATTGAGTTTGATTTTTATTGGCTCTTAGAAAAGGATGCGACCTAATTGCTTAATGTCTGGTACTTGGAAATCTCTCACTGATAGACTTTAGTGGGCTTCAAATAGATCTTGAGGTTGGACGATTTATAGTACAATGTTATAATCAAATCTCACCTATATTCTTTAATTATAAGTTCCAGAGTATGTCCCAGTGAAGTAATGTGGATGGTTGAATAAGAACTATCAGAATACCTTCAGGATGGCTTGGAATCTCTAATAGTCAAATATTGGTTGAAGGAGGTGCAGATAAAAATGATGATTGGTCACTTTTATATAGATATCAGAGCTATTATGGAGGATTACTGCCAATCAGGATTCATTTAGTGAACAAACTATGGATGAATTGGTCACCTGGAGGATGCATCATGCAACAAAGTGATTGTTCACAAATATCTGAAGCAATGTGTTGGATGCAAAAGTGAGGACAATAGTTTACAGCCCAAGCATACCTTGCAATAAAATTTATGGAAGCCTATATGAAAAATTGAAGAGAAGCCATTCTACACTAACTAAATCTATGATCACTGGGTAATGGTACGTTTCCATTAATGCTTATCTGAAAGGTGATTTGGGAAGATAAATTTCGATGGAGATCTCTAGCATACTGGAACAATAGTGAAAAATTTTCATGGTGAATTACAAGTAGTTACGATCACCAAACTAAAAACACCTTATCATTAAGATTATAACCAATTTTGAAAGTTGTTATTTACTACATTTAGGGAGTGACTCAACTACCCAGTTTCAACGTAGTTGAATTTTTTCTCGTGTGTTGTAATCTCCCCAAATCCTTTTTGAGTTAGTCTCTTATCTAGTTATCCTTTTCTAAAACGTAGACATTAGGATTTTCTATAATAAGAAACAGAAAAAGGTATGTAACTTGTGTCTATATATATGGTTGATGTCATACATGTTGTCCTATTTATGATTTTCACTTTGGGGCACAAATCATTCTGCCTATTAATGGTGTTCCCTTTTACATAACTCCCAACAGAGTCTTTTCCAAATTGAGGTTGTGAAGTACATATCCTACTATTCACATTGGAATTCTGCCATTGGAGTCCAATTTCAAGCAAATAGAGAGGAGAAGTGGTTGATGGAGGGGTTTTGTAATTCTTCCCACTCGGTTTTGAATTTGTCACAACTTCTTAATTGGATAGAGAAATCAATACAAATACCAGTGAAGCTTCCTCCTTATGATCAATTTGATGGTGAAACACAAATGTTGCCATGAGGTATTACTAAGCATTTCACAGGGAAGGGTGCAGAGGTTACCTTGTCAAACATCTGGAACCTACGAGGGAGAAGCTATTTGGAAACCCTATAGAAAACAACGTGAATGAACCTTGGCCAGCATGGATCGAGCGGGTAGTTACCATGACCAAGCTCAAGAAAACCTTCACCGTCGGGTGGGCATCGGCATCCTGGACTGTTGATGAGATCCAACTCCCGAGATAAAGACAGGTGTGAGGATTATAAAAGGCCTCGATAAGTTTCCAGTGCATGAATTCACTACGGGGTAATGTCTCTAACAATATGATAAAAATTCATTTTACTCCATTGAATCCAAAACCATCAAGGTAATTTAACAGGGTATGGTAATCATTTGATGGAAAAATAAATTCTTGTTCATTTTCCTCTTCAAGGGAAACCTCCCAATGAACTAATGCTCAAATATAATCACTATGCTTAGCAAATCCAATAAGGAGGACTTAAATATTATTCATTTATAAAACCTAAATTTTAACCACTATTGGTGCCTATGCTAATGAATAGGCCATATTACATTTATCACATGAAAGCTACCTAGTATGAATTATTTAATAATAACTAACATAACAGACTTTGTATATATTACATTAAATGAACACCATATTTATAATATTATTAACCATTATGGACCCCATTACATCACTAGGGGGGATCCCACCATTTCATCCCCTTTGAAACACATTGCTCTCAAATTTTATATCTATGATGTATCTCCATAAGCCAACTTCCTGTGTATGGGCGTTGCCCCCAACCCTAAGAGTGAAGTAGTCCAAGAAGTGTGTCCATAAAAGGATCATCCATAAACCAAGGTCCCATGTACAAGTACTACACTCCACACTAAGAATGAAGTCATCCAAGCAATGCATCCAAAAATCCAACTATCAAGTATAAAAGTTTCCTTCAATTTTGACAATGAAGTCATCCAAGAAATGATTACATAATCTTATATCCTAGGTACAAGTGTGAATGTTGGGTCCCAACTAATCATACATGAAATTGATGAATAGACATGAGGATTTTGTTAAATATTATCACCATGGTCATATGGATCCAAACATCTTTCCACCAAGATACTATGTCATCCATAACCAAAATATCATCCACATAAATACAAAAGGTTAGTTATTGATATGGAGTTATGTACTCTATGGTATGTACAAGTATTATTACACCAAAATGTCACGACCAATCATCAGCGGACTTATTTTACCAAGGTCCCTTAAGGTTGTGGTAAAAACTTAGCAGGAAGAATTAAAGTGCAACTTCAAAGTTTAATTTGTTTTATTGTGACTAGGTTAGGTAGGAGGCGCCATCTGAGATCCTGACAGCAATATCAACATATTTTACTAAACAACTCTCTTTCACCAGGTTTCTCGATTCAGGCCCTAAATTTCATCGAGTCCTACTCACATTTCTTAGAAGAAAATAATGTGCCATCCTCAAAATCCTCCACCTCTTCAAGTTAAAAAATAATATTAGGGGAAGGAAAAATTACTTTGAATCCTAACACACCAATAGGATTTTTGCTACTTGTTTTATCAAGAAATATAATTCTATTAATGAAACAAGATGACTATGTAATCAACAAATGTTAATGCTCAAAATAGTTTTGTGAAAAATTTCCATCACCTAAGGAGAACATATAGACGAAGGAGAGACTAAAGATGAGGCTCCCATAATAGGTTCAACTTAACCTCCATCCGTCAATATCCCATTCTAGTAGTTTGAGTTAATTTGATTGTCCCTCTTTAATGCATCCATCACTACAATGCATGAATTCTTGAAGCCTAATATTTTCATATATTAAAAAGGCTTGGTTGATCCAATCCCTCTACTCTAATACTTCTCACATGGATACATTGTCAATATATTGTGTGTAAACCTAAGATAATTTGTGATCCCATTTTTAGTATCATGAATTAAATATTCCCATCCATTCTCTACTTTATTTTGTATAAACTTGAAGGAGACATGAAAACTTGACTTACTAGTGACGTGACTTCTAAATAATCCACAACATCATAAGATGATCCATAGAAGCATCACTAAAAGTCAACCCATATTAGATAGTTATCAATTTAATAATTCATCATATAATTTAATATATGTTATTTTCTAAATAAACCATGGTTGATAATAATTTTGTTAAAAATAACAAAAAATCTTATTTAATAGAATATGTTTGTGTGTTTTTTCGTTAGAAAAAACAAAGTTGATCATATTTCTATTCGATTTGAAAAAATACACATAGTAGATACTTATAGCATTCACAAGGAATTGAGGTCATTATATTCTCCTTACAAATTTCTATCTCAATATTTAAAATTCTAGCAAAAAAATTAAGAAGCCCATAACCCTTTATAAAATTGATTGTAAACATCTAGTATTTTAAATATTTATAATTAATTATACCATGATAAAAGTTCAATTACTTCCAATAAGGAAATGATGTACTCTATCATCACCTAGAATAGAGTACTCTCGCAAAGGTCTATGTAGATATGACATTCTATTCACTCAAGATTGATTATTGCAAAAAATATTTGGAGTTCTACTCTTCACCTAGCCATAGACCTTATTTCTCTAGATATTTCAAAATCAAGTCATGCATGAGCCATCAATCCATTACTATGTTGTCTCTTCTTAGCCTTTTCCTCAATTACACAAGCAAAAGTGATGCCATCTTCTCCTTCTTCTCTCTCCTTATATAGAATACGTCGATGGTAAGGAAACCAACCCCTATGGTCCACCTATCATTCTATAATTTTTCCTTTGTCTTAACATTTTCCATTCACATAAACTTACATTAGACATTATTCTTCCTTTGTATTCAATTTTGTAATAATCAATATAATAATTACTTAGTAAAATTTATACTTGTTACAAATTTCAAATTTATGAATGGAATGTCAAGAAAAGGTATCATGTAGGGATTGAACATTGCATGTCTTAAGTCAATATAGAATTTGCATATGTTTAAAAATTGCACCTCTAAAAGCTACATCAATACTCGTTTTTCACATACCAAACAAGATTTTAGAAGGAGACCAACAAGCTACATGAACACCACCAGCGTAGAACTTTAATTTGAAAATCCCAAAAGCCAAACTTTCCTATTCAATAAGAAAACAATAGATAGGAAATGTAGGTGAAAATGTTGAAAAGCATAACCACTTGGTTCTTTCTCATATAACTTTTCTTGATGAATGAAAATAGTGTATTCCTTTGTAGAAAGGTATGAGCTCTGAAATATTCCATGATAATTGCATATTCATGGGGCTTGGTTTTCAAGGCAAAGTCCAATGTTCACTCTAAACTAACTATGATCATTAATAACCACTTCATGAATGCTAGTAGTCAACCAGTAAACCAACCACACTAGAATTTGAAACCGAATAGGTCAAAATGGAAATTAAGTATGTTAACACAAGAGTTCAATAAGAACTTGAATTTGGTTACTTGTGCCTACTAGGGAGATATTTCCATTAAAGGAAATCATAACACAAGCAACAATACAACAAAGTATAAGTGATCTGAATGACGACGTTACCAAAGATGTAAGTGAAGGACTGGGAAATATATGGTGATCATGGGAATGATAGATATCGAACACAACATGATGATGTTGTTTGGAGAGGGACATATCATTGTGGAGGGATGGATTTAGTTTCTAAAAGGGTCTCAACTCAGTCTACCCAGTTGGATGGGTTGTTTATCTCAGATACAGTGAGATTGGTTAAATTCAGCTTATCAGGTTCATGAGGGTAGGAGAGGGAGGCAAAATAGAGATGGGAAGCTTAACAGTCCTCCACAAGGAAAATATATTCTTGCATGTAAAGGTAAAAGGAATGCTAGGGGGTAATCTGATGCAAAGCAAGGGTGAATTATGCCTCCCTGAATGCACATCATGAGACTGTGTTTAAGATTCGTCATTCTGAAGCTGCGAGAAGACTAGAGTGTAAGCACAAGAGAGAAGCTAAACATATTGTGGGTTGAGAAGAGGGCCAAGAAGGCCCTTTCTGATTCTTCCTCTTTTAGATTAGAGACACAATATTTAAGAGTGTTTATAAGGTAGCAGTAAAGATGAGATGGATTGTCAAGCATATGCTGGCAAGGATGTTTTTGGACTGTCACAGTGGAAAAAATGATCTAATGGATAAAATGAATGCCTGCTTCCAAAGAAAATTTCAATGTCGAGGAGCAACTAGGGAGGGGTAGATGATGGTTCCCTAAGCTAGGTCAAGTTCTTGCAATGGATTAAAGATCAAGTTATGCTGGAAAGTCTCATGAGGAATATGATTATGCAATAAATGCACATGAAAAATTGGAATTCAAAGTCTAGGACTCATTACAAAGAAGTGGTTCAAATAGTCACCACTAAGTTTTGAATGGGATCTAAAATTTGACTTTCTCAAAATTGAATGAAGTTGGAACCACTCTGAAACAACCTGAAACAATTAATGTTAATATTAAATATTTAAGTAAAAGTTGACATTATCCTTATCTTTCCTTTTCAAAGAGGAAAGATAAGGAGAATGTCAAACTTTTACTTTTACTTTAAAAATTAAATATTACCATTAATTACTAGGGTTAGATTTTGTATGGCCCTAGGGTTAAGATATTTTTTTCATTTTAAGTAATTTTTATTAAAAAATATTATTTTGTGGTCATTAGCTATGTTGCACTACATTCTTTAGAATTGGTCAGTTTAGTAGAGAACTAGTCACTTTGGTGTTTTAAGGTGAGTTCAATACAAGACCAACCTTAGCCAATCTGAACCACCAAACTAGACTAGTACAACTCTAAAACCATTGTGACCAACCAATTCCACTAGTTCTAGGCTAGTTCCAATAATAGTGTGCCCTTCTCATCCTCCTCTCAAGTCATTTTGTTGAATCCTTTCAGGAATGGTGATTTGGAGAGTGTCATAAACTGTCATACTGTTGTGAGCACCTAAGATCATAAGTAGTTAAGCCTTGAAAAACATAAATTTGCAAGGAACTAGTACAAACATCCCAAAACATATTTAGTGAGGACATGCATGCAAGGAACTATTACAGACCTCCCAAGATACTTAGTGAGGACGTGCATGACCAAAAAGCATCAGAAAAAATTATCCACCCTCAAAAACCCTGCCCAAAACATTGAAGTGTGGTGCAAAACAAATTTCTAGTAGGCTACTAATGCTACCAACAATCATTCCCTCTCCAATTTCACAATAAGCTCCTACTCAAGCTACCTCCTCCACTATGGTTATAGTAAGTTCTTGCAACTGTGTGAGCTACAAGAAATTAAAACTGCATTGGAATCTCCACCAATCTTAGGGAATTTGACTTCTCTGCATGCCCCAACTATTTTGGGTTGATTTATTAGTTAACTGGATGATCATTGAGTTTTACTGAAGTCCCACTCCCTAAATGAACTTCCACTAGTTCCTCCAAAAGTTAGAACTAGTTTGATTGACAACAGCCTGAGATAATTGACCTTTATTGCTGCAAATTAGCAATCACATATGTAGAACTAAACTCTAACTCCTCCAACTCGAACTTACTGAGTAAACTAGGTGACACAAGCCATGTCACACAAGTTAACGTCATCCAGTTGTTTGTTGATGTGGAAATTCGAATTTCTCAATTTAATCAAGGAAAAATCAAATTGAGAATTTCTTGCCGCATTTTTCAACACATAGTTCATTGGAATGTATTACTTTCACTATGAACTTGGCATAGTTCACATGTTAAGTTCATAAGGTTTTGGGCTAATGTGGTTCTATGTGTTGTGTATATAAAGAATAGGTGTCCATCTCTTGCTATTAGAAACAAGACTCCCTATGAAATGTGGTATGGCCACATTCCTTCGTTGAGGCATCTCAGGGTTTTTGGTTCCTCCTATTATGCCTTCATACCTAAGGAACAGATAAAAAAAACTCAGTGCAAGGAGTCACAAATGTATCTTCTTTGGGTAGTCATACCTCCAAGCCATACCATCTCTATGATGAAGTGAATAAGAAGTTTATAATATCTAGAGATGTGATCTTTCTTGAGTCTTCCAAGATTGACAATGTTGTTGAGTGGTAGTTTAATCGTTTGGATAGATTCAAACATGAAAAGTATTTTCAATAGTTTGATAGTGAGATTCCACATCTCCTTCTCTTACCTCTATACTTTCTATGAAGAGCCTTGAAGAAATCAGGTTGAAGGAAATTCCTTCCCTGCTTTGTCAGGAAAGAGGTAAGAGACTACTAGCAGCAGGTAGCCAAATTTGACAAGCAGTGAGGGTACATGCAAGATACAAAGCAAGGATTAATGCAAAGGAGTAATGGAAAGGAGTGTATTGACTATATACATATCATCAAAAATATTTCATCCCACTTAGGATGCCTTGCATCGTGCCTGGTTAGTCATAAGATCATATTGGTCACAACCTCTGTACCTTAAATAAACAAGTGGTAATAGTATTCATCTTCTAAGCTATGTAATAAACAAGTGAAAGGGAACAAGACACGTAGAGGAAACACATGGAATGACTTTCATTTCTTGCAACCATGCATGTCATTGAAAGGTAGAATGATACAACAATGATAAGCAAACTTTTAAGCTACAGTAAAAGGTGTATTTCAAAAGATGTGCTTTGTTTTCCATACCTAGCCTCCAAAGGGTTATGCATCAGATGGAGTCTTCAGGCAGTCCCGATATTCTATCATACCTTGGGTTCCTTGGTCTGCTTATTTTTCTCCTAAGCTCCTTGAGAGTCATCTATTATGTCATCTTTCTTCATGGCCCCTGAGAGACATAATTGTGTAGTTTCAGCGGGCAGTGACTTTTCTGAGATGAGGACCTAGGAGGACACATTTACACAATTTTAGGATGCAAGGCACTGCTATGGGATGAGGCCCTGGGAGAACACATCTACACAATTTCAGGATGCAAGGCAGACTAGGTAGTCAAGGGACAAAACTGCACAGTTTCTGGAGACAGTGGGTTCCGCCTGAGGGAAGGACATTGGAGGAAACCACTGCGCAATTTTGAATGCTAAGGGAGGTTGGTATTTCTGTGCATTGCACAGTTCCAACAGGTAAGGGAAAAGATTGAGGGTTACATATGTGAAGGGCGCAGTTCAGGAAAGTTGGATGAGGCTAGGTTGCTAAGGAAACTCTGAAATTTAGTTAAGTGTGGGATCAGTGGAACTGATGTGAACAGTGATAAAACTTGACTACGACCACACACTTGAAAACTTAGTGATACAACATAGACCATCCAGAACACATAACACATACTTCGCTTAATGCAACAACCTTTGTGGCAGCTTACAACAAGTGTGGCTCAGATGATAGACTTTGGGAGGATAAAGGTGACACTTGTGTAAGAGTGTGTGAAATGAGTGTGAAACATGTCTATGTGGTGACGACAACCCATTCTCATAAAGATTTCCCCTTGAAGCAAAACAAACCTCCCTTTGCATGACAAGTGATAACCCCCATGCCCAAAGATGACACATTCTATGTAAAGATAAAAGCATGGAAGACTCTTAAGATCGAAAAGGGGAGCTTGAGATTATCAACTTACTAATAAGTGACTAAGGAACGATCAATCACAATATCCATAGTTGACTCTGAAATTTAAGTGTAGGACAAAATTTTGGAGGGTGTTGCATCCAATACAACAGAGCCTTCACCTTCTTGCTAGCTTCTTTTTCAACCAGTGTCTTGAATTCTACAAACTTGGAGAATGCCTCATATTTCTTCGACATGAAGAAGATCCAACACTTCCGTGAGAAGTCATAAATAAAAATGACAAAATATTTGTGTTTGATAGTGTAGGTTATCGAGAAAGGTCCATAAACATCATAGTGGATCCTTTCTAAGACTACATGTGCTTTGTTGTCCCGATCATGGAATGTGGATTTTATGTACTTTTGCAACGTACATCCTTTGCATATATCCTACTGCTTAAGTGCTCCTTTAGGGAGGCCAGTGGTTATTTGTTGTATAATATTCGAGGTACCATGATGCAAATGACCAAGTATTTTGTGCCAAAGTTCATCAACATCGCGACTTGCACTTTCTCTGCCTTAGTGCTTAATGTAGCACAGTCTTCCACATATAGCTTATACAGGTTCTTCACATGACAAAACCCGATCTGCTTCACCTGCCCCATGGATATGTGTCTCAAGAACGCTTTTCCTTTGTTGAATATCACTTCACGAAACCAACCACTTGGTGAATGCTAGTAGAGAAATCCCTAATCCTTTACCTTTACCTTTTTTACTAGCACCTCGTATTGAAAATTTGAAGAAAAAATATTTATTTTCTCTTAAAAATTTGTCTTAAAATCCCCCTCTGTGTAGCAGTGTCGAATGCAACGATAGAAAAGTTGTCTTTAATCGTATCAGCAAATATGAAAGGGACAGAAGAGGAATTGATGTTCGAGAAATATTGTCAGTAAAAGTTGTCACGTTCTTCTTAGTCGACTACCTCCACAAAAGAAAGAGCCCAACAAATCATTGTCTTTATATAAGATAACGTGAATGGTAAGTAAAATAACAACCTCAGTATAGGTGCAAGACAGTAGTTGCGTGCAAGCTGGCCGACTTAGGGCACATTGTCAAAGTCAATTTTGCAGTTTTTAGATAATATTGTCTAAAATTGATATGTTTGTGTCTTAATTGTTAATTGTATTAAATAGGTTTCATCTAAAGTGACCATTGTCTTAAATATAAAGTTTTGTCTTAAATTATTTTTGTCTCAAACTGTTTTTGTCATAAATATAAAGTTGTCTTAAATTATTTTTGTCTCAAACTATTTTTATCTTAAAATAATTTTGTCTTAAATATAAAGTTTTGTCTCAAAATATTTTCGTCTTAAATTATTTTTGTCTTAAATATAAAGTTTTGTCTTAAAATATTTTTGTCTCAAATTGCTTTTGTCTTAAACTATTTTTGTCTTAAATATAAAGTTTTGTCTTAAACTATTTTTGTCTTAAATATAAAGTTTTGTCTTAAAATATTTTTGTCTCAAACTATTTTTCTCTTAAAGTTTATATTTAAGACAATTCAATTAATATTAAATTTTAATGTAAAATAACTAAAATAAAAAGTGATTTTTTAAGAAAAAAGATTTCTTTTGTCTTAAAATAATGTCTTAAAAGTGCCCTTGGTATAGCAGTGCCACGTCGTTTTGAAATAAAATAGTGAGACCCCTGTGATCAGAATGGCGTCCAATGCCCATGGTTTGGTCTGGCTCTGGACATGGTGAATACAAATTTAGCGTACCGATTTGAAAACCATCTTTGAAGACCATTTTTACGTAATCTGAATTCAATCCCAAGCTTTTAGATATTGCTCCCATCAATTTCAGAGCTAATTTCCTAGTTTCTTTGAAGTATCATTCCGTAACCTCTCTATAATCATAAAACTTATTATCTTAAGTGATCGGCTCATTGAAAATTAATTAAATAAATACAGTTTTGGATCGAAAAGATACTTGTAAATTTGGGGATTATCCGGTGTGTGCAGTTCAAGATGAGAAAAATGCTTAAAATAGTCTTTGTAATTGAAAATTTCCTCCACTTCAGTATAGAAGCTTGTGCCATATCTTACCGGATTCAGCACATCTATGGTCTCATATTTCATCTTCTCTTGAAGCAGGAGGGAGAAGAATTGATGAGCTACATCCAATATACTAGAAATCACAGATTCCTGAATGCCATGATTAACTACCTGCTCCCAGGGAAACTTATTAGCATAGCTTCCCTTTAGAAAATAAGCTAAAAGATAAATGATGAGGGGTTGGTTAATTCATGACCCCTATGTCTATCTATGTGTTTTATAATGGTGGTGTGCATTTTAGAGTCAATTATTGTCTCCGTCGATGTGTTGTTTAATGTTTATGGTGTATTTTACAGTCTGACTATGATGATAAACAGAAAATGAATGTAATTTGAGTTATATTTGCAATTTGGAGTTTTGAGTTAGTACAGTATTGAAGTAATTTTTTCTTCCAGTTAATATTTATGTTATAAAAAAAAAAAAAATCTAATTTTCCTATTTCTCATTTGAACTTCCACGCATTCAAAATACCAACATTTCCTTATAGAGTCAATGCCGAAAACTAAACATTACAACTAAATCTGGATAAACAACACCCAAGTGCATGGTTCGCACAGTGGGGGTTGTCGGCATTCTCGCACCCCACCCGCGATCGACTCCTATCAATGTGACGTTGTGCAGCTGTCATAGTGCAGCCATATACCGGATTAAAATGTGATTTGATGTGACTGATGTACATGTATATATTGTAAAATTGAGCCTAATAAAAGCTCCTTCAGGAGACTGCCCCCCCTTTCTTAAAAAAAAACTAAATTTGGATAAACAATGAATAATAAACCCATATTACGGGGTTTCCCAAAAACAAAACCAATCATACATAATAGACAGAAAGAAATCACAGACATGATCGATGATTTAGACTTAAAGAAATGACGGACATGATCGATCATTTAGACTTAGAAAATGAGATCGTAGCAGGAACTCTCACACTCGATCTTGGAGGTTCAATATTATCATATTCACAACACAAACACATGGGCAAGCTTTGCATCCAATGATATATCCAAGGTGAACATTTGGTTTCTCAACATTTTTTTAATGTTTTCCAAAGTGGTAGAGACATTGTATCTCTCAACCTGTTTGTATTTCAAAACAAACCCCAACAGGCTTTTCATATGCCAATGTAAAGCCACTGAGTTCAAATAATGTTTCTTCCTTTCCCTAATGTGTCCAGAGTCCGGAATCCATGTACACACTTTGTCCATAATTTCAGAATCAAAGTAGGATTTCCTCTCTAGTGAAACTTGAGTTTCCAACTTGCATATTTCTCTTCTTGTCTCTGGCAACACTACATTAAAATATGTGGCCACAGAGTCTTGATCAAAGAGCCACACTCTCTGCTATCTCTATCGATTGCTACCCTCCCCCACCATATGGAAATGCATATGCTTCCTTGCCGACATGGTAGTAGCAAAGGGGGTGCACTTATGACAACTATTGAATCTCCCTCTACCTGCAAAGACACATAAAAGAACACATAAAGAAAACTCCCTTAGACTTGAGCATAATCCCACAACATCATCACCTACACTCATAACACATACAACACAACGCTAAGGTGTAGCACAAATCATGTAGCAAGAGGGATTCCCAATAATTATCCCATAAATGTGGAAACCCAAGCCACATAACACCCATGCCCCTACACCATTAACCATAAACAAAACCATGAGGTTCCTGATAGCCATGACTTACATAGAACCCTAGGAGGCATAAAGTCCCAAAAGCAGAAAAACACGCATGCTTTGACTCTTAATTTTTCAAATAAAAGCATTAGATACTTAAAAAAAACCTAGACATGCCAATTATGAGATGAACCAAGTTTCTTTAAACCCACTCGAAACCAAACTCTCACAATGTTCGTAGACTCCCACCTAATAGACAAATTTCAAAAATTCACAAACCCAAACCAAAAGCAAAAATACAAGCAACACAACAAGATAAAGGGGAGACGAGATGCACAACTTTGGTGGGGTTCAAATATGTGGTGCTCCTTAGCTCGTCGAATGACCGGAAAAAAATTTCTGAGCCTACCTCCGCATTCCCAAATTCACCATTCTCTGTCCACCTCATGATCAAGAAACCAACAAACCAAATCCTCTCCATTGCAACATCACACTCGAAGCCAAGCAAATTGAAACGCTCATCGCAAGATAACCACTAATAGCAGTATTGAAGTATTGATTTAATGGAATATGTGTGTTTATTTTGAAATAAAATATATAGAATTTTAATGAAATTATGAATATTTAAGAAATTAATGGTATGTATTTAACTATATTAAATATTATTGGCAAGAAGTTTTCTTTAGCCAAATATAGTAGAGATGTTGTAATCAAATGTTCAACATTTTGACAAGTCAAATTACATAAAAATAAAAATAAAAATAAAATAAAATTTTAAGAAATTCAAATAAAATAAAAGTATTAATGTAATGTAATGTAAACATTTTAACTTTGTGAAATAAAATTAAAAAAAAAAAAAAAAACCTTATCAAAATAAAATGATGATAAAAATATAAATGACCCATGTTATGGAGAATCCATAGTATTGACCCATGTGGAATATAGCCTTTTTAAAGGGAGGAATCAAACCACCATAATCCATCTTAATTCGGGATCTAAATCTCTTGAGATGCAAACCATTTTAAGAGTGAAAAGAGATTTGGTACCTCTTCGGAGTGAGTAGATTTGGAGTTAAGATGGATCTAGGCTAGTGAATATTTACCAAAGTAGTAGTGAGTGATATATAGTGGGTTGATATTAATGTGAAAGGTGCTTATGTCCTTTCTATTTGCAATTCATTTTTTAAAATGTTATAAAATTAAATTAAATTAACATAAGTATAATTTTTTTTTTTTTTTTTTATGTTTATCACAGTAGATTGATAACTCGTTGGAGTAATCTAGACAGGCTCTAGGCGAGAGCCAAAATCAAACCTAGGGGTTCTCGTTATAAGACCAAGAACACAAAGGGTATATCTAATCAACTTTAGCCACTAACAAGAGTGTGTAGTCTAACTTGTAGACGAAATAGAATTTTTCACCAGAACTCGTCAAAATAATTTCAAGAAAAAATGTGTTTTTTGTTGTTTAGAAGGCATAAATAGATCTAGCACTTGAAAAACCCCCTAGGGCACCTGAATTCTACAAATTAGACAACTTAAAATCAAGGCTTTAAAAATCGCTGCCAAATTTTGGTTAAAATTAACCAGAAAAGATGTCATGAAAAAAGTCATTTCATCTATAAGTTAGACTACACCCTAACAAGAGTCAAGTTGTAAGTACCAGTAATGGATTAGGGAACCTACTCATTGAGTGGTATCACAAAGGGGCCAATGATGTCCCCTCATGGGGTTTGAAACTAGGTGGAGGACATATCATCACATTCTTACTATGAAATGAAATGAGTCACGGATTTTTGGGCATGTGGTATTGATAAACCATGATCCTACCATGAATACTCTTTACTTGCAAATATATTTTTTACAATATTTTGGGCCAAGGTCAAGGGTTATGAGTACCTCCTCCAAAAAACCATAATTCATTCATATAAATCAATTCGCTAGTAAAGGTCAATAGACACCAATCCATGATATGAATTTGAACACTTACTTCATGAGATTCCCAACATGTAAATGAATTTCGTTACAATTATATGATCAGCCAATAGCATGACTTATGAATACCACAATTTTTTTAATTAATCAATTTAATTAATATGATAGAAACGGTCTAACTACTTTTGAGATAAATATCAACCTTTAAATTGTGAATACTACTAATCAGATTCCAAAACATTTCATGGAAGTTAAATCCCTGCCATCCACATAATAATTATCAATAATTAAATTAAAATTTTAAAAGCTCCATTTCAAAATAAAAACACTTGTAACATGTTTAATAGTAACAATAATAATAAGTTGACCCAAGCGATGTAGACCATTTGGTTTTCTTGGGGTCTACCCCCCAAAATATTAATGTCCTTCCATATAGGTTTTTCCTATATGTTCTATGTGGTTCACAGTGAGAGTCTAGAGAATTGAACCAGTGACCTAACAATATCACGGGTTCTTTTAACAACCAGGACCAACTAACCTAGAATTGAACCCATGACCTCACAATATCCCATGTTCTTTTAACAACCAAGACCAACTAAACCAACTCTCTGGTTAATAATAATAATAAAAATTTACATAAGTTCTATTAAAAATATTATAAAATAAATATCTAAATTTTCATTATTAAATTGTAATATCTTTTTAATTTAGATAATGGCTATTATTTTGAGAATATTAAAATAATTTCAAAATGACATGTAATAATCTATTTATAATAGGAGGTAAATATTGTTGGTGGATGTAGCTAGTACGACACTAAAAATATATTGATGCACATAAAGAGATATTCTATGTATTTCTTTTCCCCGCTACATTAAATGAGTAGTAAAATGCTAGGCTAAAACTGTTACTAAAACTTTCTTTGAATTCCATGATAATATTGTTTAGTTTTCAATCCTAATAAAATTATTTAGTTTTTAATTTTATTTCCTAAGGAGTATTGTGTTCTATATCTGGTAGCTAAACTTTTTATATATTTAAATGTATAATTTAATTACGTAAATATTACAATTTAAATGGAATTTAAATCATGATTTAATTGTTTGAGAAGATGTCCAGGCTACGGTGCTTTTGTTGAAATTCACAAAGTGAGCTTGTCGATTTCATTGTAGATAACACAATTTATATAGAAGCACAATCAAAGAATGTACAAGCATTCCACCATCTATCTTTATTATTTCCCTAAGCTAGCCAACTCCTGTCGACTCCCTACTGACTACCATTGATGACTCATCATCATATCAACAGTCACAAATGACGTGATTAATATTATAACAAACCTCCCCTTAATCACGACAACCTAAACTTTAAGGTGCTTGATGTTCTTAGTCTCAACTAGGGCTTACAACACTACATAAAAAAAACTTGATAAGGGGGCTTTCATACTTTTTTTTTTGGTTTCACACATCAAAGCTCTCTTTAGTGGAAATGGTGTTGCAGACACTCCTATCTACAAACACTCCATTGGAAACTATCTGCGCCACACAAGCATCACAGTCGGCACAACCCTCTTTAACGAACACTCTTATTTGCCAAAACTCCACTACAAACTATATGCGCCACACAGGCATCACAATTGGAACAACCCTCTTCAGCAAACACTCCACTGGAAACTATCTGCGCCACACGGGTCTTAAACAACGCTCTCCAACAACGTCAACATCAACTCAGACTCCACTTTCCCTTCACAACCACTGAGTCATCCTCTGGCTCTTCACACCAAAAAGCCCACATCTCTGCACACCATCGAGCTTACAGCACTGAATCTGAGCTCACATGCTCCTAGGCTCACCCTTATGCCCTCTTCCGGACAACACTGGACCACACACAGCTCCACAGGCTCTCTCAGTGAGTCTCACCACATAAGGCAATGTCTCAACATCTCACCTGAGCTTTGTCTCCTCACAACTCACCCGAGCTCGGAACTAGCATGCACCAATTTTAGTTGATGCAGGCTCACGAAAACTTCACAGCATAGCACTACATAATCAACTTCTTTCACATGCTCGAGGATTACACACAACTTCAGACTCACTGCCTCCTTCACACAGATCAACATGATCGAGCCCACATGCATATAATTGCTTCAACTATGTTTCTTTTTTTTGCTGAAGTAATCGTCGATCCTTCCAATTCATTAATTCAAAAGAAAAATTACATATTGTACATAAAACCCAATCCTATAGAAGAATTCCTGAAAAAGGACTCCCTACCAATGACCAAGACCCCCAAGCTTCTACAGTGATCTCCAAACTTTTGAGAAACAAACATGGAAATGCTACAATAGTCCCCACCCACTAGGTAAGTTCCGGATAAAACACACTTCCCAGAGCTAACATATGACCATAGACCCCCCCGACCGTGCAAAACCCACACACCACGAAAGAGGGAAAAAATGTGCCAAACTGGAAGAAAGGATAGAGCCCACCTGGCCCCACAAAAACAACACGTTTGATCCCAACCATTGATCCTGGCTGCTGGATCCAACAGCCAGAAATCATATCGCACGACCTAACACGACTGAGAGATAGTGTGTGATCAAAGGCAATTTCAAAGTCAACTGACCTGCCACATGTTACAAGCTCTATGGGATCGTTCCCGAAACTGCAAAACCATAAACCGCTCATGAATCGTGCGATCACCGGAAAACCGACCATGCCGTGGTTTTCAAGCCTGAAAGCAGAAAGGGGGAAAATTCCATCTATCAGAAAAACTAACCACACATTTTGTTTATTCCTACTACAGAACCAGAATCTGATACTGTGCTTGTTTGGGAAAAGACCCGGCAACTTTTCTGCCGATGAACTGTGAACCTCGTTCAACTGACTTTGGGATAAATTGAGACCTACTTTAGCTTGCCTTTCTACCAAGTACATACTGATAGGATGTATAAGATCTTGCAAGAAAAATCAATTCATGCTTGTCAACCTAGCTTGATATCTAAACACTTCTCTGTCTTCTGTGGCTTGTTCTTCACAGAGAACCTTTAAACGGTTTTTAGGTATCTCCTGCCACTTTTTCGCCATTTCGCCTTCAGCATTGTTCACCCCTTGGTTGGCCAGAAGGTCTGCTAGTTTATTGGCAAATCGTCGAACATGGTTGAAGCTAACCGTTCGAAGCACCTGGACGTGAACGTGGATTCTTTGGTAGACCTGGATAAGCTTCCAGTGAGTAGATACTTTCTCCGGCCGAGTACCACCGTTGATTCTTTTCACAGAGTTAATGTTAATCTCTTAGTCTTCTTCCACAATGACATTTGAGCCATGGTTCTAGATCAAAAAATCAAGACATTGTTCCAGAGCCATTAATTCTGCCATATTATTTGTGGCTCTTCCCAAATGGCAGTGGAAGATAAAGATGATACTACCCTTTTCATCTCTTAAAACGCCTCCAAAACCAGTTGTTCCGGGGTTGCCTTTTGAAGCCCCATCAATGTTGTATTTCAGATAGCCTTTCGGTAGTGGTTGCTAGAAATCCTTCTATGTATCCATAGTTATGTCCTTCTTGATCAGTCCTTGGGGAATAATCCCTTTCATACCAAGTTGTCTGAGAATTCTCAGCTCAGTCTTAGAGGGGGGATTTTTAGGGAGATTGCGTACTGTGATACTAACTATCTCGCTGAACTGTTTTAGGATCAGATCAAATAGTATATGAGGAATAACCTTTTCATTCTAAAAAAATCTTTTATTTCTTTCTTTCCAAACATTCCAAATAATGAATCTTGGCATGAAGGCCCAGGCCAAATTAAGGAAATCATTCTCCGAATAGTTTCCTCTCCACTTGTTAAGGGTATTTGTGATACTACTTCTATCCCTATCTATCTGTTGGAAAATGGCAGAAAAAGAATCCCACAACCACGTGGTGTAAGAGCGGCTGTTAAGAATGTGCTCCATGGTCTCCTCTTGCTCTTCACAGAGCTGGCATCTGGAAGGCCCCATGACCCCCCTTTTCCTAATGTTGTCCCAAGTTAAAATTTTATGAAAATCTTGATCTTCATCCAACCTTGGTGGTTCCAGAGGTGTTGCCAGGTATTTTATGGAACACTAGAATCAAGCTCAAGGAGAATACCTTTAGCTTCCTTAAGATTAAAGGTGCCTTTATTGTTATTGCCCCATCTCAAATGATCCTACCCCTCTGTAACTAAAATCATTCTTTGTTTAAGCAAGCTCCCAAGAGCCTCTACTTTAATTTTAATGGGGCTATCATCTATGCAGTCAATTTTTCTCCAGCTTCTCCACTTTCCAGAGTTCTGAGTAGGATCCCATAAATCCTTAACTTTATTTAACCCTTGGGAATCATGTTTCCTTCTTGAGGCTTAAAAAATCCTCTGTTAACAGTGTTGGTTCTTGTTGCCATTTGTCCTCCCAAAAGAGTGCAAGATCTCCTGCTCTGATTTCCCAAAAACTATTTTTTTGAACTAGGCTTCTATTTTCCCAAGCTCTGTTCCAGATGTGAGATCATTTTAAATTTCTAGGCATTCTTATGAGAACATAAGTGTGCCAAGAGCTGGCATATTTCTCTTTCCATATCCTTGCCCACTGGGTTATTGGCTTCTGAACCCATCGCCACCAAAGCTTGGCTCCTAGCACTTTACTAAGAATCTCCTGATCATCCAAGCCTAGGCCCCCATGACTCTTAGGTTTATAGATTTTATCCCAAGAGACTAGGGCCCACTTCTTCTTTGCTTCTTCCTTACCCAGAGGAAATCTCTTTGTATATTCCTAAATTGACCTAAAACCCCTTCGGGAGCTGGGCGGGCTGATAACATAAAAACCGGGATAGACTGCAAAATCGCCTTTGTCAGAACCAACCTACTTGTCAGGTTCAAGACTCTGAAGGTCCAATTTTTGACTTTGTCGTGCATCTTATTAAGCACCAGTTCCAAAATACTCTTGTGCATAGGTTTGGCTATGAGAGGGATTCCCAAATACTTTGTGGGGAGGGAATCCCTTTGGAAGCCAAGAATTCTTGAAATATTTCTTTGAATAGCAATTTTAGTGTTTAAGAAGAAGATTGTTGACTTAGAGAGATTGACCTCCATACCTGTAGCCATGGAAAATTCCTTTAGGATTTGATTGTAGGCTGAAGCTTCTTTAACTGTGGGGATTCCTTGCAGCATGGTATCATCTACAAATTGTTGGTGAGTCAGAGCTTGACCATTCTCAGATAATTAAAGACCTTTGATTTTTCCCGTTTCCTTGGCATGCTTAATGGATATGCCAAGTCCTTCCATCATGAGAATAAAAAGAAAGGGAGAGAGCAGGTCTCCCTACCTGAGGCCTCTATAAGGAATGAAAATCTCTGAGGGAGAGCCATTCACAAAAATTTAAAAGCTGGATGAAGTCACCAAAGCCATGACCCATCTAACCCAGTTGTGATTGAAACCAAAAGCAGTGAGAACCTTCTTGATGTAAATCCAATTCACCTTGTCATAAGCTTTGGCAATATCCAATTGCATCATCATCCCAACCTGTTTTTTACTAGTAAGCATGTGAACCACCTCATGGGCTTGAATAATGTTATTTAAAATTTGTTTGCCCTCCACATAACCTGCCTGTTCCTCTGACACTAAGTAAGGAAGGAGAGGTCTTAGTTTGTTAGCAACAACCTTGTATATTGTCTTGTATACTACATTATGTAAAGCTATGGGTCTATACTTATTTGCAGTTTGAGCTGAATCCTGTTTTGGGATCAGGGAGATGAAGGAGGTGTTGAGGGCTTTCAAGATGGTTTTGCTACACCTGGAATCCTCCACCACATTCAGAATATCATGTTTGAAAATATTCCAACAAGCTTTAAAAAATCCACATTGAAACCATCCGGGCCTGGTGCTTTGCAATTATGCATGTCTTTGAGAACCTCGCTTACTTCCTCTTCAGTAACAATTCTATTGAGGTTAAAATTGTCCTCTCTAATCACCAACTTAGGGATATGCATTATAATTTCCCTGATGGATTGTTCCCTATCTGGATTGTTTTCCCAAGTGATGTTTCAGAAATGATTAACAAGCACAGCTTCAATACTCTTATGAGTGTTCTGAAGCTCACCATTTTCGTTCTTTATCGTAGAGATTTCGTTGTGTGCTCTATTAGCTATGGTGGATCTATGAAAAAATATTGTATTCCGCTCTCCTTCCTTGAGCCCTTGAACTCTAGACTTTTGCCTCCAAAATATTTCCTCCTGTTTGCATAAATTTTCCCATTCCTGATGATGTTTGTTAGCCTAATCACTTTTGACTTTGTCAAAGTTGTCTTAGATCAATGCCTGGTTGAGTTCCTGAATTTTGATTTCCAATTACTTTTTGTTCACAAAAATGTTTCCAAAATCCTTCTTGTTCCATTCTTTGAGCCTGAACTTGACATGCTTTAGTATTTTATGAAGGAGGTACATTTGTGATCCTTGTAATTGCAAGTCTTCAGACCACCATTTTTCAATGTTACTGATGAAATCCGGGTGGGAGAGCCAAATATTCTCGAATTTTAAGGGCCTATTTCTGGGAGAAACTATTCCCTTGATTTCCAATTGAATCGGCCAGTGATCGGACCCTCCAAAGGGAAGGACTCTTGCTGTTATTTCTTTATCTATAATCATCAGCTCCTCTGAAATCATGAACCTATCTAATTTAGAGGCTACCTGTGCCTCACCTCCTCTTTCATTGTTACATGTAAAAAGGCCATTTCTCAATTCTGAATCAACCAATTTCATATCATCTGTGAATGATTGGAATGCTAAAGAGTCTTTGGTTAGCACTCTAGTTCCTCCTTAATTTCCGAAAGAGACTTGATCATATTCAAATCCCCTCCCATGATCCAAGGAATCCCAGCCTGTCTGTTCTTGAGATCTATTAGGGACTCTAGCAATTTGAGTTTGTCATCTATTTTTTGAGGACCATAGACATTTGTGACCAGGAAGGTTTCCGAAACCCCCACTGGTTGCATGACCACTTATAAGTAATTTCTAGATGCTTCAGCATCTATTATGCTGATTTTCTGGGGATTCCACAGAGTTAGAATGCCCCTTGTTGTGCTTTCAGCTTTAACCTCTAGAAACTCAAATCTATTGAGCCATTTACTATGAATTTGTTTTATTTTTTGAATGGAACATTTGGTATCCTGGATGAAGATCATATCCGACATTTCTTGTTTCATTCTATAACTTAGCATTATTTGTTTTCTTTTACTACCTAGACCTCTAATATTCCAGGATGTGAACTTCATAATTCAAGATTTGTAAAGGAGTAACTGGTTAGGTCTTTCACCTTACCTGAGTCTATCATTAACTTTCCACATTCCATCAAGAGGTCCTTCTGCCTTTTCCTACCCCTTTTCTTTCTTGCATTTCTGGTAGCTAACCTTGGAGTTGATTTAATTGTTTTCACACCTCTGTACTCCTGCTTGTCAATGTTTTTTCCTTTATCTAACCCCCTTTCCTAAGTTTTCCATAAAAACAGCTATTGAATTCTGTGGAAATCTTCTTGGGGTAGTGAATCTATCCCTCCTGTGGTTCCCTGCATCAAGAACCCCTTCAGTCTACGTGTTCCTTATCTATAATTTCTTGAAGTTCATGGTCCTCCAGATCTATTTCACTCTAGGTCATTTCCTGATTCATCTCTAGTTCTGTTTCACTCAACATAATTTGTATCTTATTACTAGTCTCTTGTGTTGGGTTGTAGTTTTCTTCCTTTTCCTTTTCATTAGGGCCGTCCTCCATAGATTGGTCTTCATTTGCCATTTCTTCATTCTCTTTCAGTGCTTGATATCTATATTGACTGGCCTTTTGACCCTCATTATGAAGATGCTTTGGTCTTTTTTTGCCTATTTTTCCTCTACTTGCCACTTTCTGAAAGCTTTCTGTGTCCTTCATTGCATTTTGTTTTCTCCTGTTATCTGCTTTACTAAGAGGGCAATCTTTGAACAAGTGTCCATGTTCATGGCATTTACGACATCTGAATGGGATATGCTCATAGTCCACTGTCTGCACCCAATCCTCATCAAAAACTTCCAGGACGACTTCATCCAGAAGAGCTCCTGATAGATCCATTTCTACATAGATTCTTGCATAGGAAGTGTATTTGCCCCTTCTTGTGGCTTCCAAAGCTTTGACAAAATGACCTAGTTTATTGCCAATGGTAGCAAGTGATTCAGTTTGCCAGTAATCAAGAGGTAGAGAATAGAGCCTTACCCAGACAGGTACCGAAGTGAATGTCTCTTGCTCTGGAACAAAGTTCATCATCCAAGGCTGCATATAGAGGCCAGCTGCTGCATAAAAGTAGGGTCCTCCTTCGAATATTCTGTCTTTGTCTTCGATGCTTGTGAACACCACGGTGAAGAATCCCTTTGACCCAAGATGCAGATCGATGCTTCCTTTGGGTTTCCAGTGGTACTTGATCCATATCTGTAAATCCTTTTCCATGGGCCATAGTCCCATGAATTTGCAGATTATAGTGTAAGTTCCCATATGTTCCCTGTGTGCCTGCAATGCAGGATTATTTAGCACTACTCTAGGAGTAGTCTCCATGTTGGGTCTGCATGGTCCCTTTTTTTTATTGTCCCTTGTTCTCTAGATTTTGTCTTCTTCCTCCTTGTCTTTAGTGCTGACATTTTCCTTGTGCTTGACCCCATCTGTCTCCTTTTCATTATTATTTTTTTCCTATTCCACAGAATCTCTGACATTACCCAGTGGGGACTTGCCTCTACTGGCTACGGCCTCGTTGCAGGCTCCCTCCTCTATGGCCCTCCATTAGGAGTAAGCACTGAGACACACAGAAACCCTAGCTGCACATTTTTCTCCCACTCCTCTCCAACATTACCAAGACTCTCTTGCTTCAACTATGTTTCACTAGAGCTTTAGGCTTCCTTTAGACCTCACACAGGAGACTCAGATTCTTCGGGTCGCAAATTCGGCTACAATAATCAGTCAAGTAAAGTGACCTCATTATGTGGCTTGATATCCTCAGGCGTCTCCACTCAAGTCAACAACACTAGAATCAATCTTCTTGGCATATCTCCACGATAGCCACATGCAGCTTCTCCAAATGGCAATGGTCTTTAGCGGTTGCTCGTTATTTTGCAACACTTGGCATCTCAAGACAAACACACGCTCTTCACCCAATAGATCTCTGCTAGATCCTAGCAGCCACATCGTCACACCACAAGGCCATCATATAACATATGTTTCCCTTAGCCTACAAATAATTAATCACAGTAACCCTGGTTAAAACATCACCATTTGCATCACCATGCCAGCTCCTTTTCTAAGGACCAACAACACCAACACGTAAATGAGGAAGTCTTATTCTACCAATCAACATATTACCTCCTTTGCCCGATATATTATCACATGATAGAACAAGACTCTTGTTTCTCCATCCTCACAACAATCAGCGCTTAGCTCAATATAACGACATTCTACATGCAGAGAGAGCGTAGGCATATAATCACTATGCTTTGATCCTCATGAGGCTCGGAATAGATCTCCCCATTGATCTGCACTCTCTAATAGCTCTAGATAGTCGTTGCACCACTCCACAATAGCTTGATAAATAGAATAGGAGCGACTCTTGAGGCTCCAATACACAACAACTCTTTCTTAATGCACAAAGCAGGGTTTGCCCAAACTGGTGCACTTCTTCAATGCTCATACGTAACTATATTTCTCTCCACTCGACATTCATACTATCGAGCCTTCAGGTCGGGTTCACCATAAATAGCAGCACCTATCAAAGTTTAGCTTCAAACAACACTCCACTCGCACGGGCTTCTCAACTCATTGGCCATGATATCTCCCTCGTGCAGCTCCATGATCACTCCACACGACAATAGTGCTGACAAGTCAGACCATGGCTCCTTTGGTGTGGCTCTTCCACTTTCTCTCTATAGCACACTTCAATCTCACACACAACAAATCGAACAATGCAACACAGGGTGGACTCTGCTCTGTACGCACCGAGCCCTCACTACCCGGGGTGGGCCTTTGTTGTTTCTACCTAAACACTAAGCCAAAACCCTCAGCTCTGATACCATGTTGAAACTCAAAAAATGAGCTTGTTAATTCCAGGATAGATAAGGCAATTTATACAGAAAAACAACCGGATAATATACCTAGATTCCACCTATTGTCTTTATTATTTACCTAAACTTTCTGACTCTTGTTGACTCCTTGCCGACTGCCATTAATAATTCATCGTCATATCAATAGTCACGCACGACGTGATTAATATTCTAACAACTTTCCAACGAAATAAAATATTATTAAAGTTCTCTATAGTTCTGATATAATATTTCTTTGTATTAATATATAAGATAATTTCAAGTCTCTATACCACTTGAATGCATCGTTCATGCGTGGACTACCTGGCATACTCTTAGCACATGGGCTCTCGGAGTTTTGCCCTCACCGGCAAACTGAAATGATATGGACGGCCTGTTTCTTGTTGAAACAGAGGGGTTTGGGGGCTCAAAGGAGGCAGTGGGTTTCCCGCTACAGTTTGAAACACGCACAGGAACCGGAACTAGGTGAGTATATACCCAATAGCGAAACAAGGCCTGCGTGGGGACTTTTGTTCGCCCAAGGTATTCAGCAGGGGGTTGTGCCGGGAACTCCTGGAGGTTTTTCGAGCCCGGGGGTGGTTGCTGGACGGACTCCCTTTCTAATCGTTTCACCTGCCGTCATGGGCTTTGATACCCTCTACCTGTTGATTGCTGGGAACCTCGCTTATACAGAGGAGGTGATTTTTCATATTTTTTTGAATCAGATTAATTATAGGATTACCATGAAGCAACAGACCTGCACATTGATCTTGGCAATGGAGGCTTGGAATCAAAATCTCTTGTATGACAATATCTGTTCAGTGCGAACCTCGGCGGCTCTTGCCCTTTCCTTTGACGCGCGCCCTGGGGGTCACAAGCGTGAGGAAGACACCAGAGCCCAGGCAGAACATGGTACCGATTTAGAGCGGTGCTATGCATCGACAACCTGGATTCCATCTGGACAGCGAAATCCCAGCATAGTAGCAAGGGGACGGTCCACTGAGGCTACTTATGAGCTGGGAGCAGAGACGGGGAACAACACAAATGCGACGCTTAAAAACAGGGGAGCGAAGGAAATGACACAGATCACATATAACCCACAGAAGCTCACCCACAAGGCGGCTGAATGCTACCAGGATGAAAACAGGATTCAAATATTTATAAAATCTACAGTGGAAGGCCATCGATGCATGCGACTTCGTATGGGCTCAACCATACAAGAGCTTAAGCAAGAAATACAACAACAGCTTGGAATACCATCAAATCAACAGAACCTGATTTGCGCTGGACGATGTCTATAGGACCAGCATACTATTGAGGAATATGGGATCAGTCAAGATACAACCATACTTCTCAACCTAAGGTTGCGTGGTGGAAGCAATGGCTCTGGTTCAAAGGCGCCAGCTTCATTCCGTGACGCAGTCAAAGGCAAAGAAAAAATGCAGAACAAACCAGAGACACTAACAGAGCTACCAGGCCCATATATAGTTGATCAAAAACTGGAATCCCCAAGGCTCCAAGTTACAATGCCAGAGGTAACAGCTCTACACTCTGCCTTCACTAAAACTGCTATAATATGTAGATTCAATGGCTTCTGGCCAAAATCTGATGCTTTACATCAGTGGATTTATTCCAATTGGACTACAGAATGCGATATACATCTATGCTCAAAAGGCTTCTTCATTGTTGGCTTCCATACAGAAGAAGAAAGGGATAGTATCATTACTGACGGGCCTTGGTTTTGGGGTAATGCTGGTCTTTTTGTTACCCCTTGGTTCGCTGATTTTGATGCAAACACTATGAAAATCACAACTATGCCGGTTTGGGTGCGGCTTCATAATCTCCCACTACATTTCTGGCATCACTTAGCTCTAGCAGCCATCGGGAATACCTTAGGGAAATTCATAAAAATGGATGAGGACAGATTAAGCAGAGGTATCTTCTCCTTCGCCAGAATTTGCATTGAAGTGGATATGAGTCAGGGGCTGCCTGAACATATCACACTGAACTTTAACAACTCTCAGCGGGTTCAGCCCCTAGACTATGAAAATACCGCTTTCAGATGTCGAGGCTGCAGGCAAACTGGACACCTCCATTTTGACTGCCCCCTGGTTAAAAAGAATCCCAAAGGAAACAAGAACAGGAAAAAAAAGCCCAATGGATGGCAACACACGGAACCGCTGGAAGAAGAGGACATACATTCAGAACAGGCAGTCAACCAAGAGGAATCGGACACAAATATGGAACAGCAGGCTACACATAAGGATATCTCCCCTGATCCTCACCCGGAACCGCCCTTATTTCAACCCCAACAAAATCCACAGCTGGATGTAGGGGGCATAAAAAGAACTCATGGTTCGGAAGGCTCTGAATCCGACAAGGAATCACCAGTGAACAATCTGGAATCCACGCGGGCTCTCATTATTTCCTCCCCTGACACTCAAGGTTGGCGTAGAGTGGAGAAGAAAAAGGGCCGCAAAGATTAGGATTGCGGCTTTTTGTAAAATATTTTCTTTTTATTTGTATCTGTCCTCCTCATGGACGGCATTTTGCATATGCTACTAGCATCTACAACATGTAATTTTCTTCATTTTATGAATAAAATTACGAACTCTATTTTCCCCGGAAAAAAAAAAGAAGATAATTTCAAGTCAGAATTCATGAGAGGGTCGCACTTTAATTTTTATATCTTGGATTAATTTTAATTAAGATGGATTTATTCTCAGATTAAAACAGAACAAGTATTGATGTTTACTACCTGAAAGAAACCCCATTCTTCACATGCCTGACCAAGTTTCTTGATTGCGTCGAGTCGTTCCTCTGGGGTTTTATCGAGGGTTGACACATCTATGATTGGTATACTTTCTCCTTTTGCAATTTCTGCTGCTCACGACCGGCTATGCTATGGGAACACATATTTAATCGGCAGTGAATTCAAAGCTCCTGAATCGGCCAGATGTTTGACACCCTTCATATAATCGTATCCGACATTATTCGTGGTGGAATCAAGTATAGCAGTAGCCATGAAAGCACCAGATAGAAATATACTAGCTCCGCATACAATATTTCAGAACAGATCTGTGGCTCAGCTAGAATCTTCTACCTTTTTAACGCTGATATAGTTTGCTTCTCTCGATCGCTATATAAATATGAAATTGTACAACTCAATGTTACAGTTCATGGGGTGAGATCATTGCTTATGTAGCTAAAGGATGGACAGAGTATGTTTCGGACGGAGACAAAAACGGTAACCGGATCATGCCATATTTGTCTGCAATATATGATTTTTCTCAGTGGGCAATTGGATGTTCCTTGTCGTATCTATTCCATGGTGTTAGTTTTGAGTTAAAGATCTATTGAGCTTATGGCTGCCATTTTTGTAGCCATCCTAGTCACCATTGATGATTGCATGGATTCCTTATGAATTTAAAAATTCCAGACACACCTTGGTGGCATCATTATTTCAATGAAAACTTACTTGTTAAACACATATACACCAATAATTGCAGGCATGACTACGTGTCACAATGGCGAGCAGAGATGTATATTTCCCCCGAAATGCTTCACAAGGATGCCCCTTCACAACGATATATATTTAAAATAATAATTAAAAAGGTGAAGCTTAAAGAATTTTGATTTTACATGTTACATGTAATTAGTCTAATTTTATTGTTAAAAGATAATTTATTTTGATATGTAATTTTAATAAGATAATTTCAATGAGTAAATTATAAATAAATAAATAAAAATTCTATTTTACATATTTTTTATTTGGTTTTATGAGAGGGAAGTGGGGAAATAATGAGAGATTATCTCAACCACACAACAATCTAGGAACATTTAGATTTAAATAACTCTTAAAGAATAGGAATAGAGTCTTTTATATAAAAATAATCACAATTAACATTAGTAAGAATTAAATTTTCAAAGTCTTCTCCATAATGACTACTCATCTCGATCTTGATAAGCAAATTCTAGTTGTAGTCCAACTTGATGTTTACAAAAATGATAAAAAAACTATGTCCATGTACATATAAAGGAACAACCATCCACCAGAATGCATGAGTACCCAATCGTTGCTATCACCAATGTGCTAAAATGTCCTTCGTGCACATGGTTTAGTAAACCATTATATCTGCATACTTTTACCTGTACCTGCAAGTCCCTCTCCATCATTATCAAGTTGGGATTTTTGAGACTACCCATAACCATGCTTTGGGTTTTATCGGCTTACCCTAAACCATGCTAAAGGTTTTGTTTGCTGACCCTCAACCATGTAGGAATCTTGTACATTTCACTCTCACAAGTGGTCTTTCGCTTATTACAAACCTACACTACAAAGTGGATTATGGTTTACAACAAACATGTACTTACAAATTGGTTTTAAGTTTTTGGAGAATCTAATTCTAGACACCTGCGAGGTGGCACATCTGTCCATCCAATTTAGTACCACTTATCACTCACAAACAGATGGGAAAATTGAATGAGTGAATTAGGTGTTAGAAGATATGCTTAGGATGTATGCGATGCAACATCCAACAAAATGGGAGGAATACTTGCAATTGGTGGAATTTACAAATAACAATAGTTATCATGCATCGTTAAAAATGAGCCCATTTGAGGTATTATATGGAAGTAAATGTAGAATACGTGGAAATTGGAATAGCCCAAAGGATAGGTTGATGTTAAGACGAGAGATGCTTAAAGAGATAGAAGCTACAATGAAAAAAGTTCAGTACAACTTAAATGCTTCCCAGGATCGACAAAACAAATATGCTGACCAATGGAGAACCTATCGAGAATATTAATTCAGAGAACATGTTTATGTCAGGGTAAAACCCAAGTGGAGTACTTTAAGGTGGAGTGGATGCTCCAAATTAGCCCCTCGATTTTGTGGCCAATTACAGATCATTGCTAGAATTGCCCAAGTGGCTTATTAGTTAGCCTTACCTAGTCATATACGTGTGCACAATGCATTTCATGTTTCTTTGTTAAAAAAATATATACATGACACTAGACACATCATTCATTTACATGATGTACAGGTAGAGGAAATAGATTTCTTTTATTTAAAAAAAAATTGTTTCAAGCATATTGCTGAGAAATAACAATAATAATGTTTGATGGTAGGTCGAACCGGATGGGAAATTCGTTGTTGAACCCTTGCGTATTCTTGATCATAGAGAAACAACATTGCGGAAAGGAGTTATCCCTTAGGTTATAGTGCAATGACAACACTTTAGTCTTGAAGAGGCTACTTGGCAGGATGAACAATTCATGTGGGAAGCATATTCGAGCATGTTATGGAGGCAATAAAACACTAGGGACTGTGTTTCCCTTAAAGGGGGAAGAAGTGACATGTAACACCCCACTGGTAGTAGGATAATTCTCAAGAATTACTTTATTTTAATTCACTTTACTACAACTAAACTAGCATATGTTAGGTTGTGTTATATTCTTTCCACGACTGGCCCACGTAGTTAACCGGGAGCTTAGACGAGGGGCGAAGCCCCCCCTTCATTGCAGCGATTGCAAAATAAGGGGATCACAGGGGTTTGAGGGGGGTGGGTAGCCCCCCCATGGGATTCGGGGGGGAAACACCCTAGGAATATTTTTTTTGGACACTATATTAGGTTGGGCGGACCTACCTATGGTTTTGTGCATGGTTTTCACACATGGTTTTGGGCGCGGTGGCTTTCGGTCCATGGTATTGGATGCTTCAGCATCTATAAATATGTATTGTAACACTGAAAAGAACATAATGAGAAATCAAGCTAGTAGTCCTGGTTTTGGGATCCAGAGGAAAATCTTTGTGTATATGTGTTTTATGTGTTAGGCTCTAGCATTTTTATTTTCTATGTTTTAGAATTCGTATGCAGGTAATTTCTGTACGGGGTTAAAATGTAAATTTGGTATCAGAGCTATTTTGGCTTCAAGGGGATGCCTTTGTTGCTGAGTGATTTTTCTCGGGCCTGTGATAGACCTTGTTTAGTGGGAGATCTATGGGATCGATTCTTGTGGTGAAAGAAGATGGCGAGAAATGGAAATATAGAGATCGAGAAATTTAATGGTCAGAGTTTTGAGTTATGGAAACTCAAGATGGAGGATCTGTTGGTAGATAAAGATCAGTGGATCACGGTAGATCCAGCTACTAAACCAACGAGAGTGTCTGATGAAGAATGGAAGAAGTTGGATCAGAAGGCAGAGAGCACAATACGATTTTTTGTCTCATATTCAGAATTGCTAAATGTATCAGGGGAAGCTACGACGAAGGTTTTGTGGGATAAGTAAGGGACTTTGTACCAATCTAAGTCTCTGGTGAATAAACTGTTCCTACATAAAAAGCCGTATAACCTGAGGATGAAAGATGGAGACTCGGTGACTGAGCATCTAAATGCATTTAATACTGTGGTAAGTCAGTTATTTCCTTTTGATATTAAAATTTCAGATGAAGATAAGTGCATTAGTTTGTTGTGTTCTCTACCAGATTCATGGGATAGTCTGGTTATGGCAATAGGTAGCAATGCATCTGCCTTGGAGTTTGAAGAAATAGTCTCATCCTTGCTAATGGAGGAGATGAGACGGAAAAATATGGAGAGCCAGAATGGTGATTGCTTGTCTGTACGAGGACGGTCCCAGAACAGAAACAAAAATAAGTCATCGAGTGGGAGATATAAATCTCCAGGAAAGCTTGTAAAGGTGGTGTGCTAAAAATGTGGAAAGGAAGGGCACTACAAAACGGACTGTAAATCTAAAGCTCTTGAAAAAGGAAAGGGATCTGATAATGCTCCTTCTACAAAGGTAAAACCACCTCAGATGAAGGTGGGGATGTGTACTTGGCTTATTCAAGTACACATGTAGATCATGAGACATGGTTGATTGACTCAGGTGCATCATTTCACTTCACTCTCCATAGAGAGTGGTTCTGCGAGTATAAGAAATATTATGGTGGTGATGTCTTTTTAGGGGATGACAGGAAGGCTAGAATCATTGGTTGTGGAAAAGTCAAGTTGAATTTGCAAGGTGGAAGGATTAGAACACTTTTTGGTGTTCTGCATATTCCTGCATTAGCGAGAAATCTGATTTCTATAAGCAAGCTGGATGATGCAGGTGTAAAAAAAGTGTTCAAGAAAGATACCTGCAAGATGGCTGATGGAGCACTAATATTGATTTGGGGAGTTCGGATTAGAAGTATGTACAAGCTGCAAGGTAGCACTGTTGTTGATGGGTGCAATATTTCTGTGGTTCCTGAAAGTGGAGCAAAAATCTAGTGGTCTCTGGAGAAAAGACCATGCTATGACATCAAAGGCTTGGACATACTGGAGAGAAGGGCCTTTGAATACTTCATGGTAAAGGTATGGTAGAAGTATGACTAATAGCTCTTTGGATATTGATTTTTGTGAAAATTGTGTATATGGGAAGCATAATCGGGTGAGTTTCCCCTCTGTTGGTAAGAGGGCGAAAAAAATATTAGCTTGTGCACAGTGATGTGTTTGGACCTGTGAAGGTTCCATCACTGGGTAAGTCTGTGTACTATGTGTCACTTATAGATGACTTCTCAACGAATACATGGATATATTTCCTCAAGAAGAAATCTAAAGTCTTTGACAGGTTTAAAGAATTTAAGGCTCTGGTGGAAAACTAGACAAAGAAGAAGATAAAGGTGCTGAGGACAGATAATGCTGGAGAGTTTTGCAGCAAGGAATTTAAAGAATTCTATAGGAAGTGTTGTATAGCACAACAGAAGAATACTCCATACACACCTAAGAAAAATGGAGTTGCAGAAATAATGAACAAGACGTTGATTGAAAGTGCAAGAAGCATGCTCAGTGGTGTCGGGTTAGGAAATGAATTCTAAGCAGAGGTGGTGGAGACGACATGTTACCTGGTCAACAGATCACCTTCATCAGTGTTGGACGATAAGACTCCACAAGAGGTATGGATTGGTAAGAAACCCTCTCTTTCACGTCTAAGGGTATTTGGATGTGATGCATATGTACATGTTCCAAAGGAGAAAAGAACAAAGTTGGATAGTAAATATGAAAAGTGCATCTTTATTGGGTATAAGGACGATTTAAAGGGTTATAATATTTGGAACCCAGTAACAAGAAAGGTTGTGTACAACCGAGATGTCGTGTTCAGAGAGGTGAAAGATGTTATTAAACATGAAGTCCCATCAAAGGAACCTGAGAAGATAAAGTTTAAGCTTAAGGAGGAAGAATCAGACTCTACAGCATAAGAGGAAAAAGAAGATGAAGAGTCACAAACTCCAGGTGTGAGAAGATCAATTCGAGAAAGAAGGCAGCCAGAAAGGTATAGTCCATTTGCTTTCTATTCAAATTTTGCTTTATATATTACTGATGATGATCCCAGAACTGTGAAGGAAGAAGTAGGTTCAGAAGATGGAAAACTTTGGAAAGAGGCCATGGTTGATGAAATGACATCTTTACACAAAAATGAGGCTTGGGATCTAGTGGAGTTGTCAGCTAGAAAGAAACCCATTGCCAGCAAATGGGTGTTCAGGAAGAAGACAAATGCAGAAGGAAAGGTGAAGAAATACAAAGCTCGCTTGGTAGAAAAATGTTATTCCCAAGTACTGGGAATTGATTTTGGTGATATTTTTTCTCCTTTTGCCAAGGTAGCTTCTATTATAGTATTGTTATCTATTGTTGTTGCTTTTGATTTTGAGGTAGAACAGATGGATGTGAAGACAACATTTCTTCACAGGGATCTCAAAGAGGAGATCTACATGAAGAAATCTGAAGGCTTTGCGGTGAAGGGTAAGAAAGAACTGGTATGCAATTTAAAGAAGTATTTGTATGAGCTAAAACAATCACCAAGGATGTGGTATCATACATTTGATACATTTATAAGGGGACTTGGCTTCACTAGAAGCAAATCAGATCAATGTGTGTATTTTAAATTAATTGGTGACCGTGTTATTTATCTGTTCTTGTATGTGGATGGCATGTTGCTAGTTGGAAATGAAAAAGAAGTTATCCAGGATTTGAAGACCCAATTGTCCTCCAAATTCGACATGAAAGATCTTGGTGCTACAAACTATATTTTGGGCATGGAAATTAAAAGAGATCAGGCAAAGAGGAAACTTTGGTTAAACCAGAGGAAGTATGTCGATACAATATTGCAGAGGTTTAATATGCGGGATAGTAAATCGATGAAGGTTCACAGTCCTATAGGTGTAAAGTTATCTGCTAAACGGTTTCCCAAGACACAAGAAGAGGAAGAGGACATGCATTGTGTTCCATATGTAAGTGCAGTCGGTAGTCTGATGTATGTGATGGTCTGTACTAGACCAGACATTGTACATCCAGTGGGATTATTGAGCAGGTTTATGTCAAAACCAGGGAAGGAGTATTGGACAACAATGAAGTTGGTTTTCAGGTATTTGCGCGACACTAGTGATTATGGTTTGTGCTACCAAGGAAGACCAAGATTGGATAGAGTTTTGGAAATTCATGGTTGTGTTGACACAAACTGGGTTGGAGATCTGGATTAGAGAAGATCTACAAGTGGATATGTGTTTAACCTATTTAGAGGTGTAGTCAGTTGGATGAGCAAGAAACAATCTATAGTGGCACTATCAACTACAGAGGCAGAATATATGGCATCCACTCATGCAAGCAAGAAAGCAGTTTGGTTGCAAAGATTGTGTTCAAGTATGGGGTTAGTACAGGGAGCCATAAGGATAGACTGTGACAACCAAAGTACAATTTTCTTAGCAAAGAACCCTGCTTACCATTCAAAGACAAAGCACATTGATGTTCAGTATCACTTTGTGAGGGATATGATAGAAGACAAAAAGTTGTTGCTGGTAAAGGTGGACAATTTGAAGAATACTGCAGATGCATTGACAAAATCTATGAGCTCTGAGAGGTTCTCTTGGTGTAGAGAAACAATGGGAGTTGCAGGGTTGGATAAATGACTAAGCTCTCTTGTGGCCCCCAATGGAAAGAAAACAACAAGTGGGAGAATGTTGGGTTGTTTATATTCTTTCCACAACTAGCCCACGTAGTTAACCGGCAGGTTAGAGTGGGGGCGTAGCCCCCCCTGTCAAGGGGGTTCGATGGGGGCGAGTAGGCCCCCTCTACGGGGTCCGGGGCAGCGCCTTGGGTAAAAACAATTTGGACCCTATATTAGGTTGGGCGGACCTACCTATGGTTTTATGCATGGTTTTCACAAATGGTTTTGGGCACAATGGTTTTCGGTCCATGGTATTGGATGCTTCAACATGTATAATATATATATTGTAACATTGAAAGGAACATAATGAAAAATCAAGCTCGTAGTCTCGGTTTTGGGATCCAGGGGAAAATATCTGTGTATATGTGTTTTATGTGTTATTCCCTCGCATTTTTTATTTTTTGTGTTTTAGAATTCGTATGCAGCTAATTTCTGTACGGGGTTAAAACCTACAGCATAAAGACTTGACTTAATTTAATAATGTGTTGTCAATATGAAATTAATTATAAAGCTTTGGTGAAGAGAAGTGAGCCACAACCCACCGGGATAGCATAAAGAGAGAAAGATTTCATACCAATGAAAATAATGAAACAGTAAAACTTTCTAAAATATTCTTGGCATAGGCAATGGGCACAAATTCAATGCTAAATTAATAATGGGAGTTATCCGTCACTGTACAAATCTTAAAAAGACAACAAATGCTACTCATGTCCAGATGGTCACTAACGGTCACAATGAGGGTGTTATGAAATGGATGAACGATCACCTAATGCCCCTCATGCCACACCTACAGAACCCCCATGTAATTTTGCAGTGAAATAGTGAGACCGTCGTGATCAAAATGGAGTGATATGGCAATGGTTTGTTCTGAATTTAGAAAGTGATACAAATTTAGCACGCTGAGTTGAAAATCAACTCTAAAGATTGTTTGTATTTAATCTAAATTCAGTCCCCAACTTTCATATATTTCTCCCATCAATCTCAGAGCCAATTTCTTGGTTTCTTTTAAATATCGTCCCGCAACCTCTCTACGACCATAAACCGGATTATCTTAAGTGATCAGATAGTTCCAAATTAGTGAAATAAATCCAATGTTGGATTTAAAACATACCTATAAATTGGGGGATTATCGATTCTGTGTTGTTCAAGATAAGAAAAATTCTTCAAATGGTCTCTCAAATTGAAAATTTGGTCCACTCTAGCGTTGAAGCCCATGCAATATCTAACCGGATTCAACACATCTTTGGTATCATATTTCATTTTCTCTTCTGACGAGACAGAGAAGAATTGATGTGATGCATCTAACATACTGAAAATCATAGACTTTTGAATGCCATTATTAAATACATGTTCCCAAGAAAACTTATTATTATGGCTTCCCTATATAAAATAAGCCAAAGGATATATGAGGAGGGGCTAAAGAATTCATGTCTGTCAATGTGTTGTATAATGGTCATGTGCATTTTTACAGTTCAATTATTGAGTATGTTGATGCATTTAATACTGCCTATGATGATAAATGCATAACTGGTAGAAAAATTGAGTTATATCTGAAATTTAGAGTAGTTAGTGTTAGAAAAAAAATATGCGGAGAGGATTTACACGGAGAAGTTTTACGTGGAGAGGCAGAGGGGTGTGACTTTTGTGAAGCTGATTTCACGCAGCTCAATTTCACGCAACTAGATTTACGTGCAGCTATACAATGACTTAAATAAAACACAATATTCACTCATGGAAAAAAGACACAATAAGGCAGAGTAAGTTTGGAGCAACAATAAAACTTAGGATTAACTTCTAATTCATGAAAAATACATTCATATGAGACTGTGGCTCATTCACCAAGTAAAAACAAGTTTACAGAGATTTTCACTTCACGTGGAATAACACACAATACAACACAGTAACTGTTGTTTTCACACACCCACCAAACTTTGCTCCACCATTTTCACCTCAGAGACCCTCGCTCTTTTTCTCTCTTACTCTTTACTTGCATAATGACTTTTACATGCCTTTTCATCTCAACACACAATTTTTACATTAATGCATGACATAGTAAATAATTAATACATTGTTGTTGTTGAATGTGATCAGAATTACGCAAGTGTACGTGGAGTGTGGGCGATAGTCGCAGAATGAATGATTTCCCATATCTATTTATGAAAGTACATTAAATTCCCTAAATTCTTTGTTGCATTTCAGAATGGTTCACGAGGTACTCCTATTCTGGCTTTAGATCTTCCATCTTCAAACAGAGACATAGCCTGCAAAAATACTTTTGACAAGTATGCATGTTGTCAGGACGTTTAACGCAGTGGTTGAGATTATTATTTCCAACACTCCCCCTTATAACAATTTCCACCATTGACAATTCCCAAATAGTTTCTGAGATAAACAAAACTTTCACATGCCAATGGATTTGTGAAAATATTAGTAAATTGTTCCTATGACCTGCAGTGCTGCAACACAATTTCATCATTGTTAATCAACTCTCTAATAAAATGATATTTAGAATCAATATGATTGGTCCTCTTGTGAAAGACATGATACTTTGACAATGCAATTGTTGAGGTGTTGTGGCAGAAAATAGTTGTCGCTCCCTCTTGGTCATGACAAAGATCCCTCAACGTCCTTCTCATCCAAATTTCCTGACATGTTGTTGCAACATATTCAGCTTCTGTTGTTGACAGTGACACTATTGGCTTCTTCTTGAAGGCCCATGAAATGGCTCCGGAACCCAAATGAAAAACATATGCTGATGTGCTCTTTTTATCATCAACACTTCCAGCCTAATCACTGTCAGTGTAACCAACCAACCTGAAATCACTTGTTGCTGTATACAAAATGCCACACTATTTTGTCCCATTGACTTACCTTAAAATAATTTTCACTACTTACCAATGTGTCTCCTTGGGTGTCTCCATGAACCTCAACACCAAACTTACTGCATACATTATATCTGGCCTAGTGGCGGTCAAATACATCAAGCTGTCTATCATGCTTTTGTATAATGTCGGATTGACATTGCTGCTACAATCCTCTTTGCTCAACTTCAACCCCATGACAGTTGGAGTTGGTGTGGACTTGTTGTTCTGCATTTTAAACCTCTCTAAAATGTCTGCCACATACTTCACTTGAGAGATAAAAATGCCATTTTCTGTTTGCTTCACTTCTCTGCCCAAAAAATATCTTAATAATCCTAAGTCAGTCATTTCAAATTCACTCTTCACGACTTGTTTGAAATCAGCGATGATGAAATCATCATGCTTGTAAAAATCAAATCATCTACATCTAAAACAATAATAAGAATCTTACCATCGCTCTCTTTGATGTAGACAATAGGTCCACCGTCACATTTTTTGAAACCATTGTCCAACAAGTAGGCATCTATATTGTTGTACCATGCGCACGGTGCTTGCTTTAACCCGTAAAGAGATTTCCTCAATCAATACACTTTGTTTTCTTAGCCTTCTACCTCATACCCAGGCAGTTATGCAACATACACTTCCTCTTTTAGCACACCATTCAAGAATGTTGATTTTATGTCCATTTCATACACTTTCCATTTATGATGTGCAGCAATTTCCACTACTACGCGCACTGTCTCCATCCTTGCAACTGGTGCGAACGTCTTTGCGTAATCTCTTCCATGTCGTTGCTTGTATCCTTTGACAACTGGACTTTCTTTGTGCCTTTCAATCTTTCCCTCAACGTTACTTTTGGTATTATAGACCCACTTCACTCCAATGACATGCTTTCCTTTCGGAAGGCTCACTAACTCCCATGTGTCATTCTTTATATTGCTTCTATTTCTTCCTCCATTGTCGCAACCCATTTTTCTTCTTTGACTGCATATTCAAAATGGATTGGGTCATCTACATGACAAAATAATGAAAATAGGGAATTTAGACCAACGCTGCTATCAACTTCTAATTTTGTTTTGTGAAATTTACACTTCGTTTGTTACTAATGTCATATTACTTCTTTCTACATTCATTTGCATAATAACCATACTTCTTACATTAATGACATTGAACTTGGATTTCGATTGCTGCCCCTTCCACTTGAGCTTAAAGGGTTGTTTCTTCCACCTATGTGTGGGCTTCTTCCTCTTCCTCTAGCATATGATCTTCCTCTGCCTCGACCTTGACCAAATGATACTTGTGTCTTGAAGGCATGCTCCAATGAGGAGCTTGTTTCTCTATTCAGTCTATGTTCATGAGAAATCAGTGATGCATTAAACTCATCCACTGAGAATTGTGAGAGATCCTTTGTCTCTTATATGGCCATAACAATGGCATCAAACCCTGTTAGCAAACTTCTCAAACTTTCTCAACTATTCTTCTTTCCTCAAGTGTCTCATTGTGAGACCTGATTTGACTAACCGACCCACTTACATGTGTAAAAAATGAGTCTACATTCTCAAAATATTTCATACAAACTGTTTCAAAGTCTCTTCTCAACATTTGCAGTTTTGTTGTCTTGACTTTTTCCATGCCTTGGTAGGTTGTCCGGAGGGTGTCCCATGATTGCTTGGACTTCATTGCTATTGCAACCCTTGGGAAAATACTTTCATGAACTGATTGGAAAATATAGAATAGGTCTTTTGAATCCTTCTTCCTATTGTCCCTTAACAAATCTCTTTCTGCTTGAGATGAGGCATTGTATGCTGCTACATCTGTTGGTTCTTGAAAGCCATTCTCGACCAAATCCAAATGTCTTGAGAAGAAAATTGGGCCTTCATTGTAATAGCCCAATAATCATAATTTTTTCCATTGCACTGAGGTATTTGAGGATTAGTCAAGCTTGTGCTTGATGTTGTCATTTCTGAGTGAAGAAAAAAATTTCTACTTGCTGGTAAATATGCTAAAAACAATCTGCCCTCAAAACGACTTTAACTGTTAGTAAAAACACTTGTTTTTACACTAACAGAGTTTAGCCCGCTTTGATACCATGTTAGAAAAAAAAAAAATGCGGAGAGGATTTACGCAGAGATGTTTTACGCGCAAAGGAAAACGGGTGTGACTTTCGTGAAGTTGATTTCACGCAGCTCTATGAATTTCGCAAAGCTAATTTCACATAGCTCGATTTCGTGCAGATAGCTTTCGCGCAGCTAGCTTTCGTGCAGCTATATTTACGCATAGTTATACAGAGACTTAAAAAAAGCACAATGTTCACTCACAGCAAAAACACACAGTAAGATAGAGTAAGCTTGGAGCAACAATAAAACTTAGGATTAACTTCTAATTCATGAAAAATACATTCATATGATATTGCACCTCATTCACCAAGTAAAAACAAGGTTTACAAAGATTTTCACTTCACCCGGAATAACACACAGTGAAACACAGTAAGTATTGTTTTCACACGCCCCCCAAAATTTGTTCAACCATTTTCTCCTCAGAGTCCCTCACTTTCTTTCTCTCTTACTCTCTCACTTACAGAATGAATTTTACATGCCTCTTTATCTCAACATACAATTTTTACATTAATGCATGCGATAGTAAATAATTAATACATTGGTGTTGTTGAGGATGATCAGAATCACGCAGGTGTATGTGGAGTGTGGGTGATAGTCGCGAAATGAATGCTTGCCCATATCTATTTACCAAAATACATTAAATGCCTTAAATTCTTTGTTGTGTTTCAGAACGGTCCGTGCATTACTATTGTTCTAGCTTCAGTCCTTCCATCTTCAAATAGAGACGCAACCTGTAAAAATACTTCTGGCAACTATGGGTGTTGTCAAGGTGTTTAACGCAGTGGTTGGGATTATTATTTCTAACCGTTAGTATAGTATTGAGTTGGGATATGTGTATGATTTTTAATAGTTTTTATAGAATTTAATATAATTAATAATAATTAGTAAATAGATGGTAGTTGGGATATGTGTATGTTTTTTTATTAATAGTTATTTAAACTTTTTTATAATTTTTAATTTAGTTTTAATCGGCTAGCCACCCCAGGGTGGGGTTGGTCGTCGGCGTGGGCGCGGAGGCGGGTTGCACACAACTGCCTCCCCGTTCGCACCTAGGGGTTGGTGAAATTTTTTTCTATTAATTGTTTCTTTTAATATTTTTTTTTTTTACCTTTTTTATTTTTTTTTTAAAAAAGATTTCTTATCTTTTGTTTTCTATTTTTTTCTTTTTAAATTTTTGTGTTTTAAATAATTTTTTAAACTTTTTTCTTTTCTAATTTAAATATTTTCTTTTTTTCATTTTATTTTAAATTTTCTGTATTTTTTTTTTTAATTTTAATTTTATAATCGTTATATTTTTCTTTTAGTTTTTTAATTGAAATTTTTTTAATATAATTTTTTTTTTAACTTAAAAAATTCGTTATGGATGTATTTTTTTTTATTAATATTCAATTTTTTTCTTTAAAGTTTATGCTTTTTTTGAAATATTTTTCTTTTTTTTTACAATTGAAATTTGATTTATTTTTACATTTTTATGAGTTTTTTTAGTTTTTTTTAAATATATATTTTTTATTTTTTGAGTTTTTTTTAGTGTTTTTTAATTTTAATTTTTTATGTTTTATTATGAACATGAAAATCATAAACATTTAAAACAAATATCCACACTTAAAAGATTACAAAATTTAAAGTGTAGAAAATAAGTGATGTGAGCAAAAAGGGTTGATGCTGCATCAACCTTTTTCAAAATCAAGATGAAAATCACTAACATTTAAAAAAGTGTTCATATTTGTTAGATAAAAAAAAAAAATTAAGGTGTTAAAAATCAACCCGAGTTGACGCTGCATCGGTTTTTCAAAATCAGCTTGAAAATCACTAACATCGAAAAAAAATGTTCATACTTGATACATAAGAAAAATTAAAGTGCCAAAAATATGCTTAAAAAAATTATTCTGACATCACCACTTTTCATAATCAGGTAATTTTTTGCTACCTCAAAAAAATGAGTACCAGTTCACTTCACCACTTTTCATAATCAGGTAATTTTTTACTACCTCAAAAAAAAAAATACCAATTCACTTTCTCATTTGATAGTAACTATATTTTTTCTATTACGAGTGGAAATTGCTTTGACTGAAAATATTTGAAAAGAATTGAGTGATTGTCATCTTGGTGGCTCCGGGACGACGTGATATTAGAGAGTGGAATGATTACATTTATCTCGCATTTTCAAAAAGGCATTCGTGGGTTGTTGCCCACTTCATGTGGATTATTCATTAGGGATGAAGATGCCAATGCTTAATATTGCGCCGATTAATTTACCCAAAGCACAAAAGTACCGACAGAAAAGGATGTAGCAGATTTGATCCCATAAAACGTTTATCTATGTCTAGTGGCACTTCCTCCAGAGGATGTTAAGCTCCATTAGTTTTTGCACAATTGCTGCCTACAATTATGGAATTTAAATTGCAGTCTTTCCTTAACTTATGGAAACCAACTGCAGTAGTTTCCTTAAGTTAAGAAAATCAACTGCAATTACTAAATTTATAATTGGGAGCTACTAAAGTGGTCCATCACTTTGATTCGAGTTCTCTGCCTTGATTTGTGGGACATCTAACACATAGCTATTAGAAGCTTGATGGAAGCTTAGCTATATGATCATCTGTTTGGTCCCCAAGCTCATATCTCAATCCCCTTCAGTTTTTCACACCATCTAGCTGAGATAGCAGAGCTTGGAAGTGCCTTCAGATTTACTGCATTCTTTTCTTTTTGCTTGGGCAGCTGGAGCGTGGTTTTTTTCAAAAAGAAGTTGCATCAAGAGTTTCACCAATGGCTGGAGGTAATTCGTATCCCTGGGCATTAAGTTTCAACGATTCTTTTCAGTTCTTTTAGCATGCAGAATCGCTGTTTTAAATTATCTAACATTTGGTATCAGAGCCCTTTTACCTCTGCCTTGCTGTATGTTGGCCAAGAAACGAATTTCGATCCACCGTTTCGTTCCATAATTTATTTCTTTTTGCGCAAACTGTGGGTCGAATACATGACCTGTGTGTAGTTGGCCATAGCACCTTAGTTCTGACATACGCATTTGATTGTGTTTATATGCATGCATTTGATCACTGAAGGAAAATAAAGCTTACTATATTATACTCATCTGAATCTCTTGAAAAGGTCAAGAAAGTATTATAGGCATATGCATGTTTGGCCAATGCGTAAAGAGATTTTACCAATCGGCAAATGAAATTTGCGTCAAAACAATTTTCCAGCATCTAAAAGTTACAGGTTCAAAAGTAAATGCCGATTGTGACGCCGTATCTGTACTGTTTCAATGCCTGTCTTTGTGTTTTATCCATGAGTTTTTGCTTTTGAATAACACTAGCCGAGGTCTGGAGCTTTCTTCATATCAGTATATGAAAGCAATTGCGATCCACAAAATCGGTGCCAGTGGCCAAACCAGACCTGCGTTAGAAACGTTCAGTTAGGCGTATTAGACGGTGTCTTGTTACTGGTGTGACAGAGGTAAACGCAACAACTTATTGTTGATATCCCATAAGGCGTGTTTCGAAATTCAGAAATTAGAAAAACCGAATTTTATATGAAATTTGATAATATAATTTCTCAACTATCATATGGCTATGTTAATGGGCATATGGTAATGACAGATTTTAAATAAAGGAAATATGATCTTCATTGTTGGTAAAATTACTGCATTGTGTATATTTCGCATATATAAATGCAATATAAAATAAACGCTAAATAAGATAATCCAAAACATTGAAACAATTTCACTCAAGGATACGCTTTTTATTTTTGTCGAATAATAAAATGTTTTAACATTAGGACTTCACAAGTAGCCATAATGATGTGTAGAGGCTCCCGTAAATTAATGATGGTACAGTCTAGTACTTCTTTTAATGGTTTTGAAACATGTTATTTGTCAAAATGCCCTCTCGTGAATTACATGATAAATATGTTATTTTGTTTGTCAAAATGCCTCTCGTGAATTACATGATAAACATGTTATTTTGTTTGTCAAAATGCCCTTTCGTGAATTACATGATAGGCATACATGTCGACAAGCTGATGATTTTATAAATGTATATGTAAAGGTCGAGGAATTTGTACACGAGATAAGTTATAAGCGTGTATAGTGGTTGGGGTTGGCCAGTAATAGATTACAACCATTTAGATGGGGTAAAATTAATGTTCCCGACCATATAAATGATAATGTTTAAAGTAAATGGCAAGGTCAATATATGACCTGATTCATTCAAGAACATACACATGACATGAAGGCTTTCACCAAAGTCTTGGGTATGAACATGAAATGTTTTGTGAAGTCTATTCCTTTTGATATGAGTCATGTTTTCCTATCCTTGAATACCTCCTTTTGTTGTATGCGTGTTTGCAAATTAAAGGAAATAGTTTATGCATTTCAATATTTGAATATTTGAAATGGTTTAGTCTTTTGTTTTGAATATTTCAAATTTGCAGTTTTTGCAAATTATTTAAAGAAAATGGATGATGATGTATTATAAATTAATTGGTTATGTAAGAATTGAATTCTTATGGGTATACATTATTTTATTGTTTTGAAGTTATATATAATTGTGGAGGCTGGAGTTTAAATATGAGGTTCTTGTATTCATTTTATAAAATATTAGGGGAAATGAATAAAGGGATGACCTTTAAAGTATTACTTAAAGAAAATAACTCTAAATTGTGAGAATCTCTATTTTGAACTCAATAGCCTTGCAATGCAATTTGTAGTCATTTTCAGTAATGATGACTGCTTTAACCTTAATTTTTGATTTTGCTGGAGAATTATTAGAGTTATATGGAGTTTATTAAAAAGTCATTTTGACTTACTCCTTTCAGTAAACATTATTTTTCTCTCTGGTTAAGTTTTGTTTATGCAACAAAATAATGTCTAGTGATCCATATAATTTTAATTAATTAGAGAATAGCCACGGCATCTTTAATTAAATAAAATTATATATTTTGATTGGTTAGATCACATAAAGATTATTTAGACATTAAATTGTAATTAATTAGACTGAATATAATAAATTTATTCCCACAGGAATCTTTATTATATTTATCTAATTAATTAGGATAAAATTTCATAACCTACCCACAGGAGTTATGAATTAATAAGTTTTATCATAAAGTTTTATTGAATCTGTTTGAATTGAAAATTTATCCCACAAGCAATTTTTATGTCATTTGATTCAATTCTTTTTAGCATGATTTACATTGGTAAAACATGAAAGTTTATTGAGCCTCAATTTTAACATAAGCATGTGATTTTTTAATGCAGTAGTACAACCTGCAAATTTCTCTGAAATTCGTTGTGACATTCCCGAACTTAAGGAAGTAATCTCGTTTGTTTGTTATGAATCTAATATGGTTAACGTTAATATTAATATTAACACATGGTGGATTGATTCTGGATCAACAATTCACATTTCGAATTCCTTGCAAGGTTTGCAAAACCTAAGGAAGCCAGTGGGAAGTGAGCAAAGCATCTTATCAGGAAACAAGATGGGCTCGCATGTGGAAGCTATAGGAACATGTTATTTAACTTTAAGTAGTGGTTTTGTTTTGGAATTAGAAAAGACCTTTTATGTTCCAAG